>OY998247.1:55278091-55878091 GCA_963922005.1 Cornus suecica
AACAATGCATCCATAGTAGAATGCATACCAAATTTCACTATTACTTCCCGAGAATTTGGAAGTCATATTAAGATAGCAATTTCTACAAAAGGATATAATATGACCAGCCAATACGATAATTTATTAGTTAATACTTTATTTATGGGAAAATTAGTAAATCAATATAATTTAAAATTTAAAGCAGAATTCGATGAGTTAGTAAAATCATTCAGTAGTAAGTTTGTTCAAATGATAGAAGCCAAAAAATTTAGTGGTGAGTCATTAGAAAGAACTGAATGGACATTACCTAAATTAAATATAAAAATGCAAAAAGTCCCTGAAAATAATAAAATTTATATTAATCAGATAGGAGAAGCAAGTATAAGATTTAGTAATTATAAACGATAGGATAATTTAGTTGATGAAGAAGAAGTAAGATTTATTAATGTTTTAATTGAACAAGAGCCATTAGAACAGGTTAATCAATTATATGAAAAATTAGAAGATAATATCTTAGACAAAATCTTATTTGATTTTGACAATCTTGAAGAGGAAAACCTTGAGCATAAATGAAACATATCAAACTATGAGCTATTACGAGATATTTATCTAGGACATGGAAATAACGATACAATAAAGAAAAATATTACTATTGTAGGATTTGAATATTTCTTTTCGAATGAATAACTTAATACCCTTCGAGAAGAAATAAATATGAATGAAACAAGACCATTATTAGAATTAGGACAACCGTCTGGAATAACAGAGTCAATAGGAGATCATCCTATGAATGATAGAACATTACCAAATACCATAGGGCATTTTAATACTAATGTATTAGGAGGAGGCCAAAGATTACAGCCAACTACTAGTTATTATGAAAAAATAAATCCCCATATTATATTTTCAAGAACAAATTTAAGACGACAATATCAAAATATCCTTGTACCCCATGATGGTAGTATATTAGATATTTCGTTACACGATCCACAAGATTGGCAAAAGGCAGTTGAAAATTGGGAACGTGACTGTATTAGGCAAGCCACAAAAACCAATTTTGATAACATAACGCAAGCAATGTCTTATTGTGAAACCTTAATCCAAGGATTAATCAGTGACTGGTAGCAAGCGTATAAAGCACAAGCTTCAGCAGAATATATCAACATGAGAGATACCTTTACGGTTCAAAGTTTCACAAGCCTTATTAAAAAGGTTTTATTAGGCAAAGATAGGTTATTAGAAGGCACGGAAGTCAAACAAACAGAAGCCCTTAGAAATTTAGAACAATTAACAATATGTCGATTAGAGTATGTAGGAGAATTTACTAAAAAAATTCTTTAAGTACTTTGCAGTAACATGAAGGATAACCAACTTACCTCTATAAGATAGATATTTGCAAAAATTTCCAGAAAGTATAGGAACTAAAATATGGAATAAATGGAAAGAACATCCTCAGAAAAATTCTCACAGTATAGGTCTTAGAATAAGACATGTCTATAATATTTTAAAGGATGAATGCCAGCAAGTATGGGAGTCTAAGCAAATAAAAAAATAATTTTATTTGACATGCATACAACTAGATTTTCCACCACAATATGGATGTAAACCAACATCTTCATTTAGGAGTAAACCTAGAAAGTATCATCTACGAAAAAGCAAAACCTTTAGAAAATTTAAGGGAAATAGAGGAAACAAATGGAATAAACCACAATTCCGACCATTTAAAAAAAGACCTTGGTATAAAAAACAAAAATATTCATCCAAAGAAACTAAAGAAGGAAAATAAAGAAAATTTAAGTGTTTTGTTTGTGGCGCTCCAGATCATATAAGACCTAATTGCCAGTATCGTTTTAGTAAACAAAGTCATGTTAAAAGAGTACAAGAGAAAATTAATATTCTTGAAGATATAGAAAAACAACTCGATGAAGTATACGAGCTAGAGAGCGTATATGATTCGGATATCGATGATAATGTTAGCATTTATAGCATAAAAAGTATAAACAATATAGAAGAAGATAAAGATTATCTAGAAACTGGATTATAATCTTTAGAAACATTTTTTACAACAGTAGACACTTCTTGTCAATATACACACCAGAAATTCCCGTTCTTATCTTTCCCTTGTAAACAGTGTACTAATTAAATAACTGAAGGTTATTAGTGTAAAGAACATTGTAGAACACTCTTGTTTCAAACTTGTTATAAATTTTTTGAAAATGATACTATTGAAACTATAAATTCAGTTTACAAATCTTCTACCCTTATACAATTTCCTGTAACTATAGAATTCCCCAAACAAACTATCCAAACAACAACAATGCTAGATAATGGAGCCTCAAAAAGCATTTGATACCTGAAATGAATTTAATACTCAGTTAGAGTCCATACCAATATCTCATTGTATCCAAAATATAACAATCCTTATTAACGGTGAACGTTTCACTTTACCTCAAACTTATGTCGTTTCCATACCTAGTACCTATGATTTTATATTAGGATTAAACTTTATTAACTCATTAACCGGTGGATTTATGTACACGCCTACAGGATTACAATTTTATAAAAAAGGAACCTTTGTTCCAACATATGATCAGAGGTACACTTGCAAAGCGTGGTGGATCCCTTACATATCTCAACTCTTTACCCACAATAGAAGCAAATATTGAAAACAAACTTGAAATTATAACAAAAGAAACAAAAAATATTTTTCGACAGTAATGGAGAACATAGTGAAGCTACTGAATTTGTCAGTTATATAGACCAACTGAAATTAAGTTTAAATAACAAAATGATATAAAAAAATACCATTTTAGGATTAGAAAATCTAATACGATTAGCTGAAACTACAGAGATCTTAGGAGAAATTCTTAAAAACATTGGTCAAAAAATAAGATTAAAGCTAAACTTAATATAATTAATTCAAATATAACTATCAGAGCAGAGACATATCATGTTTTATAGAAGATCAAGAAGAATTCCAACAGTAAATTAACGAACTCTTAAAATTAGGTGTCATAAGAAGAATCAATAGTAGACATAGGAGTCCGGCCTTTATGGTAAGAAACCATGATGAATGATTATTAATTATAAAATATTAAATGATAATACTTATGATGATAGTTATAAAATACCTAATAAAGAAATTCTTATTAATAGAATACAAGACAAAAAATGGTTTTCAAAGTTCGATTGTAAATCAGGATTTTGGCAAATTCACATGGAATAAGAATCAATAGAATAGACTGTATTCACTTGTCCTGAAGGACATTTTGAATGGTTAGTTATGCCATTTGGACTGAAAAATGCACCACAAGAATTTCAAAGAAAAATGGATACAATATTTAATAAACATTCATCGTTCTGCTGAGTTTATATTGATGATATTTTAGTTTTTAGCTATATTAAATAAGAATATAGAAAACATCTTAAAATTATATTTCAAGAATTTATTTCTCAAGGACTTATTATTAGTAGTAGAAAAATGATATTAGAAAAACAAAAAATTGAATTTCTTGGATTATTTATAAAAGGAGGAAAAATAGACCTTCAGCCTCATATAGTAAAAAATATTTGAGATTTTCCAGATAAAATAGAAGATACTAAATTATTACAAGTATTTTTAGGATTATTAAACTATGGGAGAAACTTCATCCCAAAATTAGGACAGTTAGTAGGACCCATATATTCTAAACTAGGAAAAAATGGACAAAAATATTTTAATTCTCAAGATATTGAATTAGTTAAAAAGATTAAAACAATAGTTACTCAATCAGAACCATTACAACTTCCTTTAAAAAAAAGCTACAAAATCATATAAACAGACGCCTCTGCAAATGGATGGGCAGGAATACTTTTTCAACGACCTATGAAATAATCATCTCGCGAGGAAGAAAAAATCTGTAAGTATAATAATGGAAATTTTAATAAAGCTCAAGCAGTATTACCATCTACAGATTTAGAGATATTAGGAGTTATAAATTCTGTTGAAAATTTCAAATATTTTTCAATAAAGAATTTCTCATTAGAACAAATTGTGATAATATAGTAAAATTTTCAAATAAAGCAAAGCAACAGAAAATGTCAGCTAAAAGATGGATTTTCTTTGTTGATTGTATTTCAAGAAAATGTTTTAAACCATCATTTGAGCATGTTAAAGGAAAAGATAATTAGCAAATAAATTATCTCGGCTATTAATAGATTGTTAGTTTTTGCTGGAAATGAATCAGATGAGCAATAACAGCTACATTGTCATTCCAGGAACTTCAACTCCTCTTTTGATCATTCAAAACCCAAGTCAACAGTTTCGCCATAGACATAACCTTCTCCCAGACCAAAAACTGATTATAGATAATTTATGGTACCCTAGAGGACAGAATCATAGCATCATCGTCATGAATCTTAATACCTTAAATAATATTTTATTAATTTAAACTCTTCGATAGAAAATCTCCAGAATGAACATAATATTCTCATATCTCATTATAGAAGATGAAATTTAGTTCATCAAAAAGCCACAGAAAAACCCACATATAACATTTCTGACACTCAGTTATTGCAGGTTCCATGGAAACAAGCCCAGGAGCTATCATGTTTTTCTTCAATCTATAGAAAATTTATCAGAAACCGAATATCAATTCTGCCTGAAGACCTTAGAGAACATATCCTATAAGAAGTAAACACTGTAGGAACAAATGAATGGATAGTAGTACAAAACTACTTAATAAACAATAGTCCTCCAGAAGGATCAAGATATCATTACCAAGGACTAACCTTTATGGACACAAAAGACAGAACAGTGGTATTAGTAGAGATAAATTTGTGTCTCTTTTCTCCTTTTGACTTAGAAATTAAAACAACCTTCACAACTAAAAGGAACACTTACACCGCTAGTAAACCTCGAGTTAGGAATGGTTAATAGCATTACTATCCCAAAAGATATGCCTTTGGAAGTTTTAGAAACTTTTGGATTTCCCAATCGTTTTAACCGAGCAGTCATTTATGAACAAACTCGTTAGTATAAGCCATAAATCCCAATTTATCTTGATATCCATAGCATTCCCCCAAAATGGGTCGAAAATGGTTCAGTAATATTTGGTCATCATAGAATATACATGGTAGGAGAACCAGTAGGAGTTCAAAATTTTATAGCGCACACACCATTTTACAATGATTTCAGGCTCAATATGAAACTAGCTACGATTGGACTTTTTATTCATTATAAAGCTTTTCAGAAAATGAGTGTCCCTAGAATGATTGATTTTAGACTAATAGAACGTAATATTAACATGAAATTTTTTGGAAAAATCAAATTCCCAAATGTCCCTAGAAGTCCTCCAGATATTGAAACATCTCAAGATGTCCTGGATATTATTGAAAAAGAATAAGAAGCCATTGACGAGGCAAAAGAACCAGGAGAACCATGGTTTGGTCATAAAGATGACAGGCATACCTATTACTCTTATGATAGCATTGAATAACACAATATTGTAAATATGATGGAAGGATAGACAAGACATCACCTCAAGAAAAACAAGCATTTTCAACCACAACTCAAAAGTATCTACAACAGTATCAGACAAAAAATCAGCTTTATTTACAAGAATCTTATCATAATGGCATCTCAGCACAAGAAATCTTATCTCAAAGACACCTACACCTCAGAAGTCTTATCTCCACAACATCCACCTAATCTGCAAACCTTATCACAATGGCAGCATCTCCACAAATCTCTTATCTTTAAAACCTAACCTTATCAAGAAAGCATCTCTAATCTTGACCGTTGATGAAAAACAAATGATCTCCGCCATCCATCTACTTCTCACTTTTCCTATAAAAGGAAAGCATCATCAGTTTGAATAGCATAGTGGAATCAAGAGTGAATTCCCCGAGTGCAATCCTGTGTTCAAGTCTTTCAATTGCATTTCCAGTTGTATTTTCATATCAGTGTGAGTGTAAGTGTGAGCTTATGTATAATTAGTGTGCTTTCAATATATATATCAGTGTTTTGTGAGAATAAACCTATGTATATATAATGTGTCTCTATGTACCAGTTTGTTAAGCAATAAAAGTTTTCCAGCTTCCATTATCATTATGTATCTATTACCAATTTTGTAACCTTTCTTGTCGGGGCAACAGACTTCTGTCGACACTAAGGTTTTAGTATATAAATTTCTTTTAGCCAGACAGTGTAGATCCTTATCGAAATCTCTCGAATCCAACCAGTACAAGCAGCCGTAAGCAGTCAACAACTAATTCTGTGAACAGACTTGAATCGTTGACTCATTTTGTCTAGCCGTTATCTTGACGTTTTAAGGAGCGTTATCAGATTCGTAAGTCACCTCTGTGAATTTTGTTGTATTACTTATGATTTAATTGCATGCTTCTATTGTTTTAGAACCTTCGATTTATTTTGATATCAGAGCTATACTCTTTCGTTAAAAGATAATTTATTGCTAGATCCTGTATCTAAGAAGTCTCAAGTCTCATTAAACATTATTAAGTCCTTTTAATCATCATTAAAAACTGTTAGAAACTTTTATTATAAAAATTAGTAGCCTAAAGCAATAAATATTAATCAAGTTATAATTATTACAAATTTCTAGTAGCCTAGTGTAATTCTTATATAGTATATAGAAGCTAGTGTAATTACCTAGAACTAGTGGTCCCCTGCCACGTCACGTTACTGACAGGAAAATTTCTAGTCAGAGGTAAAGTGGACTGAATTCGTTTCCAATTTAAATACGGTGCTTTTTTTTAAAAAAGCAATCGCAATAAGAAGCTATAATAATTAATTCGCAACTTGCAAAAAAGCAATCGCAATAAGAAGCTATAATAATTAATTTCGCAACTTGCAACCAACTTGTGCACCACGAGTTGGACTATCCATATAAATATGTATATCTGGATGGGTGAATGGGGGAAAATATTTTTATAATTTCATAAATGTGTAAAATATTTATTTTTGGTTTATATTATGTAGATAAGTCTTATTATCATTTCAAATTTGTGCATTTTGATTCTTATAATACTGTTTCGTTTATTTTTTTGGTCAAAATTAAATCACATGGCGCAAAATACTCATATAATTTAAAAAATATACAGAAAATCCCTTATCAGTCACCAAAAAATGACTTAGAGGGGGCTATTTACACTTTTTGAAAAATATATATCTATATTTAAAAACGAATAGAAAATTTTTCATTCACCCATATTTATATATTCATGTTACATCAATCTAATGAAACATGTAATGTTGATCCATACAATGATGCGAAAGAAGATGTATTTTGGAGCAACCAAGAGTACAAAACCGTCCCTTCGGAGACAAGTTGAAGAAGTGGGCCCAATAGAAGGCGAAGGCATTTTTCGCGCCCACCAGCCAAACACATCACTATCGATCGCATCGTCAAAATATAAGGCATGCACAATGCTGTCAAAGCTATTTTATAACAATTTGACCAACTCGTTTGGTTTTAAACTCCAAAAACAAAATAAAAATAATTTAGATTACTTTGATATACATGAATGAAATAAAATTCAACTAGCTATAGAATAAGAATAAAATTTATTATATAATTATAAATATATAGCACTTTAGAAATAGAATGAATTTGGAAGAATTTTTTTTAAAATGACAATTTGTGATAAATATATGATTTTAACAATAAAATATTATATAAAAAATTTGTGAAAAATAACAAAAATAATAGCGAGGGCAATGGATGTGATGGAGTGAAAGGCGATGGGATAATGGTAGTTTGTTTACTTCAAAATAATGAAATGTTATAAGTTTAGTAATAAAATAATTTTTTATTCATTAAAAACAAAAAACGAATATATTGAGCATTCCATTTTATCTACCAAATATGTCATTTAGTGATAGAAGTTAGAAAATATAATCAATGGGTGGAATTAGGAATAAAATAAACAGACACAAATGAATCACACATGGTACGTTTGGATATTCTGTTTTTGTTCTATTTTTTATTTTTTGACACTGTTCAAGAGAACATAACATGTTTGGCAACCCTTTTTACTGTTTGTTTTGTTCTCAATTTGGAAAATGTTTTCGTGAATAGTAGAAAAAACAAGGGAACAACAAAAACTTGTTTTTTTGTTCTTTTAGGAATTTTTCAAAAAAAAAGAATTGTGGTAGAGAGGAAAAATTGTGTTAGAATATGTGTGTTTTTTTACCTCAAATATGTTTTTTATTCTTGTTCTTTTGGGTAAGAAAATAAGAACAAGAACAAGATATGTTCTTATTTTTTAATTCTCAAAACAAAAACAAGGGTTCCCAAACGGGCCCATACTCTCCCATCGCAATTACTACTTTTAAAATTTTTTTATTTATTATTTTTTGGAATTATATGAATTATTAGAGGATAGAATTAGGTCATTGAAAGGACAGACAATTTCTGATTGCAACTCCAATGGTCCACAAACAGGTGTCTTATGGTAGTCCGCTTATCAATGATAAATGATAAGATTTCTAAAGAAGACATTTATCTGTTCATTTATATATATCAGAATCTAACACATAATCATAACTTTCGAAAAAATAAAAATAAAAATTGACACTATCAAAATTATAAAGTATTAGACACATGTATATATGTATGGCTTCATATATGAATAAGTGTAAATAATTAGCATGATAATTTGTACCAATATATAAGTAGGACGGAGCCAGAAAATTATTGAAAGGGGGCGAAATAATATTTTTAATAATTTTATAGAAGATAAATGTAATTTTTATCTATATATTGTCAATTTTTTCTTAAAAAGTTATAGAAAAAACGCAGGGATTTTTTTGACTTAAATTTTATAATTTTTGGGGTGATTTGACATTGGTCCCTTTTTGAAAATTTAATGTTTGATAAATTACATTTTCATACTCACTTATTTCGCTAATTATACTTTCACACAACCAAATTTTGAAATATAAAATGACTAAATTACCCCTAAATGTGTGTGAGGACTTATTTTCCCATCCATAAAGATATGAAAAGACTAACCTACCCTCCTTTTATATGTATTTCAAAAAAAAAATTATTTAAAAAAATATATATCTATTTTTTTAAAATATATTTTTTGAAATATATATTGCAAAAATATATATACTGGAAATATATATATATATTTCAAAAATATATATAAAATAGTATATATATTTCCAATAATATATATTTTTTGAAATATATTTTTTTAAAAAATAGATATATATTTTCGAAAAATATATTCAATAATATATATATATTAAAAAATAGATATATATTTTTTAAAAAATAGATATATTTGGAAATATATATTTCGAAATGACTGTGAGCTACATTTTTTTCAAAATATATATATATTTGGAAATATATATATTTTTTGAATATTTTTTTTTTTGAAATACATATAAAAGGAGGGTAGATTGGTCTTTTCACATCTTTATGGATGATCAAATAGGTCCTTACAAACATTTAGGGATAATTTAATTATTTTATATTTTAAATTATGGTTGAGGAGGTAAAGGTATAATTAGGAAAATAAGTGAATGTGAAAATGTAATTTACCAAACATTAAGTTTTAAAAAAGGGATGAATGTCAATTTACCTACTCGTTAAGTAAAAAAAGCCCAAAAACAAATCTAATGTGGGCAAGTGACCCCACGAAGGTACTTGTTATATATTGACATATATATATAATATGACTACTTTATTATATTAACTTGTCCCACATCGGAAGATTGGGAAACTCACCTCTATATCCTCATCTATAAATATAGGTCTTCTCCTATTGAATTGTGTACACAGAAATAGAAAGACAGAGTTAGGAATAATATACATTTATATTATTCTGGTGATACAGGCGTGAGTATACACAGTGTGCGTGCGTGTGTGAGCCCCAGGTTGGAGCAAATCACGAAGCCTGACGATCTGGTCCAAAATCAGAAACCGACCACACCGGGAGCTTTAGCTCGACGAGACGAAGCCAGCAGTGTCAAGCACGTCGCCGGAAAGTTGCTCACACGCCCCCACGCGCTGCCTGAAGTTCCGGCCAGTTTTTTGGCTCCGTCGAGTAGCAGTTTCGGTTCGGCGTGATTTTTTGGAGCATCGTTTATCGTAACGAGGCTTATAATATATCTACGGAAAGAGAATTCAAAGACCGACGTTTTTGAGCAAGAATCAGCCCAATCAGAGAAGGGACGCGCCCGCACGCACCCCAAGAAGGTATTGACTTCGTGATTAAATTTCTGTCTTTTATGCGAATTTGTTTTGGCCCGTTTGGAGTCATTTTTGACCCGTTTTGGACGCGGTCAGAGGCGTTCTTAAGGTTTTGAACCGCCCCCGACGCAAATGTATACTCGGTTTTGCACTCCGAATATCTCTAATAGGCTCAGTGGGAGCTATGGTAGAAGAAAAGACAGTAATGATCGACAAGTTTGATGGTACAAACTTTATCTATTGGAAGATGCAAATTGAAGATGTGTTATTCCAGAAAAATTTGTATCAACCGCTAGAAGAGACGAAGCCAGATTCGATGAAAGAAGAGGAGTGGAATATCCTAAATCGAAAGGCTTTTGGCACGATCAGATTGACGTTGGCAAAATCTGTTGTCTTCAATATCAGGAAAGAGAAGACTGCAAAGTCTCTCATGGAAGCTCTTTCGAAGATGTACGAACAGCCGTCTGGAACAAATACATTACATCTTATCAGCAGATTGACGAATCTGAAGATGTCCGAGAATGGGAATATTGGTGAACATCTCAGTAAGCTTAATGACATTTATGGGCAGTTGGAATCAATTGAAGTAGTGTTTCAAGACAAGGTGAAATCAGCTTTTCTACTTAATCAATTGCCAGAGAGCTGGAACGCCACAGTAGCTGCAATCAGTAATTCTTCAAGGATAGACCCGCTGAAGTATGATACCGTTGTGAGTATGGTACTCACAGAAGAGATTAGAAGACAGTCGTCAGATTCTTCAAGCAGTGGCACAACATTGAATGTCGACACCAGAGGCAGAGGTTCGAACAGACAGAAAGGCGGAAACCAAATGCGCGGTTATTCCAAGTCGAGACGGGGAAGATCACAGTCTCGAGGTCCCAGAAATTCCAAAGCAATCGAATGTTGGAATTGCGACAAGACTGGTCATTTAAGGAACCAGTGTAGATCCCCGCAGAAGGTAGCGGATGACAAAACAAAGGCAAATATTGTCTTAGAAGAAGCAGATGATGCACTGATATGCTCTTTGGAGAGCAAAGCAGAGTCTTGGGTTTTGGACTCTGGAGCATCATTCCATGCCACCTCAAGTCGAGAGCTCTTTGAGAGCTATGAACCTGGAAACCTCGGCAAGGTTTATCTAGGTGACGATCAACCCTGCAGTGTTGTTGGCAAGGGTGTAGTACATATCAGACTCAACGGATCGATATGGAAGCTGAGGGATGTCAGACACATTCCAGACTTGAGGAAGAACCTGATCTCAGTAGGCCAGTTGGCGAGTGAAGGTTATGTGACCACTTTCAGTGAAGATAAGTGGAAAGTTTCCAAGGGAGCTATGACTATAGCACGAGGAAAGAAAACAGGTACGCTGTATACTACCACCAAGGCTAGCACATTTATAGCAATTGCAGAAAACAAGGAGGATCATAATTTGTGGCACCAGAGGCTAGGTCACATGACTGAAAAGGGACTCAAGGTTATGCTCGCAAAGGGAAAGCTACCAGGTCTAAATTCGATTGATATCGACTTCTGTGAGGATTGCGTATTCGGTAAGCAGAAGAGGGTTAGTTTTTAGAAAAGCGGCAGAGAACTCAGAAAGGAGAAGCTTGAGCTAGTTCACACTGATGTCTGGGGGCCAGCAAATGTCTCATCTATTGGCGGAAAGTCCTATTTCGTCACCTTCATCGATGACCATTCCAGAAAGGTATGGGTTTATTTCTTGAAACATAAATCTGAAGTGTACGGTGTGTTCAAGAGTTGGAAGGCTATGATAGAGAATGAGACGGGTTTGAAGATCAAGAGATTACGATCCGATAATGGTGGAGAGTATCAAGACACCGGTTTAAGAGATTTTGCTATGAGAAGGGTATCAGATTAGAGAGAACTGTTCCACGTACACCACAACAGAATGGCGTAGCAGAATGGATGAACCTGACATTGACTGAGAGAGCCAGAAGCATGCGCATTTAGGCAGGGTTACCGAAACAGTTCTGGGCAGAAGTAGTCAGTACAGCAGCGTACTTAATCAATCGTGGTCCATCAGTATCATTGGAGCATAGAATACCAGAAGAGGTCTGGAGCGGTAGAGAGGTAACACTTTTACATTTAAAAGTTTTTGGTTGTGTTGCATATGTACATGTTAGTGACACTATGAGGGGTAAGCTTGATCCCAAGTCACAAAAGTGTATTTTCATTGGCTATGGTGGTGACGAGTATGGTTACCGCATGTGGGATGATCAGAACCGAAAACTGATCTGAAGCAGAGATGTAGTGTTCAATGAAAAGGTTATGTACAAGGACAGACACACAACAACCTCAAAGCCTACAGCACAGAGTGATCCTGTGTGTGTTGAGTTAGATGATGTTCAAAACAGTGAGAGTACTCTGTCAGACGAACATATTACAGATGGAAATACTCAACAGGTTGATACACCGCAGTCTCCGACTCCTATTCATGTACCTAGGAGGTCTTCACGACAGCATGTGCCGAATCAGAGATACATGAATTATTTGTTGCTCACAGATGGAGGTGAACCAGAGTATTTTGACGAAGCATGCAGTGCAGCAGATGCGAGCCAGTGGGAGCTTGCAATGGAAGATGAGATGAAGTCCCTTATTTCCAACAAGACATGGAAGCTAACCGAGCTGCCGGTAGGAAAGAAAGCTCTCCATAATAAATGGGTCTACAGAGTCAAAAAAGAACATGATGGTTCTAAGAGGTACAAGGCGAGACTTGTAGTAAAAGGCTTTCAGCAGAAAGCAGGAATCGACTACACCGAAGTATTTTCTCCGGTTGTGAAACTGACTACCATTCGTTCAGTTCTTAGCATTGTTGCATCAGAGGGTTTGCACCTAGAGCAGTTAGATGTCAAAACTATTTTCCTCCATGGTGACCTAATGGAGGAGATTTATATGCAGCAACCGGAAGGTTTCTTAGAGAAAGGGAAAGAGAAACTTGTGTGTAAGTTGGAAAAGAGCTTCTATGGTTTGAAACAAGCTCCAAGACAGTGGTACAAGAAATTCGATGGATTTATGCAGAGACATGGTTATATCAAGTGCAACGCTGACCATTGTTGCTACTTCAAGAGGTTTGACACGAGTTACATTATCCTCCTACTTTATGTTGATGACATGTTCGTAGCTGGATCTGATTTTGCGGAAATCAGTAAGTTAAAGAAGCAATTGGCAAAAGAGTTCGAGATGAAGGACTTAGGCACAGCGAAGCAAATTCTTGGTATGAGATTCGTCAAAGACAAGCATAAGGGAATTTTGCAGTTATCTCAGGCTGACTACGTTGAACGGGTTTTGAAGCGGTTCAACATGTGTGATGCTAAGTCAGTTAGCACACCTTTGGCTAGTCATTTTCGATTATCCAAAAAGCAGTCTTCCAAGTCAAAAACAGAGAGGAACAACATAGCTAGTATTCCATACGCTTCAGCTATTGGTAGCTTGATGTATGCAATGGTTTGTACAAGACCAGATATTGCATATGTAGTGGGAGCAGTCAGCAGGTTCATGTCCAATCCAGGAAAGACTCACTGGGAAGCAGTGAAGTGGATATTGCGATATCTACGAGGTACCACAAACAGATGCCTTTATTTTGGAAAGGGTGAAGTGAATTTACATGGCTATGTAGATTCAGATTTTGCTGGTGAGATAGATCACAGAAGAAGCACTACTGGTTATGTCTTTATAGTAGGTACTACATCAGTCAGTTGGATTTCGCAGATACAGAGGATTGTAGTGTTATCTACTACAGAGGCTGAGTATGTAGCCGTGACAGAGGCTAGCAAAGAGATGATTTGGTTACAGGGTTTGTTGGCAGAGTTGGGATTCGAGCAAGGAAATAGTGTTTTGCATAGTGATAGTCAGAGTGCTATACATCTGGCGAAAAATTCAGCATTTCATTCGAGAACCAAGCATATAGATCTTCGTTATCACTTTATCAGATCTCTATTAGAGGATGAAGTATTAACACTTAAGAAGATTCAAGGAAGCGAGAATCTGGCCGACATGTTGACCAAAGTGGTGACAACAGAGAAATTGAAGTTGTGCGCAACTTCAGTTGGTCTTCAAGCTTGAAGACAGAAATGAGGGCACCGAGCACTGATCATTGATGAAGTTGATTGATGAAGGCAAAATCGTCAAGTGGGAGATTGTTATATATTGACATATATATATAATATGACTACTCTGTTATATTAACTTGTCCCACATTGGAAGATTGGGAAACCCACCTCTATATCCTCACCTATAAATATAGGGCTTCTCCTATTAAATTGTGTACACAGAAATAGAGAGAGAGAGTTAGGAATAATATACATTTATATTATTCCGGTGATACAGGCGTGAGTATACACAGTGTGTGTGCGTGTGTGATCTGCGAATCACCCCCTTCAGTGATTTTTAGTGAAACGGTGCTCTCCGTGGACGTAGGCTTATTTGGCTGAATCATGTATATATTCTTGTGTCGATTGTTTTGTGTGCGTTTTCTGATTTGCAAGTGTGCACGGCTTCGTACATAGGGTATGCGAACCCTAACAGTACCGTGGTTTCGTGCCTGTATATAAGAGTGTGTTTTCTCTCAAGGGTGTATGCTATACATAATATATAAAGTTATATATGTTAGTGATTGGGTATCACTTCGTGGGTGTAGCTTTTATGGTTTTCTTTGTTTTTGTTTTGGACTTTAGCTTAGTGAGTTTTTCTTTTGTTGATTAATTCTCATATTTATAATTAAGAAAGTACAATCACCACAAGCATCACTAGTAATATATAGTTTAATTTTCATTTAAATCGTGTGCCGAAGTTATATTTAATATATTCCATGAAATGAAGTAGATTGTTTGTAACTCATTATTGGTGAATGTAATATCTCAAAATTTATCTCAATAAGTCATTACTAGAGTTAATGACTGTTTCTTGAAATTTTATTTATTTATTTATTTTCAATAACCAAACCTTTTAACCTTTTGAACAATTAATCTCTCTGTATATATAATATCTATGTTGACCCATTCATCCATGTGCGCACCTGGGATGCATAATACATTAGAGGGAGTCATGTACACGGTACACCACATGCTACCATGTGATTTTTTTTTTCTTCTGTCTAGGTACATTTTCTTCATGTTTTAGTAATTCCCACTTGCAATGAAATGACACATGAGTGATCAAATTAATTTGTTTTTCAAAATTAGTCTACGAGATACTTTTCCGAGGCGCTGTGGCGGTGTCCGTCCAACCCCGATATTTCTAAAGGCAAAATATATATTTTTTAAAAAAAAATAAAAAATGAATACATAATTTGCTAAATATCTACCTTAATTTCTTGTAATGAAACATGACTTTTAAATTACAAAACTACCGATTGTAATGTCATTTGTTTTTCAAATATATAGCGAATATTTTTGTGATGAAATATTGTCCTTTAACTATTTTTTTATAAAGGAAGTTATGAACATATGATTTATACATCTAAATTAATTAATGATTCGATGGTGAAATTTGATGTTTAATATGTGATGATGTCATATCTTGTGTTTAATTTTTCTTAGTTTATTAACATTGTATATAATACATTGAGATTTCTCATATTATAAAATTTTGATAAAATTATTTGTATTTTTTAATATAAATTTATTATTTATTATTTAATTTTTGTCGTATCCCGTCGTACCCGTGCCCTATTTTTTTAAAATTTGTTACATCCCCGTATCCGTATCATGTCGTATCTGCACCCGTGTCCATATCTGTGCTACATAAGTCTACGGAGATTAATTTAATTTAGGGCAGTCGTGATTAATTCATGCTTTTGCCAGTAAGAAAATTTCAATTTAATACAGTCACACAAAAATTACATGCATTAATTACTTACTCATCACACAACATTTTGAATGAATATTCTCAAAATAGTCGATGTGCAAGTTCAAAATTGTACTACCTCTGTCTCATATTAGTTGTCTACTATTGTAACTTTATTTGTTCCAAATTATTTGTCAATTTTTGAATTCCAATGCAATTTAACCTTTCACTTTCCTCAACTACCCTTTTTTCCACTAACTTCAAATAAATACCGGACCCCATCATAATACTATATCATTAAGGGCAAAATTGGAAATTGTACACTAGTCAACCTCAATCCATAAAATATTAAAAATTTCAAATTAGACAACTATTACGGGACGGAGGAAGTACTGTATTTTGTGTGTATAACTTTCTCTCTATATATATACATGCAACATTCAAAAATCAAAACTACATAAACCAAATCCCACGTACCAAATTCATTAATTTATCAATGCAGCCAATATTAGCCAAATATAGAGCTCTAAGATACAATGAATGATAGTAAATCTCATTTTATATGACAAGTACATGATCATAATCATTTTAATCAAATAATTTAGAATATTTTACACGGATCTCCCCTGAAGTTTGCCTTTATTACACGGATCTCCCCTAAGATTTACCTTTATTACACGGATCTTCCCTGAGGTTTGAAAAATATCAAGGATCTTCCTTAAAAAACTAACGTTATATCACATACCTCCCAAACTAACGGTCAACGTTGGTCAATGATGGAATTTGTTGACGTCACTTGATTAAAATATTGAAATCCCTATAATACCCTTCATTAGGTAAAATATCCTTTATAACCTTAAATGTTGCATGTGAAATGACGTTTATACCCTATTCTCTTCTAAATATGACTTTTGGAAACACATATCTATAACATGCAGCTTATGTGTATACTAACAATACATATGTATATATATATATGAATGTATGTATACAAGCATGATTCTATGAGATATATATATATATGTGTGTGTATAAAGGGGGAAATTTGAAATTAAAGAGAAGAAATGTGGTGCAAAATAAGCAGAAAAAAAAGAAGAACCAGTTTGTCAACAATAATCTGACCCTTTGCTTGATATTATTGATGAAATTTCTCTTACACACACATATACAATATATAAGTGTGTGTGTATATGTATGTGTATAAGTATAGAGTAGAGTTAGAAAACAAAAGCCATAAATATGAAGAAGATGATACGTTGCGAAATCTAGGGATGACAATAATACCCGCCCCGATGGGGAACCGCCCCACCCCGCCCCGTTTAGCCTGGGTATGGGGACCCGATTACATCAATGGGAGTGGGGATGGGGCCAAAAAAAAATTCCCGTTGGGTTCGGGGGAACCCGCCCCTCCCCGATTGTAATATTACAATAATATATATGTATATATATATATATATATATTTAAGATATAATTTTTTTTATATAAAAAGGTAAAATATATATATATATATATGTGTGTGTATATAACCGGGGCACGGGGCGGGGCAGGGAAAATTGTCCCGGGTTCGAGGATGGGGTTGGGGATCCCCGCCCCATTGCCATTCCTAGCAAAATCCCTACCCCAGACTGTCACCTCCACCACCCTGCCGTTCACCGCCACTACGACCGCGAAAATTGGGGAGAACATGACGTGGTTGCTAGTTTGTTAGGGTTTGGTTTCTAGGTGAATAAATACATGACGTGGCTTTCATTATCCATTTTAATTTGCAATATGCCATGTCAACCACTATATATACATACACATATGCATATATATATTTTAAGGGCAATTAGGACATTTAGGCCCCGTTTGGGAACCATTATTTTTGTTTTTGTTTTGGGAACCAAAAGATAAGAATAATTCTTGTTCTTGTTCTTGTTCTTATTTTCTCACCCAAAAGAACAAGAACAAAAAACATGTTTGGGAACCAATTTGTATTTATTATTTCACACATATACACACACAGTTCAAATTGGAAGTGGATTAGGGTTCCAGTGGTGGTCGAATTGGGGGTTAGGGTTCCGATGGTGGTGGTGGTGGTGGTGGGTTGCGAAGGTGGTGGTGGTGGAGGCTAGTGGTGGTTCTTCTCCACAGTCTTTTTCTCCACTTTTTTTTTTTGTGTGTAAAATCTCAAAAAGAACAAGAAAACACAATTTTCTTGTTCTCATGTTTTTTGCACTATTCATAAAAGTTGTTTCCAATGCAAAAACAAAGTGAACAGTAATTGTAGGATCCAAACATGTTTTAGTCCCCAAATTGAGTCCAAAAACTAAAAACAGAACAGAAAACACAATTTCCAAACGGGGCCTTAATGTCCAATATTGAGGAGAAATGAGTAAATTTGCTATGTTCGTTATGTAACACCCCAAAATTCATAGGACCTCCCGTATTGGAGTCTAAGATCACTGGAGTGCCACCTGGTAAATCTAACGAAAATCGGGCAGAATTATGTTTGTAAGGGAACCCTCCGGTGAATAAGGTCCACTCCATACACCCTTTAATGCAATAAAAACATTCTAAACAATAGTAGAAATCATCCCAAATACTTAACAAGGGACCGGGATCGACGGCACAACAGAGTCGCCACCCCTTCAAGCCCCACAACATAAGCATAGTCTAAAATATACATGATAATACTCAACACAAATGAAGTACGTGCCAACACAACAATAGATACAAACCACTACACCCGTAGGTGATAAAAGAATAATACATTAATCCAAAAGGGCCAGGTAAAAGCAAACTAGCCCTAAATATGACCTGAACAACAAAATGTAGCAGTATGTCCCCACATGCCCACAACATCACCGCAACTACATCCGACCCTGTTCAATCACCTAACCTGAAAAATAATAAACACCAGGGGGAATGAGCGCACAATGCTCAGCAGGGAAACACCCTTTGTCTCCGCCCTAACTGGTTCTTCCCAAAACCGAAACTGGATCCCATCTTAGAACAAAGATAAAATATACATCTCGTCTCGATCTACATATCCGTGAGATCCACAACTCGACACACTGAATACCCATCAGTCCAACTATGACAACAGTAAGAGAATTGTAGAACAAGTTTATACAATGTCTCAACTAACTGATATCATGAAATGATATGATAATGTGATGCATGTCCATGTCTACCTACATTTCCAGACACGGGTCTCAGGCGTAGCTCTCTCTGCTACCCTGTAGTCATCTTGTACAACCAATTGCTAATCTGCAGTCGTCATCCTGTACGTGACTCATCTAGGATGTCCGTAACCCGGAGTCCTTGGAACAAGCGGGCATTTCCATCCCCCGGAATTCCTATCGTAATGCATAAACCAAATCTCAGGCGTAGCTCACACTACTACCCTGCAGTCACACCTTGTACAACAAACACACGTAGGTGACTCATCTAGGATGACCCAACTCCGAAGTCCTAGGAACAGACAGAATCTCCATGCCCCGAAATCCCTACACCAGGATGGTCGTACCCCAACGTCCGACGTTCAATGCAATCATGCATCTCTCGTCTCCCACATACTATATGCTCATGAGATGAATATGACATATAATAGTACCATCATGCTATTGCTAGCACTCTAGGCATATAAACATGATTTTTAAATCAATTTAATTTAATACACACATAGCATACTCGAATAAAATCACATAGGCATGTACATATGATACAATGTACATATGAAACATGAGGGCCGTCGCTGCCGAGCCCTCAGTCTCCAGTGACCTCCCTCTCTCGCGCACGATCTCTTCCTCCTCTTCTTCCCACTCTCACGACTTCTCTCCCTCTGCCTCACGATCTCCCCCCCTCTCTTTGCCTCACAATCCCCCCCTGTCTCTGGTGAAAAGACGAAGAAAAAGAGGTGTAGATCTTTGGCGCGCGCGTGTGTTATATAATTATATATATATTATATTACAACAATATATATACATATACATTCATTATTATTATTAATAATAAAATTTAATACCTCTAAAATATTTACCCATCACAACAATTATTTAATTTATCTTTAAAAGAAATAATAAAAATTTAACACCGGACTTTACACGTTAGGTGAGTTAACGGTCTGTCAACACTAAAGGAGGTTTATGATACAATGTTTGTTTTTTAAGGGTGGTCTTTGATATTTCTCAAACCTCAGGGGAGGTCCGTGTAATAAAGGGAAACCTTAGGGGAGTTCCGTGTAAAATACCCAATAATTTAAGATTCATAGGGTTTTTTACTGTTTGTATTTGAATTCTAAATATTGTGTGGAACTATATAGGATATTGAAGGTAAAATAAAAGAATCAAGAATATATATACACGATAACTCACTTTCATATACATTCATTTGTTTTATTTTAATTAAAAAAAAAAAAGACCAAATATTTAATTTTGTATGTGGATGAATCTATACAGGTATGACTTATATACCTCGACCAATTTAAAATTTAAATACATATCACACTTACTAACAAAATTGTGATATGTCATACAGCATCTCAAGTCATCCGTGAAATACTTTAGTATATAATTATGAATTTAGATCTTGCATTTCAGTTGTCTATATTAATATGATATGCGAGTCAGTACGGTAGGTGCTTTTCTTGTACAATCTGTCTTTATTTTGAGTTCCTAACATGGCATGCCTGTCCCATTAATATTATAGTTCAAAGGCATGTGCCCAAGCGAAACGATACAAAACATTTATTTTTTTCTTTCTTTTTTGGTAAATCACAAAACATTTACTTGACTAATCCAATTTGATATATCTAGAAAAAAGAAATTAATGTACCACATGTATTGGGTCTCTCCATTTCTGTATATATATAAGGGTAAAGAGCATATATCAACCTCTAGTTTAATTTGGGCGAAAAAGTCTTTAAAATTTGAAAAGTGTGCCAAAAAGCGCCTGCTGTCAATTGTCTATTAAAAATTGACGTTAGTTGTGCACCTCACATGACATCTGAAATATTATTATTATCCATTTTAAAAGAGTAGAAAGACCCATTTGCCCCCTTAATGTATTTTCATGATATAGAGACAATATATATGCTATATTTGCCCTAATTTCTCTCTCTCACTTCTTCATATCTCTGCACCATCTCTCTCTTGCATTTCACATATATATATATATATATATGTCGAAATAAATATATAAAATTCAATATATATATGTCGAAATAAATATATATATAAAATTTGAATATATATATATATTAAATTCGAAAACAATATATCAATTTCAAAAAATATATATATATTTTTTTTGAAAAAATATAAATTTTGAAAAAAACATATAAAATTCTAAATATATATATAAATTTTGAAAACAATAAATTTTTCAAAACAATATATAAATTTTGAAAAAAAATATAAATTTCAAAAAATATATATTTTTTGAAAAATATATATAAATTTGAAAACAATATATAAAATTCGAAAACAATAACTTTCAAAAAAAATATAAATTTCAAAAAATATATATGACTAGGTTGTTTTTCGAAATTTATATATATTTCAAAATATATATTTTCTTCGAAATTTATATATTTTTCGAATTTTATATATTGTTTTTGAAATTTATATATTGTTTTCGAAATGTTTATTTTTTTTCAAAATTTATATATTTTTCGAAATTTATATTTTTAAAAAATATATATTTGAAATATATATATTATTTTTGAATTTTATACGTTTTGTTCGAATTTTATATATATTTTTAAAAAAAAAATCAAAATTTATATATATTTTTGAAATTGATATATTGTTTAAGATTTTTATTTTTTTTCTTCAAAATTTATTTATTTATTTTAAAATTTATATATTGTTTTCAAATTTTATATATATATTTTTAAAATATATATATTTCGAATTTTATATATATTTTTTAAATTAAAATTTTATTATTTTATTTTTATGTTAAATATAGAGGGGTAACAAAACAAATTCACCTCTTTTTTAATGGTCTTATGATATCAAAGAGTTTTTTTTTTATTTTTTTATCGCAGTTGAAATTATAGTGCTCATTCGCAAAACTATATTGTATTTATAGCTCTTGCTTATTGTATTTATGCCCTTTATATGTATATATTTCTCAAAAGTGGAAACAAGCTAGCTCTTGCTTATTGTATTTATATTTAATTTCTACGAGAGATGATAATTTATCGTTTTACTTGGTTTTCATTTGTCAAATCAAATGTATATACCATTAAAAGTGATGTGAAAGCCTTGAAAACATCATTTTTGATGTCGGATGCAATGAATTAAGACCTGATTTGAGCACAGTGGTCGTCAGAATTTATTTATGGGTAAATTACACTTTCATCCCCTGTTGATTGGACAAATGCCAACTTCCTACCTCTAGTTTGGACAATTACACTTTCACCCCCTCCAAGTCTTTTCCGACAACTGAAAACATGAAATTACCTAAATACCCATTATATTATATATCAATATTTATTAAAAAAATTATGATATTTACAATTACAGTTTTGACCTTTATTAACCCTAACCTAACCCACTCCAGACTCTAGTCAACCTAACTTTAACCTAACCTAATATGAGTGTCGAACACCCACTTCATCATTTACAACACCACACAACAGAGAGAGAGAGAGACTCATGTTCGTATGAGTCTTGAACCCAACCCGATCTCTGTTTCCTCTCAATTTCACGGCCAAATCTTCACCATCATGATGCAGCTTGTTGATGAGCTTCACCTGCAACAATGGAGGACGCGCGAAGCTTGGAAATGGAGGAGGACGAAGGAGGAGGAAGAAACTGGTTTGCATATATGGGTATGGGTATAGGTATATATTAACACAAGGGCAATTTTGTCCACAAAATTAAGGGCTAAAATAGTATTTTTAGTAGCTAGAGGGTAGTGTAGTAATTTCACCCATTAAATTAGCTTTGACCGGCGTTGACTATGCCTGAAGGCCGGTGGAGGGAGGAAAGTGTTACGAAAAACTAAACTATAGGGGGTGAAAGTGTAATTGTCCAAACTAGAAGGGGAAGTTAGAATTTGTCCAATCAATAGGGGGTGAAAGTGTAATTTATCCTTTATTATTTTAGTCATATTACTATCTTTATCTTGGGGGTGGAAACTAACTGAACCGAGCCGAACTTTGGAATGTTTGAGTTTGGTTCATTTATTAAACGAGTTTAGAAAATGTCTTCAAATTTGGTACATTTGCTTAACGAACAAGCTTGATCCAAATGTCAGATTTAACGAGTCAAACCCGATCTTACTCGTGAACGACTCGTTTCAGTTGCAATATATATTACTCTTGTCAATAATTGTCTGGATTGAGTTATTGTATATCTATTTTTAACATATTTCCACTAGTATAATTTTTTATGAATGATTTTTATGTTTTTGCCGCATAATTTCTATAATCTTTTCACAACAATCTTCATAATTTGTTTAATTTGAACACTTTCTTTTGTCAAATATGAGATAATTTTACTATTTAACTTAGACGAGTCTGTTCACAAGTTTGACGAGCCGAACTTAGTAATGTTCAAGCTCGGCTTGTTTACTAAACGAGCCTAAAAATTATGTTTAGGCTTGGTTCGTTTACTAAATGAACGAGCACGAACTGAACTCTTAACGAATCGAATCCGAGCCTATTCATAAACGACCCGGTTCATTTGTAGCCCTACCTCCATCCCACAAAGGATGTATAATTTGGATTTTTCAACCTTTTATGAATTGAGGGTGTAGTTTGTGCAATTTCTATTTTTGCCCATAACAAGAAAGTATTATGGTAGGCTTTGATGTTTGTTTGAAGTTAATAAAAGAAGGATAGTTAGGCAACGTGAAAAATTATATCATATTAAAATTTAAAATTGGATAAATATTTTGAAACAAATAAAATTATAATAATAAAGAACTCATATGGGACTAATGGAGTAATTGTCAATAAATACGCATAGTTAGTGTGAGTGCCATAGAAAAATCAATTTTTTAATTTGTATGCCTCATATGCGCACACAATGTATATATTATGGTGACGTTGACCATTGCGGGTAAGCTGACCACCGCTTGATATTCGGTGGGCGACGTCTCTATTTCCTTGTATTGGAACAAGCTATGAAACACCAACAGTTCACCTAGGTATGCCATACATGTGTCGGATAAGGACACGTACGTGCCAAAAAATGCTTATCCGATATTTCAAAAATATGTTCTATTTTTTTTTTTAAAATTGGACGGGATGGGCGCTCGGGATCACATGGTGGATACTCCGGGAATAATCGGTTGATTTCATGAAATACAAAAGATTTATGGAACCAATAATTTAGTGAATCATTTATGTAATTCCAACACCCGAAAGATTTGGTATTTGTTTGTTTTCTATCAAAAAAATTACCACAATATAATGAGGGAGATAGTAAGATATGGAATGTTGAGGGAAATGCATTTGATTCCTTCTAATGATAGTAAAATGAATAATTTTGAACATTTTAGATATTTCTTTTAACCTATTTGTTTATTTTTGTTTGTAAATTTATTTAGTTCTCATTGTTTAAATGGTAAATGAAATTTTTGTGCAATATAAGATGCATATATAAAAAAATTAATTTTTTTTTATAGATGTGTCTAAGGCGTGTCGTGTTCTATTTTTTTGGCATTTGTCGTGTCACCGTGTCCGTGCTTCATAGGAAACAAACCACATCCCACTTGATATTATTGTTATTTTCATCTATGATTGGTGGTATCTTTCGACACAGTATGTATTATTTGATTTGTAATATATTTTTTTTAATAATATTTATATTATTATGTAATATTGATACTCGTTCAATAGTTATTTATAAAATTTGTAGTGTCAGAGTTCGTTATATTGTTACAATAACTACAACCGTAACCAAAATAAATATTGTGACGGAAACCATGTAATTCATGTAGGTATATCTATTTACTCTTAGATTTTACAATAATATTAATTGTACCAAATTTGATTCCTTGTAATACAAAGTTTTTATTTTAATTTTGTGGATCTAAAGTTAAGAGTCTTGTTCTAGTCTGGCTTGGTATAGGAATTGTAGCCTTGTTCTTTTTCTAATGTAAATTCTAAAACACCAATTTTATTCAACCAAAATAACATTACAAAAATTAAACATTTTTATTTATTTATTAATATATATTGAGTTCTCTAAAACTGAAAATCACCAATAGTTTTTTCCCAATATTTTATGAACGAATATCTATGTACAAATTAACCAAATAAAATATCGGTGTTAAAAGTTGAAGCACATTGGAAAAAATAATAATAATAATCTCTGTATGGACTTTATTTGCTTTGAAGTTGTCACATTTTAATTCTACCTGCTGTCGCTAGTTTGTTAGGAAAAAAAAACATTATTATTACAATACTCTGGTGGTGTTTTTAAAACATATTAGGCAATACTAAAATATGCAATAAGCTGATGAATTTTACGTTTTTTTCTACCTAATGAAGATTTCAATACAAAAAATTCATTGTTTAAGTTCATAAACTTTGCTTGTAAAAATATTTAAATAAAAGGATGAGGTGTGAAATGAAACCAGATCTGGTATATACCACAGTTTGGACCTTATATGCAGATCTGAGCATACATAATCTAGGGTTAAATATTGTATTTTTGGATGCTTAAGGAGTAAGCACAAACATAATTTATAATAAAACCTTTGTCTGTATTAATGCTATCTTATTATATCACTTACTTAAAAGGGAAAAAAAAATAAAAAATAAAATAGGCAATCTTATTATTATTATATGTGAAGTGCCCAATAACCCAATAGTATATACTTGCTAACATTTGGTTACCAATTGGTTTAATGAGCATTGAATTGTTGGACTTCCATGCACAAAATGACACAATTTAATTGTTTTTAAAAATGAAAAGTCAACTTTAAGAAAAAAAAAATTACCCTAATTTTTTAAAAAATATTTGTAACAAACTGTTGATTAAACAGATTCTTATACCTGAATTTGCAGGCCCATTGGGTTGGGCTCACTTGAAAAAATGGTGGAGAATTGGATCTTGTAAGTTGTTTCAGAGGTTTAGACAAATAGATTTATTGATGTAGGGGCTGATTGGACCTACATTATTAGGATATGACTGTTTGAGTCCATCTCTTGCGCCAAGAAGCTCAGCCCAATTTCACCCACTGGCCTTGAGACTCGTTGGGATCCGAGCTCGTTAGATATATTAGATATAATTCTGGTTTGGAACGCTTTTGAAATCAATGTCGGACCCATACTCACTTTTGTTCGAGTCTATTCCATTGTTACGGTAACACGACAGTAATATAATTGAGATTCGTTCATTGCAATGGGCATTTTATAACAATTATTTTCACTATTGCCGCTCCCAGGGTTGCATGCTCTGCTAGCAACGAAATTTCAGCCAAGTTAAGTATTATTCACGCACACTCCAATTGTTGACAGGTCTGATACCATTAAGCCTTTGGTCCCCGTATAATACTATAATGTACAAATTTCTTTCTTACTGTTGAGAAGACTTAAAAGTCTAGCCTCAGCTCATTTTGCGCAAGGCCATTAGAATCGAGATTTTAAATATAATCGTTTTGGGATCCGTAGAATCGTAAAATTCTAGTTACTCGTATTATTTTTTTTTAAAAAGTATTAATAATTAAATATTTAATTTAAAATTCTAAATCATATTATAATTTTTATTTTTTTTAATACATTAGTCATTTAAATGTTTTATCATAAATTTATGCCATATATTGGGATATTGGACAAAATTATAAATTTTTTGGGCATTTCACATGAAAGACGAAATCGTTAAATCATTATAAAAATCGTAAAATTTTATCAAATAGAATCGGAATTATGACTATCTTGATTTTGTGATGTGAGATTGAACCCACTCTCTGGACCCAACAAGAGCCCAAATCAAACCCACTGCCCTTGTTTTAACTTTGGGTCGCGAGCCTTTAACACTCCTATAATATAAATATAGTGCGTATAACCCCCTATGGTTCGAATTGACCTCATTTCGTGTAAAATGAAATATATGCCCTTAGTATATAAATTTCAAAAACATGGAAAATATATATATTTTTTGAAAAATATATAAATTTCTAAAAAAACATATAAAATTCAAAATATATATATAAAATTTGAAACAAATATATAAAATTCAAAAACATATATAAAATTCAAAAAAAAATATAAAATTCGAAAACATATATAAATTTCAAAAATATATATAAAATTATAAATATATATATATATAAAATATGAAAAAAATATAAAATTTGAAACAATATATATATAATTCAAAAATATATATATTAAATTTCAAAAAAATATAAAATTTGAAAAAATATAAATTTTGAAAAGAAAAATATAAAATTCAAAAAATTATATAAAATTGGAAAAAAACATATATAAATTCAAAAAATATTTATAAATTTCGAAAACATATATAAAATTTGAAAAAAATATATAAAATTCGGGAAAAATATTAAATTCGAAAAAAATATATTAAATTTCGAAAATAAAATATAGAATTCGAAAACATATATAAAATTCGGGGAAAATATTAAATTCGAAAAAAATATATTAAATTTCGAAAATAAAATATAGAATTCGAAAACATATATAAAAGTCGGAAAAAAAATATAAAATTCGGGGAAAATATACTTCTATTTTCTACTTTCTTTGACTTTAAATTTTGTTTTGGTGTATTGTACTTTGGTCACCTGTGTTTTTTATACTTCTATTTGCACAACTATTTGAATTTTATTTTATTTTTTCGAATTTTATATATTTGTTTCAAATTTTATATGTTTTTTAAAATTTTATATATATATTTTTCGAAATTTAATATTTACTTTTCAAAATTTATATATATTTTTTGAAATTTAATTATTTTTTTACGAATTATATATATATTTCGAATTTTATATATATAGAAAATAGAAAATAGAAAATAGAAGTATATTTTCCCTGAATTTTATATTTTTTTCCGAAATTTATATATGTTTTCGAATTCTATATTTTATTTTCAAAATTTAATATATTTTTTTCGAATTTCATATTTTCCCCGAATTTTATATATTTTTTTCCGAATTTTATATATGTTTTCAAATTCTATATTTTATTTTCGAAATTTAATTTATTTTTTTCGAATTTAATATTTTTTCCGAATTTTATATATATTTTTCAAAATTTATATATGTTTTTGAAATTTATAAATATAAATTTCGAATTTGAATTTTAAGAGAAAGTAAAATGGGTATTTAAGAGAATATAAAAGTCAAATAAGGGGGTATTCGTACGTTTTCGAAACTTGTAGGGGGATATTCGCATGTTACAGGGGATATTCGCACGTTTTCGAAACTTGCAAAGGGTGTTTGCACGTTTTCCAAAAGTACTAATATTAATACACACATTTTTAAAATACATGGTGTTATTCGTACCGTATTTATACTACAGGGGTGTTTTCTGTACTTAACCCTTTAACTTTTTCTTTATTTGGAAAAGTCTAAGATCTATTCCATTTTTTCCATCTTAGTTAATCAACTACCGTATTGTCATGGTAAAATAAAAAATAAAAAATTAATCAACTACCCCCCACAAGCCTTTTTGTATCATGTTTGATATATTGATATGGGTGTCAAAAAATTAACCCAAGCTTCATGTGATTTAGATCTTATAAATTAATTAATAAGAATTTAAATGGAAGAAAAAATTATATATAAATGAATATAAAGGTCTGTCCCAAAATGATCTCTCAAAGGATTACACTTAAAATGGTAAACCAACCAAGCGCTCGATAAATAATTCGAGCTCAACTTGATAAAAACTCGGCTCACATTTGTTTATTTAATAAACGAACTAATCTCGAATAATTTTTTCAAATTCGCTTCATAAATTAACTAAACTCAAACAAGTATGAGTTCGGCTAAAAAATATTCGCGAACAAAGCTCGTGAACAAGGCTTGTTAAAAGCTCATTGATTATATTATGTAATATATAATATAAAATTTTAACAAATCTAAAACATAATTTACTTTATACAAAAATTTAATCTAATATAGGACAATTTTCTCACTCAACAAACATATTAAGCCCAATATTATTGTTATATTAAAAATTATCAAATACCTTAATCTCTAACAAATAAAACAATATAGGTGACTATTGATAAGAGTAATATATACTACAACTGAACCGAGTTGTTCGTGAATAAGTTCGGGCTTGTTCGTTTAACAAATGAACCAAGTTTGAACACAATTTTAGGCTCGTTTAATAAATAAACTAGTTTGAGCATTGTAAAACTCAGTTCGGCTCGGCTCATTTACAGCCCTACTCACACTAACCTTTACAACATATATCAAACATAATTTCAATCAGCACTAAAACCAAACCATACCACACAAGACCAAACAAAACCAGCCCAGACCAAACCAGACCACTTTTAAAACATAATATATAAAATTAAAAGAAATTATAAATTTTGAAAAATATATATAAAAGTAGAAAAAAATATATAACATTTGAAAAATGTATGAAATTCAAAACAAAATATATAAATTAAAAAAATTAAGACAAATTATATGATTTTTATGTATTTTTTTATGATTTTTTCCACAATAATTGAAACATGGACAACAGTTTACCGGTGCATCACTTGCTCCAGGCGGATGAGACATTGGAAGCTAGTATTTCGATCATGCATCAAATCTTCAAGTTTCTCGATGAGACACGGGGGAACCCGGTTCCATGTAGAAATTCCGCCTTAAGTGGTCACAATTACATAATTGAGATCCTCAACAACGAAACACGTTGCTACGAAAATTTTCGGCTTTCTCCCCTAATTTTCATTGAATTATGTGAGAAACTAAAACTATTAGGGCTTCAACCTTCGAGAGATTTAACTGTACCGGAACAAGTACGTATTTTCTTATTAACTTTATCGCATAATATCATAAATCGGATGACAGCGGAAAGATTTCAGCACTCAACATTTACGATTAGCCGATACTTCCATAATGTGCTATATTATGTTCAACTCCTGGCCGCATAAATTATTGTTCCACCGGATTTCAGTGTTATCCCAATTGAGATCAGGGAAAATCCTAAAATTTGGCCCTTCTTTAAAAATTGTGTGGGTGCAATAGATGGCACCCACGTCCATGCACAACTCCCTAAAATTTAAGTTGTCTGCTTGAATTGTTTGTATATTTTTTTAAAAAGAATTTACATATTTTTGGAATATATATAATTATTTCAAAATTTTGTAATTTTGAATATTGTTTTTGGTATATTTTATTCTAATTTGTATATTTGAGCCGAATAATTATTTGGTTCTTTTCGAATTCTATATATTATTGAATACAATTTTTTTAAAAATTTGATATATTTTATTGACATTCTATATATATATATATTTTTGAATGTTATATAATTAATTCGAATTTTATACATTTTATATTTGATTTTTCAAAGTTGATATCATCATTTGGTATTTTATATTATTTGTAATATTATATATATATTTTTATCATTTTATATTATTTTTTCTTTTATATATATAATTATATCGAATTTTATACTTCATAAAATATATAGTTGAATGTTTTTTTTTTATATATATAATAGTCTTTATTAGGATATAAATACTATATCCAATATTTTAATCAATCAGTTTTAGAATAGACCATTTATTGGAAGCAGACAGTTTTCAAAACATGGTTTGGTTTTAGTTTTTTCAGACCAGACTAGAAAGACCAGACCATTTATCAAACAGAATTTCAATCAGTACAAAAACCAGACCAGACCACATAAGACCAAACAAAATCAGCCCAGACCAATCCAGCCAGACCAAACCAGATCAGACCACTTTTCAAACATGTCCTTAATTTTGGACTTGTAGAGTGGTCGGGTTTTGAACCCACATTCAAAAATTTGCCCCACTCCAAAAAAGACTTCATTAAAATCCTTTATACCAAACACAAGATCAACTATATATAATATATCAATATTAGATTTTTTTTTATCAAACCATTATCTATACTATATATGATATTAAAAGTGTGAAAAATTTAATAGTTTCAGTATTTATACTTAAAAATTTAGATATTTTAAATTAATTAAATTATTATCCTAACTCCAAATTCAAATAGAATTACATTTGGAGTAATTAAACTTAAACTCACAAGTATCTATCGACTAGGTATTTCTAGATCATAATAAAATACAAACAATTAAATAGCATTACAACTATAATTTAATTTTAATTATTTTTATCTTTAAACATGGTAGAAAAAGGAGTCTTAAAAAAATCTCTATCCCCAAAATGTAATTTAAAAGTTTTATTAAATTATATTGAATATATAAATATATATTTAAATATTTATCAAAATTTACAGTAATACTAATTTTTATGTTTTTAATATTAATATAATTTATTTATTTATGAGGTAGATTTTACGTGCTTTTTACTAGTAATATATATAAAAAAAGATACTTCAGAATAATTCTACTACTTTTGAGTTCAAAATTTCAATCTATAATTAATTTAGTTAACAAAAAATTTAAGAAATAGAGGAACTGTTGTAACTATAAAGTATAATATTTAGATTTTGGAGAGAATTAGATTATATATATATATATATAGTTTGTTTTTTTAAAAACTTCACTATGAATAGTCAAATACTAATGCTATGCTTGGTACGCATGAATGAAATAGAATGAGAGTGAGAATGGAATGCGAATGAGAATGAGAATGAAATGGAATAACCATTCTCATTTTATTGTTTGGTTGTAAATATGAAACACTTAAGAATGAAATGAATTTAAAATAAAATTTCTTAAAAATACTTCTCTTAGTGATAAATATATAATTTAATCAAATTATATTACTTCATAATTTTTTTACAAAAAATGATGAAAAATAACGAAAATAATAACGGCGAACAATGGGGGCGGCAACGATGGAAGGTGATGATGGTGGGAGTGGTTTGTTTACTTGAAATATGAAAATGTTGTTTTAGTCATTTTATGTTTTAAAAATATTTCCTAAAAAATGAAATGAACATTTCATAAGTTAATAATGGAATGAATGATAAGAATAATTCTCATTCAATAAAATATATCAAATGAAAAAAATAGAATGAATGATTATTCTATTCCGGCGTACTAAACACCACATAAATTCAAAGGCTCTTGTACAAATTGCGATCTAATTGAATTTCTTACTAAAATAAAGCAAAGCAGAGACAAGAAGTAGTAGTCTCTTCAGCGCCAAAAGTATGCTCTGAGACGCCACAGACACACGGCCATTTTCTCAGCCTCGGGTGTGTTTCTGTATTCATATACATATACATGTACACATATACATATATATATGCACACACACATGTAAAGAGAGAGATCTTCATGGACGAAGCAAGGAGTTGTGCTTGAGAGTGTTGGTGAATATATACAAGATGCGTCGTGAGATCTTGGTTTTAGTTCAGCCACGGTGCCTTATCATCTTCTTCGTCGCATCAATTTTCATCATCGTCGCTTTCTCGATCTCTAAACAGGTATTTTCTATACCCATTTGCCCATACCAATACCTAAGTGTGTGTATATATATGTGTGTATGTGTTTATTTGTAGATGCTGTACAGATGCATATATTTTCTGGTTTTTTATTTAGAATATGTAATTCGTTGCATTTTGGTGATTATTGTGGTGTGATTGGTTGAATTGAATTGAGAATTGTTTTGCTCTCCGATCTGGTTGTAGGGTTTATAGAAAAGGCAATGTTGATTGTTTATCTGATGCATTTATAGTGTTTTGGGAGTTTTATCATTCAGCTATGATCTGCATGAAGAATTGAGATTCGGTAATTGGATTCACTTTCATTTTGGAGTTGGAAATTATGAGTCAGAATTTGGTTTTTCAATAGCTAAATTTTGTGCAGACTTCCCAAAAATATTAGAATGAAAGATGGCTTATGGGTGCTTATAGGTAATTTTGTTTTCAGTAGCTAATCACCTGTGTCACTTGCGTGCAACTCGCCGAATATATTAAAATGAAGAATGGCTTATGGGTGTTTATAGAAATGTTGTCACCAGAATGCATTTCCTCTAGCTCCCGAAAAAGACATTAAGAACGCGAGAAAGAACTAATACCTCTCGTCCAGGAATCTGCGAGGATTGGTCATTGGGGGTCTCTTGAAAGCCCGTTTTATGAAATTTCTGAAAAATTAATGACAAATTTGAACCATGAAACTGACTCGTGGGGGCAGGGCATATTTCCTATATATTGTTGTCGCTTTCAGGGGTGTGTTGGCCAAAGTTTGAAATGGAATCCCACGATCACCTCTTCTTCAACTAGCAATCTGAGATGATAAGGTTTTGATTGGGTTATTACTTTCTGACAGCAATGCGAAATGGGCTCTTAAGTTGATGAACATCGAGTTTGTTGTCCATCATATGAAAAGGATTGTTTGGATATTGCGGTGATGGTGTTTTTAGGGAGAGGTGTTTATCGATTCTTCATGTTGAGTGGTTTCAAGAGTGATTGATTGTCAAAAGAATTAAAACCCACATAACCCTTGACGATACCAAACTTCTTCCTTTGCTGACTGTGAAGTTTATCTACCTTAGTGGTGATATATGATCTCTTTCTGGTTGCTTTATAGATTAGAATCATTTGCTTGTTCATGGCAACAAAGCTTTCTAGGCAAGTGCTATTATTGTGCCACTTTAGTTAAATTGCTGGGATCTCGATCAATTTCAGTGGGATACATGGCAATTGAAGATAGCTATAGAATCGAGCATGGGGCACTGTGTCTTGGTGATGGACGAAATTCATGGTTCCAAATTCCAATGTCATTACAATGAGGTAATAGTTTTAGAGAGTAAAATAGTTGTATAACAATATGTAGGTGGGATTGTCCGTTGCCTTTTATTCTTTTATTTTCTTGTTAATAAGTGGATTATTAGCTTTTAAAGTTTGTTTGTGGACAGAGCCATAAATGTCACTGAACGACATAAAATTGCTCGTGTTATACTGTTATGTATATGATTGACTTCTCTAGCTTATAGCAGCTTTAGAATTTTTTTTTTGTTCAGTTTTTTATATTGTTTTTGGTCATACATCGGTAGTTTGATTTGTTACAATTCACCCAATGGCCACCATTTTTGAGACTTGAAGCTATTGTTTCTGCTAGGTTTTGAGTCATTGTTTTACTAAGGTTTTCTTACTCCCAATATCTAGGTATATTATTTGATGTTTGTTTTACTCTTCCTGTATTTTGATTCTCAGGAGGAGAAAAAGGTAGAAGAGGTACATGAAATCACCCACATAGTGTTTCTGGATGTGGACATTGATAAACAACGTTTCGGTATGGATTCTTAACATAAGTGTGTACAATTGCACTTAGAGTGGCTAGTATTTTAGAAATAACATTCCATATTTTTGTTTGAACTCAACCTTGCCTTTTGGTTTTCTTTTTAAATTCATTATGGGAGTGACTTTATGTTTGTTTGATCTGAATTTGGTAATTTTGGATTATCAGTTCCATCCTGATGCTTTTCCTTTTTAATGATTACCATAAAACTTCAAAATAGCTTCTCTATCTCCAATTATATGGTATCTCTCTTACCAGCTATGGAAGTGACAAAATATTGTTTATATGAAACTAACTGACCATGATCATCTATCACAGCCTTCACATTGGGCTACCCTTTGTACTCGTTTTTATCACCAGACATTATTGCTTTAAGAATTTGTATCATGTACTTTCTTAGCTAGTTAGCTGAAGGGTGTATCATGTATGGGTGATATAGCCAAGCAAGCTATGTTGCCTTTCACAAGCGAAAATATCAGACCGTGGTACATAAAGAAATAAGACTTGAAGATATACAAGTGCTTCTTTTTATTTCTTTCTTTCTGTTTTCATGTTTAATCCGTACAAACCCTGAAAGTTCATTCTCCTCTAAGCCTAAACATTTAGTTTTTCCTCTGACAAAAGTGTAAGCTAAATCGTATTATAGAGAGAAGAATGGACTGTTTCATTATCTTCAAAGGGTGATTACAATCAGAATATAATGCTTTCGAAAACATTTTTTTTCCAATAAATATAATGTTCTACCATGTTGATGTCGCAAGAGGAATTGTGGAAGACCTGGTCAATTCCCCGACAAAGATGCATCTGATGGTTCATATCATCTATGTTTCATGGACTAGAGTTCGTATACATGTCTCAGGGTGCCTACAGGTTCCTGTTTCGTACAACTTCCAAACTTTTAGATGTCGGATACTCTTTTCCCTCTCTCTCTCTGTGACATGCAGGATATGATAAATGGAGTATAAATGTAAAATAGCATGTTTGGCATGTGTAACCAATTTACCACGTACATAAGGATAGTTTGATGAAGTGTGAAAGGAACCCTTCCATAAACTAGAAGTGGCAGTAGTATTTAGAGGTGTAGAAAAGGCGTGGAAAGGGGCGTTTTTGAGGCTCAAGCTTTAATTTGACATATACTAGTTCACTCGGAGTCTAGAATAATTGGGGATTGCCAAGTTTATTATTTATGAGAATGGTGGGAATTATGGTGTACCAAGCTGTGTTTTATTTCCTTTTATTTATGCTATAAGTCATAGGTATGAAGTTGAAGAGTTTTGAGTCTTATTGATTACCTCAATTATGAGGTAATTTCAGAACCCTTGAGTTAAACTCCATTTAAGTCCAAGGGGCATGTGCAGAATCCTATCAAGGGATAGTTGTAACAGTGTCTGAATCAGTGAGCGAATGAATAATTTAAGTATCCTGTGAAATATTCTTTGATGAATAATGAGTATGACACCTTGATGTGATGTGTTGACCTTCTGGTGTCACTCTCCAGCAGGCTGCTATTTTCTCCTCTCTTTTTGCTTAGATTTTTGCATCATCTCTACTATCAAACCTCCAACAAGAGCCTTGATTATTTGATTTTTCAGCCACTGAACTCTGTAATTTCAGCTATTTGAGACTGGTCCAAAGTCCTAGATAATGTTAATTCTATTTATTTACCTTTTTTCATTTTGTTGACGAGTGAACCTTGAATACTGTCTTATCTTCTTTTATCAGTTTTCTGGATATATTATACGTACAGGCATGTCTAGTGCATATTGCCTACACATCATATTACTCAATATACTCCGTATTTGATACACGTGGATCAAACATTTTATAACATCCATGTACTGCAGCAATAGTAAAAAAAATCTTTAATGACCAGAAGTTTCTTGATATTGGTAGAGATAACTGGACCACTTCCTTTTCAATATAGTTCTGATTGTTGTGGGCCTGTGGCTACTAGAAATATGATCCCTGAGCCAGAGGTTTCCCAGTTGTTATATTGTTACTAAAGAAGTATAATTATGCAGCAACTATAAGAGCTGACATTTGGGAAGCTACTTAATCATAACAATTATGTGGGCGAGATGGGGTTTTTGGGGAGAGGGTGGGGAGGTCCGAGGAATGCGATGGCAATCAGGATGACGGCTGGGTCTGAGTGTGCCACTATCGTGGACTATGCATACTCTATATATTAAATGTAAATGGTGTTTTTTATTTTTTTATTTTTATATTGGAGTATGAAAGTTCACATCTATTTTACATAGCATTCCAGGATAGAGACCCATTATCCAGAATCTGGCCATTGAAAAATATTGGAGATGTCATCACTATAGCACCATGAAAAATATTGAAATTTTGACGTTGTATATATAATTCTTCATGTCCTCTCTCTCTCTCTCTAATATAGACATATTTTTCTTTTCATTTTAACTCACTCTTCAAATCCTGCAGGGAGAATTGTCATTGGGTTGTATGGCCAAGTTGTTCCAAAAACTGCTGGTATGCTTTCAATGTTTTGATGATGACTTTAATATAGACATATGTATGTTTTTTTCCTTCTTATAACTATGGTTCACAAATGCTCCTCAAAAGTTGGTTATCAGTTTTTTAGATAAATTTGGGAACAAAGAAGGTTGTCTTCACCAAACCTACGGTTATATAAGCTATTTTATACAGACTTGGGTATGTGTATCGGGTACAACAGTACATATGGACACTGCTATATATTTATTTTATTTTGGTATTTCATTTTCTTGAGTAAAGTAATTTTTATGTAACAGTGTTCCATATATACCTTTGACTCATTCAAAGTGAAAAGTGATTTTTAAGTACACGTTCAACCAAACACATATCCGATACCCATGTCAAAGCAATATATGTCTGACATGGTACTTCACTACTTGTGAATAGTCTGTGTAACACAGCATATACAGACAGAGGGGAGAAAAAAACTTGCAGCCATCTAGATGAGCTCTCCTCGATAACTTGCAAATGAAGCATGTCTATTCTGGGCGCACACACTTAACTGAAAGAGTTGATTTTAAGGTTGCTTCAAGAAAATTTGCCCGTCAATGAGGGTTAGATTTCCAGTGTTTCTTTGTATAACTTCAATGATATATGATAGCTTATTGATATGATAAATTGACAGAGGTCAATTTGAACATACTTCTTTTATTCCTTTTCCAATAAGCTTGCCTGTGAAACTTATTATTATTTGTTTTTTAAAGAAAGAGAAATTCAGTGTTCATTTTGTTTTTCACAATTACCTAATCCTTTGACTAATCTTGTTTGCAGAAAATTTCAGGGCTTTTTGTACAGGTATTTGATGTCTTCTCTTAATAGATTCACAGAGTTTAAATCTTCTACTGTTACATTGCTAATGATTATGGCTTCTTTTACTGTCCTTGTCCTGCAAATTACTTGCTCCTAAAAGCAGGTGAGAAGGGCAACGGTCGCAGTGGAAAAGCCCTGCATTACAAGGGGACACCATTTCATCGTATTATACCGGGCTTTATGATTCAAGGTGGTGATATTGTCCACGGTAATGGGAAGGGGAATGAATCTATATATGGCGGCACCTTCCCAGATGAGAACTTCAAGATAAAACACTCGCATCCAGGTGGTTAGCATTTATTTGTATGAATGTCTCCTACGCTGTATTGTATGCTTCACATGCCCAATATCACATAAAACTTGCTTATATCGGGTTATTTCACTTGCTATTATGAGCTTTCTAATATTGATCTTTTTCCTACTGAAACTGTCCTACTTGTAGGCATTGTTTCCATGGTGAATTCAGGACCCGATTCCAATGGTTCACAGTTTTTCATCACCACAGTCAAGGCCAGCTGGTAAGCTGTTGCTAGAAGTAGTGTTGTGTGGTAAATGAATGTCTAAGCAGAACTACTACAGTCTAGACAAAACTCGTGCGAATTGTATTGTCTTAATACTTCTTGTTAACGGGGTCCGAGATTTTAGTTTCTTATCTTAACCCTCTTTAATAACCAATCCATAGGTAGTTTCCTTTTTCTTTTCTGCTACTTCTTCAACCATCTGATGTAGCCTGGTCGTTTTGACCAGTAATCATAACATTTCAGGTCCAGTTGTCTAGTAGGATTCATCATTGACATGATCGGATTTCTTTTGCTGGTTATTTATTCTTTCGTTTATGTTTTGCCCTTCTTGTTACATTCTAACCAAAATAGAGGGTGGTGTGGGTTGGTTTGTGAATGAAGTTGAGTCTCCAAAACGTATTATCCTTGAGCTTTGACAACATACCAAACGAGTTCATTATTGAACTTGAGCTATATATATCCCGATATATGTTACAGATGCAGCATAGCATTCGAGTCTCTTAACTAGATGCATGCAGTTTCCAGATTTTTACTAAAATTTTCTTGTTCAACGACCCAGGTTGGATGGAGAGCACGTGGTATTCGGGAAGGTTATTGAAGGCATGGACACTGTGTACGCGATAGAGGGTGGAGCCGGAACCTACAGCGGGAAACCTCGGAAGAAGGTGATCATTGCTGATTCCGGAGAGATTCCAAAGAGCAAGTGGGATGAAGAAGTCCGTGGCTTAACCAACGCCTCATGACAATGGCGATGTCGAGTTTTGCAGCATGAGTTTTCGCTAATTCGGTTCGTATAGATCATTTCTGTTCCCTTGTGTATCATGCCATGAAATAGTAGTAGTCCACTGATGACAATATCACAAAATGATTGTATGTAGTTGTCTCTTCTTGGAAACACTAAAAGTTTGTTTTCTGTAATGAAAGCTGCTGATACTTTTTGGGTGTAGAGAGAAATCAAAGAAAACTATCCTGTGCTCTGAATTTTCTGATCTGTATACTAGTGATCTTGTGGTGATTCTTTTTATGATTTTTAAGGGTCAATCTTAGTACATAGTTTTTGTATCATAATATTATGAACTTGGAAGCTTTGAACTCTCACTGGTTTATGGGCTGACATTCATTGCCCACAAGTCAAGTAAATGGCTCCAAAGTTAGTCACAAACTTGAAGCCCCCAATATATACATATATATATATATATATATATTTTTTTTTTTCCCTGTGTGACAAGGATTTTTATATTAGGCTAGATTAAAATGTTTTATGATCAAATTGTGAAGACATCTTTCTTGAACTATTATAATCCGTATTTGCTTGTTAAAATAAAACATTTTGTTTTTTCTGTTTTCTGTTTTAGTGAAGTTGATGTTGTTTGTCAAGAATTTTAAGAACTCAAAACGGATCAATAACATATTTACAAATGGCTCATTTTGTATGCGCTTTTAGTAAACGAACGAGATATCCAGCAACAAGAAGGAGAATTCTTGTGGAAAATAGCAGGATATGTGAGATTACAATGACCGGTTTGACACTTTAATCCAAATATTTTCAGAAATATTGCTTATTCACTCATATTTTGCAAAATGATCTTCATTTTTTCCCTTAAATAAAATAATAATAATAGGAAAAAGTGAGGTCATTATAAAATCTTTGTAACACATCCTATCCAGAAAAAATTAATATAATGGAACAAGAACAAATTAAATTACTAAATAAGTAATAAATAAAAGCGTCTGAGACCCCTTAATTAGCGACCGACAAAAGCCACGTCAGAGTCAAACTTTATCAATTGACTGTATTTAACACCTTTACAAATATCAGCTATGTCGACTGTAAGTCTGTAATTCCTCTACATGTACAGGGGTATTTCGGTCCAAACATTGCAAAAAGCGCGCGATAAGCTTCGAATAATCAGTTATTCACACACAAAAACACACACGCCAAATACGCGGCACGTCCATCTCTCTCCACGCCTCCCCACACTCTCCTCTTTTCTTTCCCCCATATATATATATATATATATATCGACACTAATTGCTGGCAGTCTTTCACCAATCAATTCAAACTCCATAATCAAACCCATCTCAATTTCAATCTCAATCCCAACCATGTTTTCCCGAAACCCCAAGAAATCACTGTACCCAGAAGTCGATGAATCAAACCCAAAAGCCATTTCTTCATCGTCATCAACACCATCTCTGTATCCATCGATCGACGTGAAAGAAATGGCCCAAAACCTCTTCCCAGATCAAGAACAGCCCGACCCAGATCTCCGATCTCACCCTCAGGCTAGTTTCGAGTCCTCCGAGGAAGTTCTGATCAGAATCCCAGGTTGTCTTCTTCACCTGATCGACAAGCAACAGAGCGTCGAGCTCGCCGCTGGCGACTTCACCATCATCCGTCTCCGGCAAGGCGACAATATCGTGGCGGTGATGGCCCGTGTCGGCGAGGAGGCGATCCAGTGGCCCTTGGCCAAAGACGAGGCCACGGTGAAGCTTGATCAGTTCCACTACTTCTTCTCCCTCCATGTTCCCGCCAAAAATGGGTCCTCCGATGAGGATGACGAAGAGAGTGTCCCCATTTCGGGGACTGAGAATTTGTTGAACTATGGATTGACGATTCAGTCGAAAGGGAAAAAGGGGTTGTTGTTGTTGAAGGAATTGGATAAGGTTTTGGAGGAGTACAGTGCGTTTTCGGTGCAGAAGGTTTCGGGGCCGGTGGAGGAGTGGGCGGTGGCGAAGGAGGCGGAGGGGAAGATGAGTAAGGAGGCGGCGGAGGGGAGTTCGGCGGCGTACTGGACGACGGTGGCGCCAAATGTGGAGGACTATAGTTCTAGTGTGGCGAGGATGATTGCGGGCGGGTCGGGGCAGCTGATTAGGGGGATTTTGTGGTGTGGGGATGTGACGGCGGGTAGGTTGAGGTGGGGGAATGAGTTCTTGAAGATAAGGATGAGTCCGGGGGCAAATTCGAAAATTAGTCCCGAAGTTATGAGGAGGATGAAAAGGTTTGGTTTCTATATTTTTGTGTACGTGTATATATATATATATATATTTATAATATTAGATGTCTTGCCTACATGATTGGATTTCACTTTCAGTGGTTTCTTATCTCTTTGATGATCATTTTTATGTGTGTACATATATATATATTTATGATATTAATAATATTAGATGTCTTGCCCACATGATTGAATTTCAGTTTCAGTTTGATTATATTGAGCAGATATTTTTAGAGAGCATTTCTAATATAGGTGTGAGTATATGTTATATATATATAGTTATATTGAGTAAGAGTATGATGGTATTTGATCATTCAATTCAGCTCGTAATTCTTAAATTTATTGAGTGCATTTGACAATGCATTTTGAATAAAAAATCAGGTAAAATTTAAGTGACAGTGATTTGAATGCTGAATACTTGCAATCCAAAAAAGAATGATTGTAATAGTAATGACAATAACAGTAAGTTAAATCAATTTATTTCTTTTTCTAGACTTGCCATTTTTGGGAATCTTTAGCATTTTTTTTCTTTCTTTTTGAAAGTTAATCTTTAGCATTTTGGTTTCCATTGGTATATGTAATCCTTCAGTTCTGTGTATACCTTCACCATAAGTTACATCAATTTATTTCTTCACCATAGTGTTGCTTTTGACTGGTGTCCCCTGGAAGCTTTGATTGGTGAATCTTGTTCTGGTTTTTAGCCAATCTTGTTTTTGGCAATAAGAACTACACTTGTAAACCCATTCGCAATTGCCGAACGAATTTTGATTTTTATAATTTAAACATAAGCAAAGAAATAGATAAATGGCAAGATAATAATGAAGATTTCAAGAATCAGTAGGAATGAGAGCAATTTTGGATCCTTTTCATTTTTTTTTTCACTCCTTTTATACATGAACTTAGTCCTACCCTCATAAATGGGTTTTAAGACATACTAAAGACAATATCTCTACATTAAATACAAGTTTAATGTTTTGTAAAACTGTCATAATAAAGCCTATATCAGTTTTGATTGTGCATATTGAAACGGTCATCTTTTAATAGCTTTTATTCTGAAATGGGCTTTATATTTTGGGCCTTGTTTTCTATTTAGGCTTATTAATGTATGCTGATCCAGTGCTAATTTTGTATGATGGGCCTGATGTAGAAAATGGGCCTACAACACTGCTCTTCTAAAACTGTTTTCTTACTGATCTGGTTAATGTCAACCTATGTTCTTATGAACTTTGAAGAGTTTAAATTATTTATTTATTTATTTTGTCAAAAATCAATACTAACATCTCAATAGTACTAATTGGTGTTAAAATGCCTTTTCTTCTTGTTGTATCTCTTATTTTACATCTCGTCAAGCTCGTTTCAATTGTATCTCTTAAATGTTTATGGGTTTATAGTTCATACTTGAACGATTGACTGATAGACCAGTAGCTTAATTGCGTAGCCATCCTTTATTTTTTAATTTTCCCCCCTCTTCCTGTTTTAGTACAGCAATTAGTATTAAAATTTTAATGTGGAGCGGTTAGTTTATAGACACCCTCTCTTGCTCTGGCTTATTCTCGTTTGCAAAAAGGTACACATTACAAATTTCGGATTTTTTTGTTTTTTCAGGGTTAAGAAGCTGACAAAGAGGTCGGAGAAAGTGGCAACTGGCATCCTTTCTGGAGTTGTCAAAGTCTCGGGTTTCTTCACAAGCTCAATTGTGAATTCCACACCGGGGAAGAAATTCTTTAGCCTACTTCCTGGAGAAATGATTCTTGCCTCCCTGGATGGATTCTGTATGTCTCTCTTCTTAGTTTATTCATTTTCCTAATTTGATCCATTTATGAATTCTACAAATGGAGTGTGAGTGGGGTTGGAGGTGTTGATTGGGACCTTATATCCATACGATTAATTGATTTAGATTTATAAGATACTTCGTACGATTGTCAAAATTCTTCATATTTTTGGGTTGTAGGCCATTGTATTAAGTTTTAGGTATGGTTTGGACACTTATTATGGAGTGGCCAAACGTTTTCTTGCTCTATATGAGTTCGAAGATCTTTTTTGCAATTGATCTCACCATTGTAGGTAAAATATGCCTTCACACACATATATATATACTCTTTTGCAAGCCTATTGATTCAGAATTAAAGATATTTATTTCAGCATTCAAATGTTTGATTTGTGCACTTATAATTGAGGCAATGACATGGTTTGTAGTTTAATAGGTTGAACCCCCGTAGACATGTAGCTTCCGTTGATATGCAGTGATGCAGGGTAGGGCTTGTGTTTAGCTAAAGTGGTTTTATCATGACAGACTCCGTTTCTATGTGTCAACAGGCAAGGTGTGTGATGCTGTTGAAGTTGCCGGAAAGAATGTGATGTCAACCACTTCGGTGGTTACAACCGGACTTGTTTCACACAGGTAAATATCAACTCGTTTTAATATAATGATCAAAATGCGGCACCAGTCTCATTACTAGTTGGTCTTCGTTTCAATCATGTTCTTATAGTATTCAAGGGAGCATTTCACTTTGTTGTATTCATATTCTGCTGAGGACGAATCAATTTGATATCGCCTTTTGAAGCTTCTGTTATTTCATTTGTGGCCAGTAATGAACAATGTGTCGGTGCTTATCGAAGCATAAATGCTTCATCCATCATTTTGTGTTGTTGCAGGTACGGAGAAGAAGCAGCAGAAGCGACAAACCACGGGCTTGATGCTGCAGGGTATGCGATTGGGACTGCGTGGGCGGTGTTCAAGATAAGAAGGGCTCTTAACCCTAAGAGTGCCGTTAAACCCACGACCCTCGCAAAAGCTGCTTCTGGAGCAATATCTTTAAAATCGAAGGCTGATTCTAAATTGAAGGCTAGTTCCAAAAAGAAGTGAAGGATGGTTTTGATAGTCTTGTGTTGGGAATGTTAAGAGCTGTTCTAGGTTTTTGCAAGTGTTTGTAAAAGCCAATATGCTTTGGCAGCTACTCTAGGTTTTGAGATAGGTTTTGGTGTTTCTTTCACACTGCAGTTGTATATTTAATTTTGTATCTATTTGTATATTTCATTATTTTCTGTTGTTACTACTCACAAAATTTACAGGAAAAAGAAGTTGAATGCATGAAGAAAGGAAATTGACAAACAAACTACAGATAATTATTTAATTGACAAGCGGCATTTTCATAAGCCTCTTGCATCTGAAATAAAAGAAGATTTGAAAACTTTAACTTAATATGAAGCAAAGTGAATCTGATGTTTAAAAGAAACAATTATAGCATAATATTATTTCCCAGATCTTCAAATAGATGTATATCATATAGGTGAAATTATCACAAACTAACACATTGATATAGACTAAATAGATCTCACAACTACCCTCAAATATATATATATATATATATACACACAAAAAAAAACATGAAAATCATGACCAGGAGCTTGTGATGCAAGCAGAAAATTTATTTTGGCTAGAAAATGATTTGGTCATACCTACTTGTGATTAAACTGCATTTGTGAGTTTTCTTCCTCCATTTGTTCCAACAAGATTGCCCTTGATGATATGCAACTTAGTCACAACATCACTGATATCCAATCTCTCTGGTGCAGATTCTACAGAACAAGCAATTCCGATTTCAAACAGCGAAACCAAGCACTCCTTGATATTGCTAGCAAGGCTCTGATGGCAAGTTTTGATGGTGCTTGTGCTCGTTTCACCCTCCTCTCCATGCTGAAGAAGTATTGGATCTATAATTTCAGCTACCCTCTCCGGCAAAGCCATTTTAGCATAGTTATGAAGGTTCATATCGTCACTGAAAATTTCATCCGTTGGCCTTTTTCCGGTAAACATTTCCAAAAAGAGGATGCCATAGCTGTACACATCCCCGTTTGTTGACACCTCGCTTCCCATACCATACTCTACACTTCAAACAAACCAGTGCAGAGCCAAATGTAAATAAATAATTTCTCATGGTAAAAGCATATGTTAGTTAGCTCGGAAAAGGAAAAACAACATACTCAACTTCTGAAAAATCGATCTAAAATGTACTTATTTAAGCTCAAGAAGGAATTATTTCGTTAGAATGAAATTCGAATATCTGGTTTGCACATTGAGTGACATGATACTTGTGTGAAGCTAGCTAGGCCTTTTAAACCAAAAATTAGCAAATGATGGAAAATTTTCATCAACATTATTTAAAACCAAATAGCAATTTGAATGCAACATTTTTTTTTTTTTTGTGATTCATCAATTTTTATGCTCCTCTAGTTTTCATACATGAAACCTTTATCTAACAAAAATGTTCATGGCAAGGGAGACTTTTTGCTTGAAAAATGAATTTCAAAACTTTTTTTTTTTTTTGAAAGGTCAGCTTAAAAAAAAATAAAAATAAAAAAAATAAAAAAAAAGGGCACAAAGGCCATACAAAAAACACTAGGGCATACCCTAGGCAATACAGTGATATATGTGAAACCCAAAAAGCCACCAAATAAAAAGAGCAACAAAGCCGTTAAGAATCATGAGAACAAAGCAATACCCTTGGCAAGACCATATAAACTCATACACTAACTTGGACTTCCCTGCACTGATGTCAGCAGTACACCATTGCAACCATTGAGCAAGCAGCAAAGCTCCCAACTGCAACATTAACCAGCAGCCAACACAATGCTGAGCACCATATTGAACACAGTAGACTCCACCTTCACCAACTTTCATTGTAAAACAGAGTCCGGCACCTTTAAACCCTTCAACAAAGCCCTATTTTCTGCATTATTTGTATAGCCATTGACAGAAAAGAGAGCATACCTTACTGTCGAAAGAGTTTGAGCTACAACCTCCTCCTCAGTTTTATACTCCTGCTGAAACACTCTAGCATTTCTTTCTAACCACAAATGGTATACAGCAGCAGCAAATAACAACTTGTTCACAAGAGAAGACAAGTTTTTCCTTTGCAAAGTAGAGTAGACCCATTGCCAAACTTCATCCCAATCCCCTTCTGGCCAGCACATATTCCCTTTCTTTTTAACAGATTGCCACACTCTTTTAGAAAAACTACATGTAAAGAACAAATGTTGTCTATCTTCCACCACATAATTACAGAAAGTACATGTTGCATGCTCTAGCAAACCAATAGATACAAGAAAATGCTTAGTTCTCAGCCTATTTAATACCACTAACCATAGCAAGAAACCATGTTTTGGAATGTAATGTTTGAACCAAACAGCTCCACCCCAATGCACCAACCTTTTCCTTCTTCTAATCACTTCCCAAGCTGACTTGATAGAGAAATTCTTTTTAGATGGGATCCAAACCACACTATCCAGCCTCTCAGAACAAGGAAACATGCCCTGAGAAATTCTCTGCTCCACCCAACTGAAAGAAGGAGGAAAATTCCAAATATTACCTTGAACTACACAGCTCACCTTAGCAGCCCTTCCTATCTTTGAAGTATCCATGAACTCATCAGGAAGACCCAATCTAAGAGGACCATCTGGCAACCATTTATCAAACCAGAAGAAAGTATTGCAGCCATTGCCAACCACATAATTCAAATGCTCTCTAAATTTCTGTCTAGGAGACAAAACTTTCCTCCAAGTCCAAGAACAAACATGAGGAACTGTAGCTTCCCACAAATTCTGATCTTTAAGAACATGAGTCTTTATCCACTTAGCCCATACAGAAACACTTTTAGGATCACAGATCTTCCACAAGTGCTTCATCATAGCAACTTCATTCCACTCAGTAAGATCCTTCACACCCAAACCCCCTTCATTCAATGGATAACAAACCTCTTGCCAAGCAACTTTAGCTCCTTCTTTATTCAACTCAGGACCTGTCCATAAAAATTTTCTTAGCACAGAAGTAATATCATCCAACACCCCTTGAGGTAGAATAAAAAGGGAGGCCCAGTACACTTGAGTAGCGAAAAGAACTGATTTTATAAGCTGAAGTCTTCCCCCAAAAGATAGGAATCTAGAAGACCAGTTTTTAACTTTCTTGATAATTTTGTCCACCAATATAGAACAAGTCTGCCTTCTTAAGCCTGAAGTAATCAAAGGGACCCCTAGATATTTCATAGGAAGATTCCCAACTTGAAACTGAAATAGATTAATAATGTGGCTTGCAACTGGTTCCTTCACACCTGCCAAGAAAATCATGCTCTTAGAGCTATTAGAACACAAACCAAAATATAAACTGAATGTATCTAAAGCCTCCTTCAAACAATTAACAGCTCTGATTTTCCCTGTTGAAAACAAAATCAAATCATCAGCAAACATTAAACTGCTTAACTTTTGTTCACTGCACTTCCAATGATAGGCAAAATTTCCTCTCTCAATGCTTCTATGAAGGATGCCAGTTAATATCTCCATTCCCATTACAAAAAGATATGGAGACATGGGATCACCTTGACGAATCCCTCTACCACTCTGAAAATACTCATGAAGGCTACCATTGACATTAACTGAGAATCTAGGAAAAGACACACAAACCATAATCCACTCAATCATAACAGGGTGAACTTTAAAGGCCTTCAACCCAGCAGCTAAGAAATTCCAAGATAGAGTATCATAGGCCTTCATTAAGTCCACTTTCAAAGCTACTCTAGCAGGATAAGAGTTCTTGTGATATCCTCTAAACAGTTCTTGAGCTAGAAGAATGTTATCAAAGATATCCCTCCCACCTATAAATGCACCTTGGTTCAAATTGACACATCCAGGAAGCATCACTTTCAGTCTATTAGCAATGATTTTTGCTATACATTTATACAATGTAGTGCAAACTGAAATTGGTCTAAAATCAGTAACCAAAGTTGGATTATCAACCTTAGGGACAAGGGTAATTATAGTAGAATTGATTTCCTTTAAGAGTCTCCTTTTTTTGAAAGAAATCCAAAATAGCCACCACAATATCTCTCCCCACAATATGCCAAGTTTGTTTAAAGAAATATGAATTGAAACCATCACTACCTGGGGCTTTATCATCCTTTAGAGAAAAAAGAGTAGCCTTAACCTCCTCAGCTGTAACTGGTCTCACCATAAAAGAAGCCTCTTCAGTTTGCAAAGGATTGTTAACATATTGATTCAACTCAAGAACAAAATCATTCACCCTAGCCTTGAAGAAATCAGAAAAAGATTCTTCTATTTCTTTAGCTATCAGATCTTGGTCTTCAATTCTAGTCCCCTCTCTAGTCACCAGAGAATGAATAGTATTGTAATTCCTCCTAGCCACAACCACCTTATGGAAAAAAGAAGTATTTCTATCCCCAAGTTTCAGCCATTTCACCCTAGATTGTTGCTTAAATAAGGACTCCTCAGCATCAGCCAACCTCAAATAGTTCTCTAAACAGCCCTTCTCAAGATGTTTCACATGTTCATTTGAAGGATCAACATCCACAATTCTTTGGTACTTAGTTAAACATTCTCTGCAATCCTTCACTTTAGTTGACAAATCAGAGTAGCACTTAGAGTTAAGTAGCTTCAACTCCTTTTTAATAATCTTCAATTTCTGGACCACTTGGTACATAGGTGTACCTATAATTGTTTGCTGCCAAGATCGTTGAACAATGCTAAAGAAAGAAGGGTGTTGAACCAAATAATTATTAAACCTAAAAGGTTTACCTTTCTTTGGTGAATCTGGATAAACTTTAACCCAACACATGGCATGATCAGAAACTACACACGGTTCAAATATTATTTCTGAAGAACCAAAAATTTCATTCCATCTTCCATTCACTAGAACTCTATCAATCTTACTGAAATAGGTATGATTAGTCCAAGTGAATTGCAACCCTGAATGCCTCATATCAAAAAGGCCTGCCTCCTCCAAGCAAAGACCACATTCCCTCATACCAGCATCCCAATTCATAGATCCTCCAAATCTTTCATGACTGTACCTAATAGTGTTAAATTTCCCCATAACAAGAAAATTTTCATTTTCATACTTTTGAGCCCACACTCTCAAGTCATTCCACAACCTCCTTCTGGAACCACATCATTATATCCATAAACCCCACACACTTTGAAGCCTTGGTGAGAAACTCTATCTGTAACTGAACATACCAACATTTGGGCAGAACCACCTTCAATCTTCACATCAAACTTCTTTTTGTCCCAACACAGCCATACCTTCCCATTATCACACCATTCCCCATTAGTAACAATATCCCAATTCTTCAAAAGAGCACCAAAGATTCTCATAGTATTTGTAGGCTTAACCTTAGTTTCCACCAAGCATAAAAGAGACAAATTATAAACATTCACCATTCTTCTAACCTCATTTTGTTTCAGGGATTGATGTAAACCCCTTATATTCAAAGCTGCTAAATTCATGAGGAAGGTTTAGAAGAACTATTGCCCACACCCCTCGTAGATCTTGTTTTTGGAGGTAAAACAGCCTTAGCCATTTTCTTCTCCCCCTTGTCCTTCTTAGAGAAAACAGAACTATCTTTCACAAAGATGGTCCCCTTAGCTTTATCTCTATTAGAAACTTCAACCACTTCCAAAGCCTTAATATTCCAAATGCCTTTGCCATGCCCATGAGTTAAATCAGCAGCAATGTTTTGAAGATTAGGAAGAAGCAAAATCTCAGAATTCCTGTTGACAACAACCTGAACTTGAGAAGCCATCTGAGATGATGGCTGGATACCTTCGGCAATAACTTCCAAAGCCTTTTCCTTATTCAACTCTGTAGCAGCCCCATTATGCTCAACTTGTGTAGACTGATCTGCAATACTAGCATCTGCTACCTGGTCATTATTAGTACTAGAATGAAACTGATTATCATTACCAAGAAGCTCATCTTCAAATTGATTTTGTGTTTCTGGGACAAATTCCTCCACATTAGCCTCCTCTGCATGCTCATCTAGTTGTAGAATTTGAAAAGTATTGGACCCCAAATCTGTTTGAGCCCGCGCATTAGTCTTCCTATTAGTTTCCCTCCCACTAGTATTTTCAATACCAACCTCTACTTGGGCAATGGAACCATTCTTTTTAGTTTTGTCGACCACCCTCCATTCTTGGTGCTTCTTCTGAGTATCATTTGCCATGGTCTTAGCCACCACATTCTTAGGACATGTCCTATCCCAATGGCCAAACATTTGACACCCTTTGCATTTGGCTGGAGACCATTGATATTCTACTTGGATAGTTTTAATCTGACCTGACTTGAGGGTAACATCAAATTCAGTTAATAGATCATCACACGCTGAAAAAACAAATAAATAAGAATGAATAAAAAATTAATGAAAGCTTAATAAAAAATTAATGAAAGCTTCAAAACTTGCATCGAGTACTTTTCTTACATAATTTTCCATTTTAGAAATTATTATGAATGTGAATTATATATATATCTCACAAAAAGAGATACAGAAAAAGAAGCATAACTAGTAACTACCTGGTGGCATATAGCCTATAGATCCTTTGATTCCAACAGAACTTGTTTGATTTCCACTGTTGTTCAAGTTAGTATCAAGTAGAAATCTTGCTAGCCCAAAGTCACCAACGTGTGCGGTCATGTCATCGTCTAGAAGAACATTGCTTGGCTTCAAATCACAGTGAACTATCGGAATTTCACAGTAATGGTGGAGATGATCCAGTGCAGAAGCAACATCGATCGCAATATTTAATCTCTGAACGAGATTTAATATGTTCGGCTTCTCCTGCTCCTCATGATGCAGCCACTCATTTAGGCTCCCATTGACCATAAACTTGTAAACCAGCGCCTTGAAATTGTTGTTTTGGTAATCCACACTCGAACATGCACTTAGTACCTTAACAAGGTTTCGATGCCTAATGTTCCTCAAAGCCTCGCACTCAGCAATGAAGCTCTTGGAAGCTCCTTGGTGTGAGAGATTAAATACCTTGACAGCCACCCTTTTTACATCCTCATCAAGAACTCCTTCGTAGACATATCCGAAACTTCCCACCCCTATCAAATTCGACTCACTGAAACCATTGGTAGCTCTATATAGACTTTGATAGGACACTGCAAGAAACAATCTTCCTGAATTCAGTAGCGAAGGCTTTTCATTTCCCTTTTTCTTTTTCCGCCAACAAAGAAATAGAAAACACGACACAAAAATTAGTCCTAGAACCCCCAAAACTGTGGGGATTATTAATTTTAACATATGAGTTGATCCCTTCTTTGTGAGCTTATTGAAATTGCATTTAGGGAGCTCTAACTCAGCTATTCCTCCACATAGCTTCTTGTTTCCCATGACAAAAGTTGCACTTGCATTTGTGAAAATGCCTTTTATTGGTACCACTCCCTCGAAATCATTATAAGAAATGTTCAACATCAGCAAGAGTTGAAAGTCAACAAAATACTCTGGTATTGTGCCTGACAAATTGTTTCGAGAAACATCGAAAACTTGAATCCCTCAGAGAGAGCTGAAAGATGATGGGATGCTCCCTTGCAAGTAATTACCTCCCATGAGTAAAATCTCCAATCTCACACAACTACCAAGAGTGCTTGGAATTTCCCTGGATAACATGTTATCGTAGACATCCAATTCGCCTAGATTTTTCAAGTTCCCAACAGCTACATCAAGGGAGCCACTAAAATGGTTTCGAGACAGGTCAAGAAGGATTGACAAGGAGGAAAGACCGAAAACTTCAGGGGGAATAGCGCCGCTGAGATTGTTATTCGAAAGGTCTAGCAACAACAAATTTTGACATTTTCCAATGCTTGGAGGAATGGTACCATGAAATTGATTGCCTCTCAAACTCAACTGGATTAGAACACTCAAATTTCCTAGAGATGATGGAATGTTTCCAGACAAATTGTTGCTATTCAAATTCAATTTATTTAGCTTTCGAAGATTTCCGATATTAGTGGGAATAGTACCATTGAACTTATTCCCCCACAAATTTAGCCAATTCAAGTTGATGAGATTCTCAATTTCTAGAGGGATGTTTCCAAAGATATCATTGTCAGCCACACTGAACAATTCAAGGTTTGTGGAAAAATTACCAACATTCTTCGAAAGGGTTCCTCCAAATCTATTACCATCCACTGTCAACACATTTAAATCGGTGGCATTGATCAAAGAATACAGAAAGCTCAAGTCCTCATCATCAACTCCTCCACTTCCTAGTTGATTGTCCACAATGTTCACAAACTGAATCTTATGCAGCCCCTCCATCGCAGGCACTTTCCCGGTAAGATTGTTATGATTGACTTGGAAAATTTCTAGATTCGAAAAATTTGATATCGAAACAGGAATGGAACCAGTAAACTTGTTACTGTCAAGGCCAAGGTACCGAAGATTAGGCAGCGTGATGCCTATGTCCACGGGAATGGTTCCCGTGAGATGGTTATTGTAGCTCATGTCAAGAGCTGTGAGTGAAGAGAGATTGAAAATCGAGGGAGGGAAAGTACCGGACAATCTATTGGCTCCTAGTGAAAGGGCTGTTAGGTTTGTTAGTTTGCCTAGAAAATCAGGAACACTCCCACTAAGACTATTTTCGAAAGCATAAAGTTGTTCAAGAGATGATAAATTCCTAAAAGAATGAGGAATTTTTCCTACTAAATTGTTATACCTAATGTACATTAATTCAAGCTTTGACAACGAGCCAATCTCAATAGGAATTTCCCCGGAGAGTTTATTATAATCGAAATTGAATCCAATAAGGCTATAGCAAGCTGATAAATTAGCAGGAATGTTGCCACTTAATGAATTATTGTGCAAGCCTAAAAGTTGCAGCCTCCTAAGAAATCCAATTTGTGGAGGAATTTCGTTTTCGAAACTATTGTTTTGAAGGCTTAAAACTCTTAGAAAGCTTAGATTACCAATGTGCGGCGATATGGTTCCGAACAAATTTTGAGAGCTTAGGTCTAGCTTGGTGACTCCTTCATGTTTGCGACCGCATGTAACGCCATGCCATTGGCAGAAGTGGATGGATTGATTCCACAAACTCATGACATTGAGAGGGTCATTGGTTATTTTGGCCTTGAATGCCAATAGTGCAAGTTTATCAGTCTCATTCCCTAATAGGCTAGAGGTGGCTAAAGTGGTATGAAAGCTTGTATGCATCAAGCTCAAGCAACATAATACTGTATATATAACATATAAGGTGTATTGAAAAGAATTGACCTTGATATGCATAAGTTCAAGTTTGAAAACTCCATTCTAGTATAAATTGAAGTAGCTCCAAGTGTCTGCAAGAACAAAGCCAATTAGGTTAAATTCTCAAAATTAAAATGAATAGTGGTGGAATAGTATTTAAGAACAATAATTATATATATAGTCTACCTTTGAGAGATGGATTGAAGTTCCATAATCTTGAACTCATCACTTTCCTTGAAGTTCATATATAGGAATGAAGAAATTAGCTCATTGCTCAGGTATGTGCCTGAGGATTTCTACTTTTCCCACTTTGTAAGGTTCGTATCGTCCGAAATAGTTATCTATTGTCTGATTTGTAAAGCTTTAAGAAAGTGTCGATACCGATATTTAACACCGATACTCATTCGATATTTAATTTAGAGGCCGATATTTTCCGAATCCGTTACACCGATACCAAAACCGCAACGCAAACCATGCATGGTAAAATATTTTTCATATATATTTGTGTATATGCATATATATTAGGCCTTGTTTGGTATGCATTTGTTTTTTATTTATTTTTGTTTTTTGTTTGGTACTGTAACATTTTTCTAACAAAAATATGTTTGACTGACTTTGTTTTATTTTAAACAGTAAAAAAACATTAGCTAAAAAGATCCATTTTTCCTAACAAAAAAATGTGTTTTATTTTTTGTTTTTCAATTATTCACTCAAAATATATATATATATATATATATATATATATATATTGTGATGTCCCACATCGCCCGGGTATAGGTTTGGTGATGTGCTTATATGTGTAATGTTGTCTCCAATTAGTATGAGACATTTTGGCCAGGAGCCCAAGAACAAAATTGTGCGACAGTTCGAGTCCAGCTCATGACAAGGCCTTATCTACAATAGAAGCATTTCTACCAAACATGCTTTTGTTTTAAAATCACAACACTTCACAAATACAAACATGTATTTGTGTTTTTTAAAAATCCACAGCAAAAAACACAAATGAATACCAAACAAAACTTAGGGCCCGTTTGGGAACTTGGTTTTGGTTTTGGTCTTGTGATTTTGGTTTTGGTGGTTTTGAGTGGTTTTAGGTAAATCTAAAACCTATATATAATGTTTGGTAAGGAGTTGGTTTTGGTCTTGGTATAATTATATATATATACTAATATGTATTAAAAATATATAAATATGAAATATATATATATAAAATTGGAAAAAAATATTAAAATGAAAATATATATATAATTAAAAAATATTTAAAATTCCCGAAAACATTTGACATTTTTATTCCAAAAAATATATATATAATCAAAAAAAATATTTTAAAATGTGAAAATTATATATAAAATTCAAATAATATATCTTAAATTCGAAAAAATATATATAATTCAAAAAATATATAAAATTCTGAATAATTTTATTATATATTGAAAAAATTTAAAAATTTAGAAAAAAAAAGATATAAAATGGGGAAAAATAATTTTATTCCGAAATTTATTTTTTTTTCTCAAAAATAAATTTTTTTCACAAAAATAATTTTATTCCCAAAAATTAATTTTTTTCGGGGAATAAAATTATTTTTCCGAAAAAAACTATTTTCCCCAAAAAATAATTTTTTTCCAAATATTATATATTATTTTTTTCAAAATAATTCATATTTTCGCCCATATATATATAGAGAGAGAGAAAGAGAAAAAACTCAAAATTGGTAGGCCAAAACCATGGTTTTAGTGATTAGTTTTAAAAAACCCAAAACCAAGTCTAAAACCCACCAACCAAACATGATTTTGTCTTGAAATCAAAGATCAAAATCAAAATCAGGCCCAAAAGCATCTATCCAAACATGCCCTTAATAAATTAATCCACCATTGCATGCATAGAGCTTGACCTTTCCAAACGTTGACTAGGATTGTGACTTGTATTAATTTCTACGAAGTAGTTGTATGTCAAGTTGCGAAGAGGTGACAAAAATTGTACAAGTCCTTTTGGGATGGACTTTACATGCAATGGGACAGTACCATAGATGTGTTTAATACTCTTCAACACCCATTTTTCAAAAAAAAATTAAACCCTAGTAGATTAATGGTATACGAAGCTATTTCACAAAATTCGTGGGCAATGAAAATTACTTTACGATTGACATTAGTTCATTGAGGTGCAAGTTGTGGTCCCAATCGTCTCTTACGCTACCCCGTTTTGACCACTTCATAAGAGTAGTGGTAGGATTTTGTATTCTCATGCAAAATGGAGAATTATTGACAAGTTTTAAACAATGGTTGTTAAATCACAGAGTTGATTTTCATAAACCTTTTTTTTTTATTATTATCTTCCTTGAAACTTTTTACTGACAAGGGAAGCCTCAATTTGATGCATCTACAGGTTTCTTTTAAGTATGTATATTCAACAGATATTTACGTGAAAACAAGTCAAGATAAAATAGGTATATAAAATTTATCGAAAAAAAATAGGTATTTAGATGTGACGACTAAATACTCTAATTTTAATTTAAACATAGGTAAACCTATTTATATGAACTTAAATCCTAATGTATTCTAACACCCATCCTCAAAGTTAAGGTGGGTGATATGAAATCATCTTACATTCGTCCAGACCTCAGTTTTGGAAGAAGGGTTTCGGACACTGAACAAAGATGAATGATGTCACTAATCTCTCTTTGGTTCATGAACCACCAAGAATGAAAAATGAAAGATCTTTGGTTCCGATATCATGTTAGAATAAAAAATAAGAGAGAAAAAGAATAATAATTTTGTCTTAATCAGTGTAGTATACAATAGAGAGTAATATATATGTGGCGGCTAGAAACCCTAATTATAATATAAATGAAGAACAAATAAGAATTTTTTTAACTAGGGTGTGGCATCTAAAAACCCTAATCCAAATATAAACATTGGTGAGGCTACAATGAAGCAAATCCTAATATAATCTAACAACACATAAAATAAATAAATAGAATGACACTTTTCAGTTTCTCCCTTATTATTAATTATTGACATTGTTAACTACTTAAGTTTTTAGAGTACTTTGGTAGTAAACAACATGGTATCAGAAAGTTCTATGTTCAAGCCTCACCGTCATCCAATTAAAAAAATTATTTTACCTGTTGGACCAAAAAATAAGTCACACGTAGACCTGTCAATGGATCGGATTCGGATCGGATCAGTTAAATCCAAATCCAATTTGTTAAGAAATCGGATTATCGGATTTTATTTTCAATCCATATCCGGTTAATATCGGATTCGGATCAGATTCGGATTATAATCGGATTATTGACAGGTCTATTAATAAAGATGACAAAAACTCCTAATCCGCGATTCGAATCCGATAATTCGACGAATTTTCACTTAGTTAATTCATATTCGAATTTCTTCATTATAGAATATCTGATCAGAATATTTAATTAAAAAAATACAAAAATTAATAAATACTGAAACACTAAAATTATTCACACTTTTAATAATTGTATTTATGATTAATCATTATTAATAAATAATAAAATAATTAACAACTAACATTTATATACATGTACAGTATTAAATATATACACATAAAAATATGAAATATATATTTATATATATATATAAATATATTTTATATCGGATCGGATTGCTATTGAATTGTAATTAGAATTGAATTTATACTAAAATTTATTTTATATCTTTAAAAATATTGTATAAATTGAGAGTATAAATACCAAAATACTAAAATTATTCACCTTTAGTAGTCATATAGATGATCAATTATTAATAATAAATAATATTTATATATAGATAATTAGATATAGTACCAATTATATACACATAAAATATAATATTTATATTGATATATATATATATATATATATATATATCGGATCGGGTTATTATCGGATCGGATTAGGCAAATCCAAATCCAATTTGTTAAGGAATCGGATTATCGGATTCGGATCGTATTCGGGTTATCGAATTTTTTTTCCAATCCAAATCCGGCTAATCGGATCGGATTCGGGTCAAAATCCAATCCATTGACAGGTCTAGTCACACGTGAGGAGATGTGTTGAAGAATTAAATATTAAAGTCACACCATCTCTAATAATTTAAGCTTTTAGAATAATTGAGTAGTTAAAAATTAAAATGGTATAAGAGTAGAAAATCCAAACTTCACAACCACCCAAGTTTTAAAAAATTATTCCAGCAATTGAATAGTCAACATGCTATCTGAGTATTGGACCAAAACATAGACCAAAGATGAACATCACTTTCCACTTTGGTAGCTTCATATTTCACAACACTACCAGATGCTCTCTTCACTATTTTTTAATTTCTTAAACAATTGTAGCATCCTTTTAGTAATAAAGAGAAAAGACACAAAAGTTATGGAGGAAACTTTCAAGCATATGAAAATTAGAAGGAAATTAAAAATAAATAAAAAGATAAAAAACTTATGTAAGGGGAATGGCGCCAGCTGGGATATAGGGGTTGGTAAGTGCCCCTTAGGGCCCTTACCGCCCTTAGGTTTTAGACCCTGCTCTAATTTGAACTAGTTTCCACTAGTATGATAAAACAATTAAGTCCTTTTAAGATGTTCACTTGTTGAATTCCGTTTGATTTTTGTTTATGTTATATATTTATTTATTTTTATTTGTTACTGTCGCTGTTTTTCAAATAAAACATGTTTGGCTCTTTTATTTTATTTTGAATAGTAAACAACATTTGTGTTTTTTTAAGGGTTAATTTCAGTAAACCCTCCTATACTATTCAATTTAATCAACTAACCCCTACTATACTAATCAATTTAATCAACATTTGTGAAAAATATATATATATTTCTGAATTTATAATTTTTGTGAAAAATATAATTGATTTTTGAAAAATAATTTTTTAAATGGTTGAATCAACAAACCCCCTTATACTATTGATTGAGGGTAGTTTAGGCATTTTGAGTCAAAATGTGAGCTGAGGGGGCAATTTGATGAAATTGAATAGTATAGGGGGCAAAGTGGACATAGTAAGGGTTAATTGATTAAATTGGATAGTATGGAGGTATTTACTCATACAAGTATTTATATTTTTCTAAATTTTACATCAACGTACACAAATAAAAACAAACAGGGCATGATTGTTGATGTTACCCATAATTTGATTAGGTATACTTATTTCATAGGTAATTCAAGAAAACAAATTATAATTGATTTTTATAGTTTATCCTTGGAGGCACTTCGGTAAATTATTGAAAGTCGGGTGAGGATTAGAGACCATAATAGGACCACCTCAAGCGTCATGCATGTGATGTTGGTGGAAGTTCAACCATAAAAGTGTCATGGTAGACCAATAATTAGTCATTCCATTGACAGAGACATAAAGACTAACAAGGCTATGTTTGGATCTGTTTTTCAGAAGTTATTTTTGACTTTTTTGATGGAAAAATTCTTTTGAACGGTATTTGATAAAAAAATTAAAATATATAACTTATGAGTTTTCGAAGAGCTTTTAGAATAAGTTAGTGAGTATCAGTTTCTCAAAATAATTTTTATTTTTCTTTAACTTCTAAAAAAATTTAAAAATAAAAACTCTGCCAAACAAAACTGATAATTACAAAGATGAGCCAAGTAAATAATTTTTTTTATAAGAGTGAGACAGTGAGAAAAGAAGGGGGAAAAAAATTCTCTCTTTTATGGAAGCTTCTAATTTCCCTACCTAACACCTTTGAAAAAGAGGGAAAAAAATAGTAATTGATCCTTAAAGTGGTCCTTATTCTATGTGGGAATGGCCATTGTCTTTTAGGTTCTTGCTTCATTTTTGCTACCACACATTTTGTCATATTGCTTTTTGTCATCTAAGGCACCTTAGATTTCAAGTATTATCGTCCTCTTTTCCTTTTTTATTTTGTGTCAATTATGAACCCAACTGAAAATTATTGGATACATGTTATTGTAATTTTTAATTTTGAAATTAATATTATACTGTATCCACACACTACAAAAAATAGGACTATAGGGACGGTTGCAATTATCACTAAAACAGATAAAATATGCCGCCATCATCTTCAATGGCACATCAATAACTAATTATAAATTGTTATCTAAAGTTTCGATAAAAATTTTTTTTGATTACAATAAAAATTATTATTACATTTTAAAATTGCAAGATGAAAAAAATAATTTAGTGACAGACAAAGCATATATAACAAAACAAATATAAAATGTCTTAAGAATCATATATAAGTATATAACAAAACAAATGAAGTGTGGCCAAGTCTAAATTAACTCCTTGAACTGCAACAAATTTTAAGCACCATCAGATTTTGACATGGCACGATCTAATTTAAATGCATGAAGAATCAAGGCAACAACTAGTTAGATTCTCATTTTCAACTACTACTTGGTTGGCGCTCTTAATGGCTAAGATAATAATTGTTTGGTCGGTGAAGAAATTCTACTACACTGCAGATATATATATATATATATATATATATATATAATTTGTTCACATATGTTATATTCCCTCCTTATTACTGGTCTATTTTGGAGAATCCAATTTTTTAAGAGGATGATTTTTGTTGTAATGTTAGCGAATGAAATATCAATTTTATTCATGATCCCATCATAGTGATATGATGGTTTATAGTGTATATGTTTTATAATTTTAATGGTTGAAGGTTAAATTGGTAAATTAATTAAATAAAATGTTTAGACTTTTTAAAAATAAACATTTATTTTGGAAAAAAAAATGAATATTTATTTTAAGACGGGAAGTATATAGTTTTTAGTGTTATTGTTAATATATGGGAAGATATATATACAGGTTAACCACCTGTTTCTTTTCCTCTCCTCCCATCCTCTCGCAGCTTATCCATTGACCATTCATATGATAAACTAAATAAATAATAGATCATAGAATTTTTTTATTTTTTATTTTTTAGCTTTCGTGTAGAGACAAAAAATGGATTAGACTCTTCATTTACAAAATGTAAGGGAAATCAAAGGTAGAAGTGAGGTCCTTTAGCTTTCGTTTTGAACCGTGAATCAACTATACATATATTTTTGTGATGCGATACTTAAACAGACTCTCTTATATATACTAGAATTAATGTAATTTTATCTCCAAATTTAAGCTTTACCTAAAAAATCGAAATTTGAGGTATAGTCAAATTACAAACAGAGAATAAAAAATGAAAGTGGTAGGAGATATCATTTCCATAACTCAGAAAATTCAAAATAATATGTTACGATATGTAGTATTTATTTAGTGTTTGTCGATGGTTCATTCTATATTTAACTCTATTTTTTTCTCTCCATCTCAATGTAAATTATATAATCATGTTATTTCCGCTGCAAATGGCCAAAAACTAATCATTACCGCATCAAAGAAAAATAAATAGAAAATGATCATAATTTTAGCTTCGAATATACATACATATATATATATATATATATTACCTTTTCTGTACTTTTCTTTTAGCACTATCAATCATGCCAATCATGCCAATTCTTCTTAGGTGGGTTTGGTTATGCGGATTTGAAATTATATTGAAATTAAAATTTTATAATATTTTAATTCTAAAATTTAATTTGAATATAAAAGTTAATAAATTTGGAATTAAATTAGACAATATAAATAAATAAATATATATATAAAGATATAAGTATGTAAATATATGTAATAATATATATGCTAGCTTCAGTATGTATGTGCATGTGTTTATACGTATGTATATATGTGTGAGTTTATACATATATGTGTATGTATGGCTATATATTTGTGGATATGCATGTGTATTCATATTTGTATAAATATGGATTTAGAACACATATATATATATGAATATATATAGGTGTATGATTGTATGTATATCTATGTGTGTATATTTTTGTGTATATATATATAGGCATATGCATATATAGGTCTTTATATATATATATATATATATATGTTTGTGGTTGTGGTTGTGAAAAATTGAATGTTAGAGAGAGTATTTAATGGTTTGAAGATTTAGAATTGGAAATCACAACTCCTCATGTGCAATTCAAGTTGTGGAATTGGAATGTAATTCCAATTCCAAAATATTTTATTATATCTTTCAAAAAGAAAAATAACTTTCAAAAAAAGAAAATATTTAATTGTATCCGAATACTAGATTTAATTTCAATTTCAATACCCCAATTTCACGCGGAATGGACCCTTAGGTAAGTTGAAAAAGAAAATGCATGCATGAATATATAATTAGACATGTTTTTTTCAAACATATTAAGGTTGTGAAGTCTGAATCACATATTTCATATAATACAATTGTTAAAGATGACATCCCTTCAATTTAATTTTTAAGCCAGCCCCTTGGTGTAAAGGTAAAAGTAATATCTATAAATATACCTTAAGAACAAAACAACCATTTTTTCTTTCTTTTTTCGCGCCTTCTTTCCTTTTCTTGGGTATGTACAATCAGAAATTATCAATAACACTATTGGAGGAACATTCAACCAAATCTGAAAATTAAACAACCCAATGGTCATTTGCTCAAATTGTACCATATATTACTATATATACTATTTAATAATTAATTACACAAACAAGAGAAATATTAGAGATCCAAAACTAATATGATCAATCTCCTCATTTCTCTCTCCCCTTCCTTCTATACCTTATCCACCATTCAATTCAATTTCAATCATGGTTGGTACCGCTTTTAGAATATGCTGATATAATTACGTAGCTTTAATACTCACTTTTCAAATTAATATTGTCCGAATTCATTACACTGTTATTGCCACCGCGACTAAACAAATACTCCCATGGCAGTCCAAGATTTTAATACATCAATTAATTAATTCATTTCATCTCCAAACTTCTATAATCCAAAACCCCACTCTTCAACCCTAAAAAGTCATAAACATTACTACTACTACCATTGCTACTACTAGCACCAACATTACCACAACTACACTCCTCACTCTTTTCTATTCCCAAACTGCATGAAAAGCAAAGGGTAGTCTTCAATGACTCAGATTGGTATTTTTGGCTAGGTGGGCTGATTTTGAGCTCAAGGTTCAAGTCGGGACACCGTTCTCGAACCGACTTGTGCTTCTCTTCATCTTCTCTTTTAACAGCTCCGCCACTGAAAGAGATGGTTGTGACATCCGGTGCCGGTTCGTTGATCGAGCGGTGAGTAGATGGATCGATGCCCCGGTTCAATAGCTTCCTCCTGATGTGGGTATTCCAGTAATTTTTTATCTCATTGTCTGTTCTTCCGGGTAATCTTGCAGCTATAAGGGACCACCTATATCAATTTAAGAAGAAAACCCCATTATTTATTTATTTTCATTTTTTACCTTAAAACAAAAACAAATTAATTAAAGAAATAAATTCACACACACATTATTATATTTTCCTTTTGGAATGAAAATTTTGCCCTTTTATTATGAAAGATGAGAAAGTACCACTAAACTACATTTTGTAATAAGATTTCCTAAATTAACATCACAAAACTAATGAGAAAGTAAATATATTAGTAATTGGAACTAAAAAAGTGGAAATATAGTAAAATTTTAAGGTGTATGAACTCCAAGAAATTCGACTTTCAGAGACGGTCCAAATCTTTGGTGTATGTGTGTGTACACGTATGTATAGTAATTAAATCAATCTTAGTGTATGAGAACAGAAAAATAACTCACGTCAAAATTTTGTTTAATCGACATTTTTTAAAAATGTTATTTTCTTAAAATCGATGAGTATAACTTTAGAGAATAATTTTCCGTACTTCTCTAAAATAATTTTATTGTAGTTTCAGAAAACTGAACAAAAATTCTACTTAAATGCTATTTTCTCCCCATACCCAACATTATATATATATATATATATATGATACATAAAATTAATGAACTTACTTGTTACCAAGAAGGCTATGGAGTTTGATTATGAGCTCATCTTCTTCTTCAGTGAAGTTGCCACGTTTGAGGTCAGGCCTTAAGTAGTTGATCCACCGGAGGCGGCAGCTCTTGCCGCAGCGGAGGAGGCCGGCGGCTTTGGGAAGCGACCGCCAGCAGCCCTCACCGTGGACTCGGATGTAAGCAATAAGCCGGTCATCTTCTTCTTTAGTCCATGCTCCTTTGTTTGTGTGAGCTTTCTCACAACATGGAGACCTTCCCATTTCAGTAGTAAAACCACAAATACTTACACTACAAGCTATATCTATATATATATCTATATATATAACAACCTCTCTCTCTCTCTCTCTCTGTTGAATTCTCTTATGGTTGCACTAGTGATGGTGGTTATGTAGACCTAGTGTTGGTGGTGTTTGAGCATCAGAGCAGGCCCTTAAGGGGACCTTAAGAGAGATTTTATAAGCTTTTGACTTGTTTGTGTGTGTGAGAGAGAAAGAGAGAGTCAGTGATCCTAATTGCTTCTAGATGTGAGTTGGTGAGAAAGGTTTGAGGGAGTGGATGGTGGACTCCGTGGATGGTGGCCTCTCTTTTGATGATATATAATACGGAAATATCATATAATATATATATATATATATATAGGATATAAACATATATAATAAGTTAGAAGGACATTAAATTATGGGTAAACTTCAGGTAGGTGCAAAGTAAGGTGTTAAAAGTATAGCTAGACATTTTGTCTGATCTCTGCTTTTGTTTTGTCTAATTAAATTCTGAAAATAATTAATTAAAATAGTAATGTGGTTACAACCTCAAAAGCTTCTCTAACTCAAGACAACATCTACCAGAAAAAATAAAAATAAAATACATGTACTAACACTTTTATTATTATGGTGTTATGTTGTTGGAACTAAACTAGCATATGTTGGGTATTTGGTAAGGTATTCCTTAGTGTCTTCTCCTGTAAGCGGTCGGCTTTGTACTTGTTTGTTAATTTGACAATATTAATGAACCCTATATATATATATATCTTTAACTTTTTTTTTTTTTTTTTTACATTGTTCATCATTAATTGGGATATAATCTCACCTAGCTATTAGTATTGTTTTAAGAAAATACCAAATTTGATGGAATTGATGTTATAGATTGTAAGAACATTTATAGTATTATTTGTATTTGGCATGTTCTAGACAATTACCATGTTGAATGAATTGTGGAGTCGGGAAGGTTTAATAAGCATTGACAAGCTTCGTCAAATTCAAATCAAGCCTAAAGAAGTGAAGAATACAAGGGAATTGAAGAGGAAACAAGTTTGAGTAAAAAGTGCCTCCCGAATGGCAAAAACGTCATTTCTTCTAGTCGCAACTTCAAGAATTATGATAAGCGAATCGAGGGGGTTCAAATGGCACAACTATCAAGAAAAGTTGGTTCCGAGTATTTTGTTACACCTGACCTACACCCACAATAACAAAAAGTGGCTAGAAAGTGCCGTTTCTACGCCCAGAGCACACGCGGCCTAAACAAGCCTACGGCCCAGACGTAGGGGTCTGGCGAGTTTAATGGTGGAAAATTCCCGTTTTTCCCTGACTTATTCTCCTTTGAGGCGGCTGCGACTTTTATACCTCAATGTACGTGATATATACATTATATACTCCAGAGTATAGGGTTTGACTTGGTTCGATGTGAAATTATAAAAAAGGGAAATGTTAGGGTTTTTCCTTGGACTGTGTCTATAAATACCAAGCTCTACAACAGAGGAGGAAGAGCTTTTTAGTGATATCTCTGCAGTTTTTCTACAGATTCATATTCTTCTACAGAGATAGATAGAGAAAGAAAATTATTGATTGATTCTATATCTTCTAGTTCTCTCTTGTTTAGGGTTTATTCAATTGTGTTTCTACATCGATGATTTTATGCACAATTGAATGACCTAGATTCTGAAAAATCTACACACCACTTTATGCAACGTGGTTGCTTAGATCCGTTTAAGAAACATAGTCATCTGAGTGTGGAGATTGGAGCAGGTGGTTTCGTGGTTAATTGATCCGTTGGGAAGCGGAGCCGTCAGAGTACGGAGCAGAGCGAGATCTTCGTGGAGCGCGTGTGATTCAAGTTCCTCAGACGTCGAGTGAAGAAAGGCAGATTAAGAGTGATTTGTAAGTCTAAAGCTTCATAGAGTCAGTGTACTGCTTAATTCATAGTGCATCGATACCCGAGTGTATTCGTGATTTTTACTTGGAGTTTTTTCAAGGTTTTTCATGTAAAAATATCGTATGTCTCTATTACTTTATTTTATACACTTAGATTAATCTTTGCATGATTTATCTTGTTAGAAAATTGGATTAAGATTGACTTTTTCGCAATTAATTTTAATTTTTCAATAAATCCACAAAAAGTCTATTCACCACCTCCCCTCTAGGCTATTTTCTTTGATCCTCTAGGTAATTTCAATTGGTATCAGAGTGTGGTTGCCTCGTTTTAGGTTAACTACCTAGATTTAGATTCTGAACTTAGATAATGGATTTACCTCATGAATGAGGGTCCGTATTTAGGCCCCCTTTGTTTAATGACTCAAATTACACGTATTTGAAAGTGAAGATGAAAGCGTTTTTGAAATCATTAGATAAGAAATCTTGGTTGGCCTTGGAGGTGGGATACTCACCTCCCACTATGAAAGACGCTACTACTAATGAATCTAGAGTAAAATTGTCAAGTGAGTGGACTTCTGCTGAGTCAAATAGTGCTAGTTGGAATTCCAAAGCTTTAAATGCTTTATACAACATTGTGACTGCGAATGAGTTTAAGAGAATTGCCACATGTGAAATTTTCAAAGAAGCTTGGGATATTCTCTAAGCAACTCATGAAGGGACTTCCAAAGTTAAACAATCGAAACTCCAAGTTCTAAATTCACAATTTGAACAACTTAAGATGGAGGAGGATGAAGTTTTTGGTGACTTTGAGGCTAGATTAACTGACATAATAACTAATTGTCACAATCTAAGAGAGTATATTCTCGAGACTATCATAGTGAAGAAAATTCTTAGGTCTCTACCTGAACGTTTTTGGTTTAAGGTTACTGTCATAACTGAAATCATGAGTTTCAAAGAGATTAAACTTGAAGAATTAACAGGGAATCTGAAGTCATATAAGATGGAAATGTGTGTTCAATCCTCTAAAAAATCTAGCGGCACAAAAGAGAAAAACATAACTTTTAAAACCACTTAGGAGGATCCTAGTGAGTCTGATGAGGAGGGTGAGAGTAGACCAAGACAGATTGACATGATTATGAAGTAGTTTCATAAGTTTTTAAAATCTTCTTATGGTCAAGAATTGATTAAATGACAAAAATTTGGAGATAAATTATATGATTTTAAAAATAAAAAAGTCCAAAATCGGAATGCTAAGATTGACCCTAAAAATAAGAAACCTCAATGTTTTGAATGTCAATGGTTTGGTCACATAGCTGCTAAGTGCACTAATAAGTAAAAAAGGACTAGTTGTCTATTGGGATGATAGATTTAATAATGGATTAACTAGTGATGCGATAGGCTCGGAGGTAGGTGATGAGTCTGAGAATTTTACCGTGTTTGCTGCACAAAGTAAGAAGGTCAATGAAATTGTTACAAGTTGGGCAATGTCTAGGGATGAAGATTATGAAGATAATGAAGATCGTGGGGACTTGTATGAAGATGCATACAACAAACTTTATGAAAATTCCACACATTTTAGCAAAGTCTTTTCAAAATATATAGTTCAATTCAACAATGTTGATAAGGAGAGACAATCCATAAGAGATGAGTTTACCAATAGTTCTTGGGCCTTAAATGTCATGCAGACCCAACATGTTCAATTGGTTAAGTCTGAATAAGAAAGGAATCAGGCTTTGAAGAGTGTAGATGATCTTAATAAGGAATTAAACACTCTAATATTGGAATTGAGTGAGAAATCTACAAGGATTGAGGTTTTGGAAAAGGATTTGAAGGATGCTAACTCAACTATCCATAAATAGTCTAGTGGAACTCTTAAGCTTAATCAGATGTTGAGTATGGAAAAATCTGCAGGAAATACAAAGGGGTTGGAATTCAAAGGAACAATGAGTGATTCTAACATTGTTTCCAAAACAACCTTTGTTAGGGCTTCCCAAGTAGTATCTAGTTCTTCTCAAGCTAAGTCTGATAGGAATCTTAATGTTCAATCTTATGTCAGAAAACCAGTTGAGAGTAAGTCTCCCTTTACCTCTAGATTTAATAAGAGTTCGAACAATGATTTTCAAAGGTTTATCACAGTATGTCATCATTGTGGAGTGAAGGTCACATTCGACCCATGTGTTCAAAGTTAAGAGGAGAAATTTTGAAATCAGGGTGGAAGCATAGAACTCAAAAAGGACCCAATGTTGAAAATCAAATTCGGGTGTTGAGTGAAAATGTTTTCTAGGCTAGCAAATAGAGCACCGAAAATTAAACAAATGTGTTTTAAGAAAGATGAACTACATTGTTTGATTTTTCATACTGCATGTAGAGCGCGTGACTCTAGTTTTGAGAAAAGTCATGAGTATATATCCACAGATTCTCAATTGACAAACATCTCTACAAAATCGTTAGATTTCAAAAGCATGTGCATCTTAGAAAATCTAGTGGCATGTTATCATTAGGATAGATAGCTTCATATATATCATTTTAGGAATAATATCTTGCATTATCTTTTATCCTAAAATTGATACATTATCATGCATTTTGTTTTATTTGCATGTTTACTTTTTTTTTTTTTTTTTCTTATTATGCATGCATTATGTTTTGCTACTATTAGGATTATTCATGCATGCATCATAATGACAAAAATAATAAAAATTAAAAATTAAAAATTCTTAGCATGTTGAGATTGGCTAAGGGTACAGAGGGTTATCATATTTTACTTTATTCTCATATTTACTTATCTTATTATACTTATGAGAATTGAAGGTGTTTAGTCTGATCCGAGGATATAAGTTGTTCACTTGAAGTGTTTAAGTATTATTTTTAGAACTCATTAACTTTGGGTGTTTGTTTTACTTCGGAGATGAGTGTAATACTGGTTGAAACTTTTAGTCTTTCTCATCTAATCCGAAGTGATATGTAGGTTCATGAGTTATGCTAGATTGATCTATGCTTTGGAATACCTTTTGCATGCTTATGAATATTGTGGTTATGTTGAAAAAGGGAAGAATGAGATAATCAAAATATAGAAATGCAAAAAGTAGTTCATCAATCTGAGTAACCGAGCATTCTACCACAAAGTAACAAAGTGTTCGCGTAAAAGGGGAGAAGACTAATGAACATAAATCCCAAGGAATAAACTAGTGTCCAGTTGATCGGGACTGAAAATTCTCGCTGAAAAGTCCGGAGCTTAGAAATATAAAAAGGGATAAGGTGAAAAAGTGGAAAAGATTAAATTGTGTGACAAAAAGAAAGTAGTATATTATATTTTTTTAACAAGCAATCAGGTTCGAGTTAAAGATTTGACTTCTAGCTTAGTTTTTGAACTAAAGTATCATCGCGATTAATGGGGAGATTATTAGAATTAATACGTATTGATTTCATCTTAATTGTTTGCTTGCACCTGAATATTTTTCATATATGCAAATATTAAGTAAAGCTTGCCTTGTGACTGCTTATAACTACAAGGTACGTTTGCTAATTTTCTTCACTATCATGTGTATAATAGTTAAGTCAAATATGCGGATATGATATGTTAATGATTAGCTAATTGTCTTTACTGTCCTGCTCACATGTTTCTAAGAACAAAAATATTTTTTTTAATTAAGCATTTTGCATTCATGCATTAGTCTTTAAGTTCATGCATTGTAGAGATTTATGTCTCGAGAATCTGGATATAATCTTATAGAGTACTTTATCTTAGTATTTAGTGTTTGACTTAGATTCTCTAGAGTCTCCTCTGTGATCTTTCCCTATGTTTGCATTTTGAGGTTGTTCTTTTACATCTTTCATATGCTTTGATTGTTATATCTTTGTTTGTCATTTCAGTGACAAAACGGGGGAGAAGTATTAAGTAAAGGGGAAAGATTGTCTGGTTAAGGGGGGAGAGAGTTTTTAATTGAGAGGGAGTATATTCTCAGGGGGAGAAGGAGAATGTTTATACGATGATGATCATTATGTTTGCATTATTGTTATGTTATTCTTATGATCATTATATCTGTTTTTCACACTTGTTTTTCATGGTATGTTGTTTAGTGTTGTGGTTACAGGATTGGAAGATCGTCATGAGGGCAATCTGTTAGTCTATATCTCTGTTTGTTGGTGTGCGTTCATAGGTATAGATATTATGTTGTTATTCATGAGAATATCTTTGTAAAACATGGTTTTGTCTCAGAAATGCCAATAGGGAGATTGTAAGAACATTTATAGTATTATTTGTGTTTGACATGTTCTAGACAGTAACCATGTTGAATGAATTATGGAATCAGGAATGTTTAATAGACATTGACAAGCTTCGTCAAATTCAAATCAAGCCTAAAGAATTGAATAATACAAGAGAATTGAAGAAGAAGCAAGTTTGAGTAAAAAGTGTCATCCGAAAGGCAGAAACGTCATTTTTTCGAATCGCAACTTTAAGAATCATGATAAGCGAGTTGAGGGGGTCAAATAGCACAACTATTAAGAAAAGTTGGTTCTGAGTATTTTGCTACACCTGACATATGCCTACAACAACAAAAGTGGCTAGAAAGTGTCGTTTCTACGCCCGGAGCACACGCGGCGTAGCCTGGCCTACGGCCCAGGCGTATGGGTCTGGCGAGTTTAATGGTGGAAAATTCCCGTTTTGCCCTAACTTGTTCTCCTTTGAGGCGACTGCGACTTTATAGTTCGATGTACACATGATATATACATTATATACTCCAGAGTATATAGTTTGACTTGGTTCGGTGTGAAATTATGAAAAAGGGAAATGTTAGGGTTTTTCCTTGGATTGTGTCTATAAATATCATGCTTTACAACAGAGGATGAAGAGATTTTTGGTGAGATCTCTGCAATTTTTCTACAGATTCATACTCTTCTACAGAAATAGATAGAGAGAAAAAATCATTAAGTGACTCTATATCTTCTAGTTGTCTTTTGTTTATGGTTTATTTAATTGTGTTTCTACATCGATGATCTTATGCACAATTAAATGACATAAAAATGAAGTTGCCATAAATACACAAATCAATGTCAATTCTTTTTAAAAAAATATTTTTATCATATGTCCAATTTGTATTAAACCACATTACAGAATCTAAGTATTGTCATGCAAATGTAATAAGGTTATTTTAAAAAGTTGGTTGATAGTGGGCATTTTAGGAAGAATTGTACTACTATTAAGTGGGGTTTTGCTATTTTTGTACATAAGTGTTAGAGATGGTAGTGGTGGTTCTGTATTTTATTGGTGCTCTATCATGCAAGAGAGAGAGATTGGTGTTTCTAGAAGACTGGGAAGTTGGGTTCATGTCAGTATGATAAAAAAGAAAAGAATAGGTAAAGAAATGAGTGTGGTTGTGGTTGTACATATGTGGGTTTTGGTTCACCTTCCACACATCTCTCTTTCTCTCTAACCTTGTGGTGCAAGTTTAGTTTATCAAGGACGGGAAGGCTGATTCACCTTTTTGTTGTTATACATCCCAATAAGCATATTATTTGTTACCCACCACACCACCACAAGATCTCTCCCTATATAAGTATATATAAATATATATTGTACGTATAAAAACAAATTGTACCCATGAATTATGGTCATCTCTCTCTGTGTATATATATATATATATATATATATGTATACTATTATTATTATTTTGTTACCCACCACCACCACAAAGGATCTGAAAACAACCCATGAATTATGATCCTTAACTCTTACCATCAACTTGGTTTTGATGATTTGAGAGAGAAAGTGAGAGTGGTGGGTGTGGGGTCCACTTGTTGTAACTTCATGTATCTCTATTTTACCTACCTCTTCCTCTTTTCTGAACGGTCATGGTCCATCAATGGGTCCACTTTGCTGTTGAAGTGTGGCACATTTAAATGACTTTATTTATATTCCCACACGTATGATATATCATATATCAACTTTCCTTCACAGACATTAAACCTGCCTAAACTTATCCCTTGTTTTGCTCTCAAAAATAGAACCCACAATTAAAGCATTGAAAGCTTGCCCTTATAACGTTCAACTACAAGGAAATGGAAGAATAAACCAAACCTATATGTATATGTATTCAGTGACGGATCCGTGGTTAGTCTGGGCTAAATGTGAATATTTTAAATTTAAGAATAAAAAATCTATTCAGTGACGGATCCGTGGTTAGTCTGGGCTAAATGTGAATATTTTAAATTTAAGAATAAAAAATCTAATTTTTTTTAATGGAAACTAAATGCTAGATATTTCAAAATTTAAGATAAAAAATGTAAAAATAAAAATAAAATCAGTGGGGTCCCCACTGGTCCTTCATTGCATCATTCAATGTATATGTATAGATGACAAAAAAAATGTATATGTATATGTTTTTAGGGTTTGACATTTAGTTGGAACACTTCTGCCTTTATGCATTATTTAATAATTTTGTGCATCCAAGTGCTCACCCAAACCCAATTATGGTACCAACCTGTTAGGTTGGTTTAAATCTGGTGGTTGGTACTTGGTATTCTCTTTTTCATTAGTTCATACCCTCTTTTTCTATTTTCTTTTTTCTTTTCTGATAAATTTTATTTACAATCAGTTTTTTCTATATATCAATACAATCCTCTGGGATTTACATATTCAAGTAGTTGAGCTCTACATAAATTCCTTTGATATACATGTTATAACAACCCAAGCATCATGAGGTGAAATGAGGAGAGAAATTGGGTATTATTTTATTTGTTTTTATTTATTTTTTTGTGAAAAGCAAGCTTTGGGGTCATTAGGTTGGCATTAATTTAATTGTGTGATTAGTTTAGCAACTAATTATCATGAGCTTTAGGTAACTGTCCTAGAGACTTTTTACCTACCCTCTTTGCCTGTCCCCCACTTTGAGGCTTCTGATCCTAATCTCAAGGAGGCTGAGTTTAACAACAGACCGTTGTGTAAGTAATTGTTTAAAGGGTAATTTGCAGCCACACCCCTGAGGTTTGCATCTATTGCACATAGTGGTTAATTTTTGCAATTTTGACACCAACACCCCCTAAGGTTTGGTTTTACTTGCCATGACACCCCAAATGACGAAAATACCCTTCAAAAAATTTGAAAATATTAAGGGTTATGTGAAATGACCTTTATGCCCCAACCCCAAATATATAAAATTTCGAAAAACATATATATAAATTCGAAAAAATATATAAAATGCAAAAAAATGTATAAAATTCAAAAAAATGTATTTAAATTTTGAAAAAAATATATAAAATTTGAATAAAATATATAAATTTCGAAAAATATATATAAAATAAAATAATATATAAAATTCGAAAATATATATATACTTTGAAAAATATTTAAATTCGAATATATATATAAAATTCAAAATATATTTATTATCAAAAACAAAATTCAAAAAATTATATAATTTTGATAAACATATATAAATTTCAAAATATGTATAAAAAATTCAAAAATATATATAAAATTTGAAATATATATATAATTCGAAAATATATATATAAAATTTGAAAAATATATAAACTCAAATATATATATATTTCAAAAAAAAAACAAAATTCAAAATATATATATTTTCAAAAACAAAATTCAAAAAATTATATAATTTTGAAAAACATATATAAATTTCAAAATATATATAAAAAATTCTAAAAAATATATAAAATTTGAAATATATATATAATTCGAAAATATATATATTTAATTTGAAAAATATATAAATTCGAATATATATATTTCAAAAAAAAAAATTCAAAAAATATATATTTTCAAAAAATAAAATTCAAAAAATTATATAATTTCGAAAAACATATATAAATTTCAAAAAATATATATAAAATTCAAAAAAATATATAAAATTTGAAATATATATATAATTCGAAAATATATATATAAAATTTTAAAAATATATAAATTCGAATATATATATATTTCAAAAAAAAATAAAAAATTCAAAATATATATATTTTCAAAAACAAAATTCAAAAAATTATATAATTTCGAAAAACATATATAAATTTCAAAAAATATATATAAAATTCAAGAAAATATATAAAATTTGAAATATATATATAATTCAAAAATTTATATATAAAATTTGAAAAATATATAAACTCGAATATATATATATATATATATATATTTCAAAAAAAAAATTCAAAATATATATTTTCAAAAACAAAATTCAAAAAATTATATAGTTTCGGGAAACATATATAAATTTCAAAAAATATGTATATTTTTTTCAAAATTTATATATATATTCGAATTATATATATATTTCAAATTTTATATATTTTTTGAAATTTATATATGTTTTTCGAAATTATATAATTTTTTGAATTTTAGTTTTGAAAAAATATATATTTTGATTTTTTTTATTTTTTTTAAATATATATATATTCGAATTTATATATTTTTCAAATTATATATATATATATATATTTTTGAATTTTGTTTTTGAAAATATATATATTTTGAAATATATATATTCGAATTTAAATATTTTTCAAAATATATATATATATATATATTTTTTTGATTTTATATATATTTTTTGAAATTTATATATATTTTTCGAAATTTATATATTTTATTCTAATTTAATATATATTTTTCAAAATTTAAATATTTAATTTTGAATTTTATACATTTTTTCGAATTTTATATATTTTTTCGAATTTATATATATGTTTTTCGAAATTTTATATATTTGGGGTTGGGGCATAAAGGTCATTTCACATAACTCTTAATATTTTCGAATTTTTTGAAGGGTATTTTCGTCATTTGGGGTGTCATGGCAAGCAAAACCAAACCTCAGGGGGTGTTGGTGTCAAAATTACGAAAATCAGCCACTAGGTGCAATAGATGCAAATCTCAGGGGTGTGGCTGCAAATTATCCTTGTTTAAACACTTAAATCTCAAAAATTAAATACTCTGCTTTTCAAAAATAAATTAAATACTCTTTAAATCTTCAACCAGGTCTAGTCCTTTCTCTGTTATCTGTTGTTGTTGGATTCATATGTTGTTGTAACAACTTGATCCAACAGATGCCTTAATCAGCTTTTCTTTTCCCTTTTTCCTTTTTCCTTTTTCTTTTAGTTTTTAGATACATCAACTTGAAAACTTACTGATTTCATTCTTTTTGTGGAGTTATGGTCTGAGATTTTGTTTCCACCAATTTTGTATTATTGATCTGTTTTTTTCCTTTTTCTTTTAGTTTTTAGATACATCAACTTGAAAACTTACTGATTTCATTCTTTTTGTGGAGTTATGGTCTGAGATTTTGTTTCCACCAATTTTGTATTATTGATATGTTTTCTCATAGGTGGCATAACCCTGGGACAGTATATGTTTTAATATGATATACAAGATAAAAAAAAATGACAAATATTTCAATCAGATTAATGTGACAATTGATGATTGAAATATACATCTTAGAGAGACAAGGGATCTGTTTGGTTGCCTCTCTCTCAAAACAGTTTTTATTTTTATTAAAAATTAAAAAATAATACCAAAAAATCTATTTGGTTCAACTTTCTGAAAATTTATTTTAAAAAAATAGTTTTGAAAATATTCTTTATCAAAGAATTGTCTTGAATTGTATTTGTTTTCTGAAATAGTTACAGAATTCTTGAGAATTATTTTCAAACAATTAAACCAAACTACGAGTTCCTGGTGAAACTCATCATCCCAACTCGAACACAGTAAAAATTAATGATCCAGATTCGCAGACATATATGCCATATATGATAATGCACCCAATGCCCAAACACATAAGCAAACACAACTTTTAAAAAGGAAAAAAATATATATATGCACCTTGCTACCAGACCTTTGGAGAAAGCATTATAAACAAGAGCTCTGGATCTATCAATCTGCTTACTAATAGTTGTAGCAATGAGAGAGAATAAGGGTTTGCTTGGTTTGTATCTCTAAAAGTTGTTATTGAGAATTCTGAAAATAAAAAAATAATTTTATTAGAACAATCAAAATGAATTATCTAAAAACATGCATTAGATGAGTTTTCTTAAAACTGTTTTCAGAAACATAAACCAAACAAACTTTTGTACAACTTTCTAATTTTTAATTTTCAAAAAACAAAAAATTATTTTTATAACTACAAACCAAGCAGACCCTGTGATTTCAAATGGAGGAAAATAAATAAATTATAGCATTAGAACAGTCCTCAAGCTCATCAGCCAATCTTTTACTATTGCATAACTCAAAATGTGCCAACCTCTCTATGCATTCAAATCTTAACCATAACTACACAACCATCAATGAACTCATTAATCCAATCTCTACCATATTTAAACGACAATTAGCCATGAAAGGAAGTGAAATGACAGAATAATAATAATGGAGTCCCACATTTTTCATGCAATTCAACAGTTACTTCAATGTGAGAGGAAAAAGGCCAGTTCTATTTTTCTACTAGTTCCGCTATAAGCCAAGTGTGTGTAGTGAAGGCCTTCGGTATGTATTATTGTAACTAATGTGGATATTAAAACACGAGGACTTGGCACTCTGCGGTAGTATATATCTGTCTGCCAATGATTTATACAGGATATGATGAATTGATTTTGCAATAGAGAGATCGAACAAACCCTGTTTACTTCATCTTCTTTCGGACTTCATAGATGTAACTCAAGATCACCACAGCAGCCGTAACAGCAACACCGACAGCACTTTGCGCCAATAGGACGCTTTCCTTCACTGCTACCTTCGAAGTAGAGGAACTTGGAGTGAACCCTAGCTCGGAGAGTTTCTTGTGTGATATTGCATAATCCCTGAAGAAAGCATCCTCATCCTGTAACATGACAAAATAAAACATGAACTAGGAGTTGGAAATCGAACCAAAAAGGTATCTTGTCATAGTAAAACAATTTGACTTGGCATGTCAGCACATTGGCTAGTCCAGAATATATTAGCAGAAAGATTGTTTTTTGTTCTCCTATTTTGGGTTTTAGATGGCAATTGATTAGGCAATGTGGCTCCTTCTAAGGCTATCTATAATGGAGCTGGAATTGAGGCCCTTCTTTCAGCAATCACACGATTAAACGGCGACAATCACACAAAAATATTTCATGTGCTTCACCAAAAAACTAGGACTACGTCCACAGAGAGAATTTCACTATCATAAATCAAGAAGAGGATATACAGCTGTAAAGCATGCCTGCTCACAAACTACCTCACCAGAATTTACACAAGTAGAGTCTATGAACACTGGACCATGCAAGGCAGTGAAGGTATGGTGTCAGCTACTCGAGCCTTTTCATGGTCTACCCCGCTTTTCTATCCACTCACTCATTATCTATCCACAACAGAGTCACCAATTTCTAGAAGCTGCATTTTTCAACCCCTTGGTGCCTCTTTGCGCCATTACTCTCCTCTTCTCACTCACTCTTCCATTCTCTCTTCTTCTCTGCCTTCCACAAACAACTCCCTCTATTTATCGAGTCTTAAATACATTTCCTTCAACGCGCTAACACTTGGCAAACAAGAAATTACCGCACAATATACGACTGAGAAAAGGGAACTTCATAATTGATAGAATTTGATAAACAAGACATTACAGGAATAAATATGGATCATTGGTTATTTACAGTTACGATATGGGTACTACATGTAATGTTGAAACATTCACAGCATAGCTCACATTGAAGTGACCACTACCATACACCACTTGAAGCTGAAAATAAGCCATGAAATGTTGCTCAAACTGAAATCTAAGATTAACAAGTTTAAAAATACTTCTCTCATGTTGGTTTATTTGTCTCAATCGCTACTAACAAAAAATAACCTTTTACTCCGATAGATCTCGAGTCAAGCTTGAACAGATTTGTTTTTTGGTGTTGGAGCTCGTTAGTTTGTGCAGATGGATTCAAGCCAAACTCAATAAGTTAACAAGCTTCGAAATATTATTGCGACTGTTCTATTTCGGCGCCACTCTCACTTTTAGCAGAGCATTTAATGAGCAGGGTTCAAGAACAAAGTTCAAATAGCTTCTAGCACCGCCATCCTGTTCTAGGTTAAGTATCACAGCCAACTTTGAGACAATTAGGTCAACTGATACTTTTAGGCAATTATGTCACTCCTTATTTAGTCTACCTTAAGCAGTGAAAACAACATCATAACCAGAATGTTATAAATTATATGGCTAAATGGCGTCAGAAAATGAAAAATGATCGACAGTTTTATACTTGTGAGCTGATCAACATAAGCATACATTTACCTGTGCATAAAGATCAACATATTGGCGGAAACTAGATTCTTCCAATAAAGCCATGTCTGTTGGAAGTCTCAACAGTCCCTCTTGTCCTGCCAGCAGCTCCCTAATTCAGGTATTAAATTGTAGAATAAATTAGAAGCAAACTCAAAAAAGGCCTGTTTTCTGGAGCAAAAGGAACATAAGAACAGGTTGAATTGATTTGTGAATCTTACACGAAGTAAGAATTGTCAAACTTCAGAGGGTCCCTAGTCCAAGGGCCCTCAAAACCTGATCTCTCAGGATGGCACCTTCCCTATAACATGAAAAACCAGCCAGACACGATAAATGTTCTCTGAAGGAAGTCATAGCACAAACACCACATGGTTAATATTTTTAAAACAGCTATTGCGTTTTGGATATCAGAAAATGCTTTGATTTTAGTTCCAGGAACAAAAGGTAAGTATTTTTAAAGAAACACCCAAAGGAAAGATAGAGACAAGAATACCAGAGTGTGAGCCCCTGACAGTGCCACAATATCCTTGTCAGTTAAACCCATCCGATAGAATATGTCCCTCAGGTGTGGCACACCTAACACCAATATATACAAGAACATGCAAGATTCAACTTTCTGTACAGTTACCATGAAACTAAGTAAACTGCACACACATATCACAATCATGTATACGTATAAAAATTACAGCAGTTGGGGTGGGGGATGGGGTGTAAGAACACTTTTGAGTATTGTTTATTTATGGCATGTTCTAGACAATAACCATGTTGAGTGTTAAATAAGTCATTTTGGTTTCAACGACATCTACAAGCTTCGACAAAGGCAAAATCAAGCATTGAAGTAGTGAAGAATACAATTGAAGTGCAACAGTGAGCGTATTGAGTAAACATGTCTCCCAAAGGGCGAAAACGGCATTTTCTAAAACCGTCAATTCAAGCAAAAAGTCTCGGGAAGTCAAGAGGGACATTTTAGTACTATTCCCAACAAAAGTGGTTTTGACCAAAGTATCTACGCTCAAGCCTATGCCTACATAAGCAAAAAGTGGGCAGAAAACTTAAATCTACGCTCAAGCATACGCTCAGGCCCTATGCACGCCTAAGGCATAGCTGCGGCAGGAAATTTTATTTCCTGTTGCAATGTCTAATCTGCCCCTATTTTGATTCTATGATGCATCTACGATTCCTACACCTTGGTATACGTGCAATACACATAATATACATAAGAGATTAAGGTTTTGCTCAGTTGGATGTGAAATTACGAGAAATGATAAACTTAGGGTTTCCCTCAGCTATGGTCTATAAATATCAAGGTCTTCTACAAATGTGAGGCATCATTTAAGCCTTTGAGAGATCTCTGCAAGTTTTCTACATAATCGTATTCATCTACAGAGAGAGATAGAGAGAGAAAATATCATTGAGTGATTCTATATCTTCTAGTTCTCTCTTGTTTAGGGTTTGTTCAATTGTGCTTCTACATCGATGATCTTATGCACAATTGGATGACCTAAATTCTGGAAAAATCTACACACCGCTAATTGCAACGTGGTTGCTTAGATCCGTTTGAGAAACGGAGCCGTCTGAATGCAGAGATCGAAGCAGGAGGCTTCGTGGTTCATTGATCCGTTAAGAAGCGAAGCCGTCAAAGTATGGAGCGGAGCGAGAGCTTCGTGGAGCACAAGTGATTCAAGGTTATTAGACGTCGAGTGGAGAAATGTAAATCTGAAGGGATTTGTAAGTCTAAAACTTCATAGAGTTTGTATCTCTTGATTCATAGTGCATCGATACCCGAGCGTATCCGTGATTTTTACTTGGAGTATTTCCAAGATTTTTCACGTAAAAATATCGTGTCTATTGCTTTATTTTCTGTACTTAGATTTATCTTGATAGTGAATTGAATTACAATTGACTTTTCCGCAATTAATATTAATTTGCCAATAAATCCACAAAAAACCTATTCGCTCCCTTTAGGTTGTTTTCATTGATCGTCTAGGTAATTTCACGGGGAATAGAGGATCTATTTCATCGAATACAACTATTGTTTCAAGATGCAAGGGGCTAGTGAGAAAATTATGAAACTGCCATTTCTTTATTTACTTCTTCCCTCCTAACAGATATGCTCAAACAAAATAAAGCACTTATTTTCTCTAGGGATACCAAGTTACAATAAACCACAACCCTTATAAAATAGAGCATAATTTCTGTGATTTAATCACGAGAAGAGCTGCATTGTATTGCAGGAGCTTCACCAACCTATAGGTAGTTCCACAAGGCAGGCAAAATGCCGGATTCCCAGGTATCTTAGTGGGAAGGCATATATCTATCATGCATCAGGAATATATGAAGCACACAGATGCTGCCCACCAAATGTCCCAAACTATGGCATCTTACTGAAAGCAGACAGCTTCTTGTAGATGGTTCTATGATACTGACCTTTTATATGAAATTTTGACTCCAATTTCTGTATTTCAAAAAACATAGAAAAAGAGAGCGTATACTTCTATTACACCAGCTTCACAATTCTATGTTTAGTTACCTGTGGCAAGTAAAATGCCCATCAACCAGGTATCTTAATCGCAGCCACTTAACCTAACTCGTCTTCTCAAAGAATAAATCAGTGAAAAGGATAACCTTGACCAAACAAAACTTGAACAAGAGATATGCAGTTTAGGCTCTAGTTTGGCATGCTTTCCAAACATTTGATTAGTTTTACTGTCATGCATAAACGAACCATTAGAAATTCAGAATAATTTTCTTTATTTGGATAAGTAACTTGTAAGTTGTAGTTTCGAGTTGTTAAGGAAAAAAAAAACATAAACAAAAATGCAACTCCGTTTCCAAGCAGAAAGTCAAAGATAAGACAGTTGGAGATTTATAATCATAAGATCAGTTAGAAAAAGTAGCAAAAAAGACCTTTAGAAGCATTTGGAAGTCGCCCTTCCTTAGGAGAAACCTTCGAATCCTAAAAGAGACAGAAGGAGTTAACAAAAATAACATATATATAGATAAGCTACTGTCTGGTCATATGACAGAATAACATACCTTCCTACCAGGAACAAAGTCAATGGTTGGACCACCTGTAACCTCAACTGCAACAACACCAGCAAGCTAAAAGCAAAATTGGTGTATACAAATCAGATTATCTTTTTACACCGTGTCCATATAAATCAAACAGCTAAATTAAGGTAAATGGTATCTCATATTTAAATTAGACAGCACTTGGTATCCATCAGAGGAGAAGAAAAAGTCAGATCACATTTCTTGTTTCTATAAACTGCTTTAAAGAAAACTCACAATAGACCATTATCCCAACATACTCATTTAACCTAGGTATGGCGACATCAAGCCTTTTATCCATTATAATAAAGCGCCTCTGAATGAAATCTGATTAAACAATAGTGAGAGCAGTAAGTTAGACCTAGAGGGAGGTGAATAGGTCCGGTAGACATCAATTTTAAATTTAAGTTATTCACTAAATGTTTGCAGATTAAGATTAGAATTTATATTTTGTTTCAGTTATTCATTGTAGCTACTATCCAATTACACCACCATAAAATAAAAGTAGCAGGAACACTAGATTATTAGGTGGAAAAACATGGGACACCATCCAACTATGAAGAATCCACCATGAGAAGAAAGGATATAAAAAGATTAACAGTTCCCTCACCCTAAAAGACCTAATTGCCACTCGACCCAAAACGTAGCCAAAGTCACACTCAGAAAGGAGGATCCCCCTGTCTCAATCCCCCAGAACTACTAAAGAAGCCCGCCGAAGACCCATTTACCACTCGATTTGAAGTTTTCTATTGAGGCTTCTCGAGTTACAGCAAAAATTGCTACAAAATTATCCACCTTTCACTCAGGCTCATTGGGAGAGCCCTTGATCAGTAGACAAACCATTTGTTTCAATAAAAATTTAACTTACAAGATGTTCATAGATCATCTATTGATTTTTTTTTTGCAAAAACACATTTAATAAATATTTTAAGCCTCTCTAAGAACCAGAAGCAAAGTGCCATGCAAGGCAGGGGGACAGGAAAAGAAACAGCTCCGAAGAAAGAAATTGGGGTGCATGATGCTTCTCTGCGCTTAACAAGGTGCGGCAATCTTTCTAAGATCTTTTTGTGTGCCTTGAACGTGTGATTGAGTGTATTAAGTCATCAGCCCTGTTCATGAATCTTTCTCTCCAATATATTCAACACTTGCATTCACACAACATAACATTTTCCCACATGACAAACCAAGTTTTCAGTCGCTAATTGCCATCACATGAATCAAATTTTAAATTTGACAATCATCCCTTCTAAATTCAGTAATAACAAGATTTCACCTACTATGGGAAAATAGATAGATATATCTCTCTTTTTCCTTTTTCCTAATAGAAGGTTTTTTCCTTTTTCTATGAGGTGCTCCCTCAGTTTAATGAGGCTTTGGTTTTGGAGACCTTACTAGTGATAATTCATTTAGTGTAGTTACCACTTGCCAGTAAAAGAGACATAACCCTAGTTTCACAATGTTAATTGAAGATCTCACGAAGTATGTCTCTTGCCACTTGTAGACATTTTCATCAAAGAATCAAAAGGCATATGATACAAAACTGAAGAACAACTTCTATGTATGCTGTTTCTCTCACAAGTATCAACTATCAACCAAGTCTAAGAAACAACTGCACAAATTAGATTTATACTGGAATGATCACCTGGTATAGGTCCGCATATGTAATCTTTGGATGTTTAGTCTTTACTTCTTCTGCCACCCGAAGAAAAATTTAATCAGAATCTTAACTTCAATCACATTCCTTAAGGGAAAAGAAAAGGAAGAATTTTCTATCGAGTACATGATCAAACAAAAATTATCACAAGGTTACATATTAAATGAGTACAAAGCAGAACAGATATGTCATGTTGTAGTTGTGAAATTAGTTTCCATGACTATATTGTAAATATTGAATATATATATATATATATATAGACACTGTGTCAAAATGTTGAAGATCTACAAACTTAGGAAGTCTATCAAGGACATGTAACTGCTCCTTTTTTAGGCCAATAAAGTAAACTTAGGATATAAGTTATAGCACTACTGGAAAAAAATATTTAAATAAAGAACAACAGAATGTGATTCTCCATGACATATTAAATGGATATGTGGAGAATCCCTTGGAATAAACCAAAATATTAGCAGGGACCGACCAATAAAGTTAACTATTGTATGTACCCTCTTTAGGACGCATTCCCCTTTTGAACACCTTTTAATATACTTCTTACTTATCCAAAAAAATAATAATAATAACCATTGCTTGAATTATTCCAAGCAACAAATTTTTTTTTAATTAAAACCGGGATGTTTGAAGTTGTTGGAGGCTACTATTGTCAGTGCCATATCGAAATTTTTTAGAAAACAAGTATAGCATAAAAATATTGACTAAAATGAGCTCAGGAGATGTACAAATGAAAAGACAAAAAAAGAAAGGAAAAAAAAAATCTCTATGCAATGATCTTGGAGATTTCAAAGAAACAAAGGAGGTAAACTTCGAAGGACAATGACAATTTAGATGAATACATTAGGATGAAAATCATCTGGAGACGGGACTGTTTGGTTGAAGGATTTTAAATAGGTTTTTTCACCATAGAAGGACTTTTGGACTGGAACCCTTTTATAAGTTTCTTGCTTTGTGCAGGTAAATTTTGGGATAAAATCATCACTGTTAATTATTATAATATTTAAGGATGGGCAATTCCAATGGTGTAGATGTGCAAGGAACCCTCTGAGAAAGAATTTTATGAGCCATTATATGCTAATCTCTTTATACTGAAAAAATGGGCTAAAACTTTCACCTTATTTTATTTTCTACTTAATTTAAAAAGGTCTACATCTCACTGGGAAATTTTTAGAACAAGTTTGTAAGCCATGTCGCTAGATTACTCCAAAACCTGTTGGTCTTATGGGAGTAATTCCTCTCCTTCTCCCTGCTTTTGTTCTAATCCTCATTTTGAGTCAAAAGCTCATCTTCTACCCATCCTAATAACAGTTTTGGCACACTAATTCCTATTTTCAAAGCTGGTATTTCAGATAATCCCACAGTGCCACCAAAGAACTCAAACCAGCCTTCACCAACATTTTGAAGTGCTAGCCCAAGCAAAAAAAGGTTAAAACAGATCCAACCTCAAAGAATTCATCCTCTCATTGAGTTCGCGTGAAATGCATACGACCAAAAATGACAGTTGTTATGCACTTATGTTGGACTCGGATTTGTTCCCATCTAAAATTTATTTATTTATTTATTTTTTTTGCTTGGACATTGTTTTGATGAATCTTGCACACTTTTGTTGCACTTAAAACAACAATTAGAAGCTAAAATTATTCTATTCTCTTAAACATTCATTGAAGAAGAATTTTGAAATTAAAATTATTGCTTAAAGCTTGTGTGTAAAACACACAAGAGACTGAAAACCACTTGTATCTCAAAGTTGTCCCAAAAAGTTTATATTCAACAATCATTATTGAATGTATAAATATATATTTACTATATCTACAATTATTCAAAAATTATTTTATTAGAATTCTCATGCTCTTTCAATTTTATTTGACATAAATGATGATAAGTAATTTTACAAAAATATTTTGTCTAATGTGTGTGCTCACTGCTCCTACGCAAACAGATATAAATAAGTAAATATATAAATTTGCAATCTTTATTTCAGGTTGAATAGCTCAATGGTTACAGGACGTAAGAAATGCCAAATTTCCAAGTTTCAGATACATACATTAACACCATAATTATAATTCGTATTATCATTTTTTAGAGCAAGCTAAATAGCAATAACTTCGTTTTCCTGTTTTATAATCACACAACTCCCTTCCAAGGAATTGATTGCACCCAAGAGGAATCAAATGTTAGACTTGATGCTTCATGAGGCACCGTGGCAAAGTGACTTACCCACTTGAGCCAACCCCTTGCGATTTATAATACCCATGACTTCAAATATGCTCCTAGTCTAATTAAAAAAAATTATTGAAGCAATTGGGAGATCATAATTTTGATGAAGCAGGCCTCTCTCTTAGGAAGATGATGAAGTTGACCTCAAGCATCGTTCTTCATTCTTTTTCTATTTTAAAAACATTATTTTTGATAAGCCTCATAGCTCCAGTCCATGTCACAAAAGTGTGACCTATAAACAAGGTATTGTTTTTCAGCAGGACAAAATGAACAATTTATCATCTATTTGCACTGAGTACTCCCAATGAAACTCCTAGACACTGTTTAACAACATGATTTTCTTATTCGACATCATTTTTGGTCCAAGAGAACTCATCAACATCTACAGGGAATTCACAATCTTTTAAATGTCAGCATTACCATACAAGTCCCTATAACTTATTCTCAAATTCTTGCTTCTCCTTGACCAATTTAAAGAGGATAAGTGAATTCCATACAATGTCATCTTATAGACATATTCTTTATAGGAAGTATAGTATTATTATTGACATATATATACTCTTGTCTTCCCCTGTTGAAGGCTTTCAAAAAACTACTCAGTTGTCAAAAAAAGAGAAAAATATATATATATATATTTGTATATATACACTGATGTTCCAGTTTTGTGTTTCATTTTCACAATACTTAATACTAACATAACACAGTGTTAGGCGTAGGTAACGCCACCCATTCTTCGTGAATTGTGACTAGATATAGGGAAGTCAAACACCATTCCTAGTCTTTGCTCATAAAATACATAGTGATCAGCGCCTGGAAAATATAATTGGACGAAACTTCGTTCAAAAGTTAAACTAAAATTGCTCCGGTACCTATTTCAGGGCACGGATTCAGTGCTACCAAACGCAACAGTTTAGAAATTAAGTCATGGTTTCCTAATGAACTGTAATTTGAATCAGTTGAATGGAAGCATCTTATAATATTGCCACTGCTTCATAGCAAGGAAATCACTGTATCCATATTATACTTTAGTTTCTACTCTTATTATGCAAAAACATACCGTTCTTAGACACTCCCAGCTAGCAAATTTCTATAATATTAAGTTATTAACTCAAAGAGCAACTACTTCAGCAAACAAACATACACAACTCCTATTATAACCACATAATTGTATCAATCTCATGTATAATTTTCAAAATAAAAAAGAAATTCAAACATATGTGCACTCATGCAGTTCTTAAATCCTTCCAGGTACCAAATTTCTACAAAATTAACTCAAATAGAGCTATGTAAGCAAGCAAATATACATCACTCCTATAGTCCTATCATCACCAAATAATTATATGAATCTCATGTATAACTTTCAATATATATATATATATATATTTACCGCAAAAGTCAATTGCAATTTTCAAGCCAGCATTTGATCCATGAGTGTACTCTTCCTCATTCCTAATCGAACCATTAGGTCCACCTGTCTTCGTATTAACATCATACGTACCAGCGTCGTGCCACCTACAAAGAAAAAATCAGAGAATTAAACTCAATTTCGTCCACTGAATTAACTCAAACGGAATGATTCAGATGTCGTTTGCTTTTTCTTTTCGAAATTTTCTCGGGAACCAAACAGAGTGATGTGTGAGTAGATATAGATATATATATATATAGAGAGAGAGAGATTAAGTGTACGCTAAGCGAAGCATGATAGGAGCGCAGTTCTTGTTGGAGATGAGAGCGCGAAGATCGCGACGAGCCTTGTCGATTTCTTTCAGGTACTCTGTGTCGACGATAGGTTTCGCCATTGAATCTTTCTGACTAATCTACTAGTGAAAATGAAGATATACAGATAATATATATATATATATATATATATGTGTGTGGGTTATAGGCAGAGAGTGAATTTGATTGGTAGAGTACACAGAACGAAGTCGTGGTAGCAAGACCACTGAAATGAGATTAGCCCCTGCTACACAGGAGTGGGGATCACACACTCTCGAGTTCAGACTGTCTTGAAATGATTGCCACGTGTCGACGACATGTACATACATGACTCTAAAAGTCAACGCAAAAAAGAGAGAGCACACTATATGACTGACTGAGTCTAAGTCTGAGTCTGAGTCTGAGTCAGACTCAAGTTTTCTTTTGTTTTTTTTTTTTTTTTAAAAAAAAAAAATTGCTAATTATTTTGTTTTATCCTATCCTTTGAATCAAGCTCCACTTTTATGCTTGGTTATGCAGATTTTAGTATTTAATATTTTATTAAATTGGGGATTGTAATTTTATGATTTTGAAATTCTATAAACTAAAATTTAGCACTTAAAAAAGTATTAGCATTATCAACACATATACGATTATCTACAAATGCATAATCACTCATACACTTCACTACGAAAATTTTTACACATTTCATGACAATATACACAACTTACATTCACACAAATTCTAATATGGCGCCATTTAAAACTGTTCACAAATCACAAGATTTTCATAAATTGTCGAAGAATTTTTGAGACATGCATAGGATTTTGACTTTTTTGTAATTGACTCGAACAATATTGTTACATACTGCTAGCCAACGTGAATTTTTAAGTGGGAAACTCGGAAGAGAAAAATTATTGAAAAACAAAAACAAAGAAAAAACACCTTTGCTCTGAATAATTAGTGGACAGAAAGCATCATTCACAACTAGACCTGTCAATGGATCGGATTTTGATCCGAATCCTATCAAATTAGCTGGATATGGATTAAAAATAAAATATGATAACCCGATTAGGATCCAAATCCGATAATCCGATCCGATTAATTTTATATATATACATATATATTATGTTATTAATATATAAATATTAAATAGTATACTTAATTATGTTTCATATTTTTTTTCGCTTTTTCTTTTTTATGTTTTTATAATCATGTATTATAAGCATTGATTGTAAACTATATAATTTAGTGTTTAATATTCTTACAAAAATAACATAAAAATAAAAAAAAAAATTAATAATTTTTGTAATTTTTTTTACCTAATCGGATCGGATATCCGAAAATGAAAAAATTCGGATTTGGATCAATTAAGTAAAAATCCATCAGATTATCGAATCGGATCGGATATAAGCTTATCGGATTATGATCGGTTCAAGACAGATCCGATCCGAATCCAACTCGTTTACAAGTCTATCCACAACCACCATGCCATTCATGCTCATCAATCCATGGCGGGAACAAAATTACAAGTCCGATAACAAAATCACCCCATATGTTACAGAACAATTGAGTGTCTTGTGTGTGAGTAACAATGAAGACAAAGCCAAAACTGAAAATGCGAAGTCCACTGCATATATGAAGCATATACTTCTGTATTATTTGTACCAATGTGCACGAACAACAAACATTTTATAATTCGGTGTCACTGACCAAGAAACAATCGAACGTATCTCCTCATGTGCAGCTATCTCAATCTTGAAAAAAATACAAGGGCAAAAAATAGATTGAAGAGAAGGCTTAAGAAGTTCTCCATTGCAGCTCGACTTGGATTCGTCCATTCTTTGAGTCTATCAGATGGTACCTCTCGTTGATGCGCTTGTTGTGGACGACATCACCAAGACTAATATCGATATACCCCAAAGATTCCTGATTCCAGGACGAGAACATATACAAGTTGATCATTTTATGCAAACGAAATATCAACAACAATTAATTAACAGGGCCGATTAGATATAACAAAGTATAAAGGGTGAGCATTTCCGGTCAGGAACACTATGCAAGCTCATCAGAAATTATAGCGATCAGGCCACGAAAACAACGATGCGTTTTTAAATGTCTATTTGAGCTTCAGCTCATTACCACGAAAAATAGTTCCAGGAGATAGTTTTAAGAGGCCACTGGCAATGCTACTACATCTAAAGCCCCAATGCTAAAAGAAACAACAACAAATCTAAAACAATTATGCAATCATCTGAACTAGAGAGTGCAATTTTTGGTGAACAGTAGCTTATTTATTTTTAATATTATTAAGCAACATCTTTGCATATGAATATTAATTTATGGATATTTGTATTCCCGCTCAAAACTTAACCATTTCAAGTGAAGTTGTAGCAATTTTTTTACGCACAAAGCAAAATCAGCTGTAGAATGAGTGTTCCACTAAAATGATGTCATTCTACACTTCTTAAGCAAAAGCACTCGAGTTAAATTTTCGCCTGTAAAGCTATCAGCTATGTGAAGCAGATTGATCTGTTCCGTTACCTGTGAATGAAAGATGAAAATAAAGTAGGCCAACTGTACCTTAGGGTGTAGTAGACCAATCCTCGATGAGACACTGAGAACTTCCACATGTAGCTTATGATCAGTGGGAGGCTCATCCAACATGAATTGGAACTCCTCTTCCCATCTTGGATCTCTATTTTTCTTTAAACGCTGTAGCAACGGAATACAAAATCAATATTGGCAGGACTCGTGTCAATGTCAAAATCAAACTTCCAAGAAAAATCAATATTGTGGTGGAAGTCGAAAAATCCTTTCAACACCCAATAATTTTAAATAAGTATGAGCTAAGAAACGAGTTGCAATTCAAGGATAAGTTTATTCAATGATGAGCGAGTAAACTAGCAGTAGCTTTAGAAGTTCGCTCAACATGAGAGAGTTGCATAATCGATTTCTCCGCATTGATATTGACATTTATGCTTCAGATTGCAAGGAGAAGTAAATTGTGTCATGTTATCATGTAATATGTGGTTATTCAAGGGCTTTCGATTGATATTTCATTTTAAAAAGTACATAAATTACGCATAACAGCCATACCTTAGTTTTTCTCTCCTCCCCTTTCAAATGGATCCGCACGTAGGGATTGGTGTGGTGCTTCCCTTCAAGATCTTGTGCTTCATGAATCGAAACCACGAGAAGGCCTCCACCATCAGGCGTCCCTTCCGGAGCCTTTTCCACCTCACCTGATTCTTCCACATCATTTGACATTTCGTCCTCCTTAAAGGGTTTGTAAGTCAGTTCCAACACAAGCTGCCCGCGTGACTTATCATTATGAGAATCATTTGCATTCATATTCTTAAGGAGATCGAGAGTCATAACTTTTGGTTGATCGGGGGGAAGTTCTTTCAAGGGAACCGCATTCATGCCCATAAAATCATGTTTCCCAACCTAAGGAAAAGAATAAAAACTTGAGACACAACATGAAACAGGAGATGGTGAGACATGTTTTTAACTCACAAAATGAAGTATATATATACCCGCTCCCAATCATAAATTTTAATATCCAAAACTTGTGTCTCTGGATCTTTAACAACCATATTGAATTCTTCATTCCATTCCGGGTTCAAATTCTTAAGCTTCACCGTAGTCTTCCTGGACGGTTGCACATCCTCGGTGAGCTTTAGTTTTACGTATGGGTCCGAAGAACCCAATAGATCTTTCTTTTTTAACTTCATTGCCCTCAAAACCTTCACATGGAGAATTCCTACAGATCTCTTTGCGGCTCTGCAATTTCAGTATGTGCTAGTTTGGTTAAATATAGAATACAGAACCACTACAACAAAATGTCAATGTAGAGTAACCCACTAAAAAGAAATGAAGAGAAGAACGGATATGATGTAAATCCTACAAATAAATAAATTAAACAAAGAAAAGAAAATGGATATAATGGAGCATACTTTGCTGGATCTATGATTTGCACTTCTAGGTTTCTAGGCCACAAATACATGTTGGCAACCTGATCTTTGATAATCTCCTGCAAAAATGAAACTTCCGAAGATTATCAAAACCTTGAAGCTAACTTCAAATATGATAAAATACTTAAATGACAATGATAGGGAAGGCATTTCCTAGCTCATGAAGAATAATGTTTTTTTTTCCGTTCTGCTAGGTCCATAGACTTGGATGAAATGGAAGCTACATAAAAGCGTTGGAGCTGCGTACAAGGGTAAAATGTGTAATCTTCTGCACCAAGGGTAAAAAGCTAATTCCATAGATTCAATTTTCAATATGAATTAGAACTTCTATTGGGATTCAGTTATGGCATGTAGCAAGTTACGAATATAGTCCTATTGTCTAAGAGGAGTGTTGAGCGCTGGCCTGAAGTAAACAAGGGACCTTAAGATTATATCCCAACAACTTGTAGTCAGCAAAAAGACACTACAAATGAAAAAATAAGGGAAAAGGAAAGGAAAAAGAAAACAACCTAAAAACATCTTAAAATTTTGTACCTGAACGAACCTGTACAGTCCAGGAATTGACATAAGATCAGCCCCAAGAAGCTTAAGTCCAAAGTCTACATGTGGCTGAAACATAAAAAATATGTAAGGAAGAAGAAGAATAAAAATAGCCACTCATATGTGTAGAATAATCCAATGGAGTCCAACCCAAAGAAATGGAATGGATGAATGCAAAACACACCACCTTGAGCAAATAAGCTATTGCAAAATTTGAAGAAAAAATAAACTTAGGAATCACAAACCTTGTCCATGAGAGAAACATAGATTTTAGCAAAACAAGGAAAGCTCGGAACCAATGGCTTTAGGGTGATACGTGGTGCGGCAAAGATTTGCAAATCTACGACCTGAAAGTCTCAAAAAAAGTTAAATATTCAGAACTTAACTGCAGGCAGCAAAGAGCGCTCTGTGAGTGAATGCGCGTGTGTGCTTAATAACAATAATGAACTATTTTCCTTATAAACATTACAGGCCAATAACCTGAACCGTTGCTTTCAACCCAAAAGCTTTGACAACAGCTGTTACATTAGGATTTCCAGCCCATTTCAAGAAAGGTTCCATAATCAATTCCTTCTCCTCAGTAATATAGGTTTTCATACCTGTAATTTGTGAAAAAGATTCAGAGCAAAATCGTAGTTTATCCATATATATACTAAAATGATCTATTCCGTAATATTAAATGGTAATATGTATCAATATATATATGCCTGACATAAAAATGAAAAAGTTGCCGAAGTATAGAATAAGCATCAAGGTTCTTGTGGTCAACATAAAAGCTCCTCAGTTATTTACAACATTTACAAAACCTCCAAAACATCAATCCAAAATTTCTGCAAGGAAAACCATTTGAAACTGTAATTGATGCTAAAAAAAATGCTATTTGAGTACATGACATGCAACAAATTAATTTACCAAAAAACAACAGCCATAATTTATGGCAATTCTATGCCGTGCACCACATATGGAGATAAAAATCATTGCAGTTATTAAATTGCATCTCTTTTATGTGCATTCTACTTTCGCAAAAACCATATTCCGATACTAAAGCAATTAAGCATATTCTCTTCTGTATTAGAACATAGTAAAAGCCGAAGTGTGGTGAAACTTCTTCTCCTCTTTTTTATTTATCTAGAGTTAGTAAAGTTAACCTCCAAAGAGATTTTTGTGACTCCGCATCGCTAGGGCTATGAGCACATAATATGGGGACCAGAGAGGTCTTAACTTCCCTAGTGTCTCAAAATCTATCTGCATTAGATAACAATTTGGTCTTCTTAAACAACTCAAGAACACATAACTATCTTCAAGGTTAAGAGTCACTTTATTTAATACACTACAGTTACTATTAGTTGGAAGTAAAAAACCAAAATTTTACAATGCACTCGCATTATAACATACAAAATATCAATGTCAACTAAATCCTTCACTTCACCCTTGAGCCTCTGTCTAAATGACATGACACCAGTATGATATACATACCTAAACTTTGAGATTAACAAAATAGCTTTGGAATTCATGTTATCTAACATAGTCGAAGCTCATCCTTATTTCTATAAAAATAGCTATTGCGGTTTAGAATTACTGAATGATAATTTATGAAAGCGGAAAATGTGTTACTAATGTTGGGTAAGAATTCTTAGAAGTCAATCTGGTACAAGATAAGGGATCATTTGTTTTATAATTAAAGAGAGATGGGCCATGTTCTCAACTATAACAAGTTTTCATCAATAAACATCATAATCTTATCAGCTTATTAACTGTTTTTTATAAGCTTTACCGAAGATTTCCCTAAAAAATATAGGCTACATGTTTGTTTCATATTTATAAGAAAAAGGAAGAATGTAGTATTTTTCAAAGCTTTCAGGCCAGCATTCTGTTGCATTACACAAGTTTCCAAAGCAAAATATAAAAGTGATTTAAAGGAGTGTCACTAACCTTGGAAAGTAGGTGGTAGAGACCCTAAAGTAAAAGTTTCAAACTCGACGGAATCGATTTTATATTTTGGAATTTCCTCAGCAATAATGGGCTTTGCTATAGTCTCTGCAGTCTTGCATATTGCCTGGTTTACAAGGGTTAAGATATAATAATTACTCCAAAAAAGTTTAAGGCCACAAAAGTTGATTCAGACACAGCTAAAGATGGGTAGTACCTTGTCCAAATAAGGCCACATACACTCTAAAAGCTTGTTTAGCCAGTCAATCTTGCCAATAAACAAAATAAAGGTGGGGTCAGAACTCAGAACCAAGTGCAGTCAACAACCAAAAAAATACAATAATTTTAGATGTTGTATAACCACTGTTTACATACACTATCATAGTCCGGGAATTTCACCCAAAGCGGTATCTCCGGTAGCAATCGCTGCAAGGATTCAGTGTCTTGCTCAACCAGGGGATGAATAACAGGATCCTGAGCAATTCAGAGTCAGTAAATGCCAAAAAATGCACAACACAACCATAATCACTTTTATTAACTTTTGATTTTTCTTATATACATTTTTTTTTGGGCTTTAGGCCTATTAGGGCAATTTAACTTTGATTACATCACCATGACATCACTATTTATATTTTCCAAAGAAATACAAAAATGAAATGGGCCTAGTTATCGGATTTATAAAAATCTTATTGGGCCATCAGCCTGATGGATCTGATGTTTGATAGATTTAAGTGAGTTTGGACATTTCCACTCTTACAATAACATAATGAAATGTATGGATGCCACCCTTACTTCTATATTTTCATTGATTGCACATGCCAATGAGTGGTCGCACATTTATCAAGCTTGCTCATATTGCATGAACCATCTTCTCAAGAAACAAACTTAGGCCCACTACCATACTCATAGTACGTGCATCTTATCACATCATCCTTGTTCTCAAAAACTATTCGATGCATCTCATGTGATCATATATTGCATTAAACATATATAATATGACTTGTTCTCATTAATAATCGGTCCATTCATCTATCTAACTCTCAGACTGTTCTTCAAACTTGAAACCTTATGTATAAAGTATACAATTAGAGAGGATGTTCGCTTAACCTGCATTTAACTTGTCATTACAAACAAGTAAGCACCTACATATTGAAGCTGCAAGATAACTTAAAAAACACTTTGAGCAAAATAAACTTCATATACTAAGAAAATAAAAAGGTAAACCCTCTCTATCGAATAGCTAGAGTAGTGAAAGGAAGGGATGATTCGGAGTGGTAGAAGATTTAGGAACCAAGGGAAGCATCCTTACTGCAACGGTGCAACCCCTGATTCAACCATGTTACATCCATGTCGAGTCCAACAATTGCTGGCCCAAGCTCTTGAAATGCGCAAACTCGCGTTCAGATACTAATTTTTTCAAACAGAAAAACAAAATCGAAACAATGCTAATCACATTAACCGGTAAGAAGAGAAATTTATCAGCACACAAATAACACACTGTTTGGCAGTTGGAAAATGCTGGAGAAACAATCGTAGGAAAGCATGAATATCGTTAGAAACTAAGCCAATGTTTTTCTTTAATTTTCTCCCAAGAAACAAACAGACATGTAGGAAAACTAATACATTATTTCTAAAATTCCCATTGCATTATTAAAACCAGCTACAAACCCACTCCAAAACACATAATCATTTCAATAAAATTGTTTTTATATTTGACCATTTTGAATCAGATAAAACAGAGAGCAACAAACATATCAAGGAAATCAACATAAAACATGATATGCATTTACTTATGTGCATATACATATACATATACATATATAGAGAGAGAGAGAGACCTCAACATGGGTGGGTTGGAAATAGATGAAGAGATAATACCCAATGACAAGTCCAGCAGACAACCCAATTCCAAATCCTGCACAACCCATTATTAAACTGATAAAACCCATCTCTACTAAACGCAATCAACCCCTCTCCTTCTCTCTATCAGAGCCAAACCCAGATCGTAAATCAGGAAATCCAAAGAACCCAAATCCGAATCTCCTCGAATTATCCACTTGAATCACCCCCACTCAGGCTCATTGAATAATCCGAATAGAGAAAAACAGTCAACAACAGATACAATGGCTCAACCGTCCTTCACGAATAGGTATCATCTATATATATATATATATATATATATAGATATATTTGGTATATGTATCGTCGTGATAAACCTGCCCCTTCTTTGTCTTATTTATTTGGATCTCGCGCTCAGCTCTTGTCAATGAAGAGCACGAGGGAGCGAGAAGAGGGGGTCTGTTTATTTGTGTTATATATATATATATATATTTGTATATGTGTGTATAATGTATATCTATCGGTTTTTGACCTTTTTATGGCAGTGTTCGTGCGCCCATGCAAGATATGCTACGTGGCTCTTATTTGAAAGAGCATATAGGTGACAGACCCTCTAGTCTCTCTCTCACCAGAGGGGTGCCAGTGCGGTCCCCACCTCACTTTTTGTCCATAAAACATTACATTAAACAAAAGTGGTCCACTTCATTTTTTCAATACCAATGCATGAAACTTACAAATCAATCTTCATAAAAAAAACAAATTGCATAAAGGACCCTATACTAAAAAAGAATACTTTTATCACAATTTATTCACGATCAATAAAATAAAATTTGGACCTATTATGGCCTAATATCATACAAATTATTCATTATCAATAAAATAAATAAATAAAATTATCATCTATTAAGCATTTTAGATGATAATTTTATTTATTTATTTTATTGATAGTGAATAATTTGTATGATATTAGGTCATAGTAGGTCCAAATTTTATTTTATTTTATCATTACCAAAAAATAATTACCCAAAAAATTATAAAAAAAATACACCAAAAATTCAAGTTCTTGAGAGATTTTTTTTTTTGTTACCATTGCTGATTTGGTAAGGATTCAAATCTCCTCAGTAACAAAAAGTGAAAATCACTTTTATCCAGGCTCCCAATGGAAAAAATTTGAATTCAAATATTGTGATATTAGGTCATAATAATATATATTTTTAAATTAAGCATTTTTAGATGATAATTTTTTTTATTGATAATGAATAATTTGTATGATATTAGGTCATAATAGGTCAAAAAAATATTTTATTGATAGTGAATAAATTGTGATAAAATTATTCTTGTTTTAGTATTGTTTTAGTATAGGGGTCATTTATGCAATTGTTTTTTTTTTTTTTTTTTTATGAAGATTGGTTTGTAAGTTTCGTGCATTGGTATTGAAAAAATAAAGTGTACGACTTTTGGTTAGGGTGTGTTTGGAGTGTTTTTTGTATTTGTTTTCTGTCTTCAAATATAAAAATTGTTTTTGTATTTATTTTTATTTTTTTCAGTAAAAAACTAAAAACAAAAAAAGTGTTTGGATCAAAATTTGTATTGAAAAATAAAATGGTATTGGTGGGCGGCGGTGGTGGCCAGCGATGACCGGCGGCGGCAGGGGGCGGTGGTGGTGGGTGACTGGCGGTGGGCAGTGGGGCCCGGTGGCGACCGGAGGTGGTGGTTGATGGCGGTGGCAGAAGTGGTACCCTAAACAGTGAGAAAACTCAAAAAATAACTAAAATTTGTATTTGGTGTTTTCATCACTTTTATCCACTATTCACAGAAAATAGTTTTCTTGGGAGGAAAAAAAGTGAACAATAAACGCGTTTGTCAAACGTGTTTTTATTTTTGAAATGGGTGAACAATAAAAAATAAAATTATTTTCGAATTTGCCAAACGGACCTTAATGTTTTATGGATAAAAAGTGAGGTGGAGACCGCATTGGCACCCCTCTGGTGAGAGAGAGGCTGGAGGGGATTAGAGTTCATAGGTGACAAATCAAGGAAAGAAAAAGCTAATATATATATATACATATATTTTTATTTTTTTTGGGTGATCTGTTTCTTTGGTTATTTAAAAATATGAATTATTGTGCTGTTCAAGAAAATGAGCCGCAACCTAATTCACAACCCACACGAAGTGAGTGTGAGTAGGACAAATTATTGTATATATTTTTAAGGTTATTGTGATTGTTGAGTAATATAATATATATATATATATTTTATCTGTCTTAAATTATTTGTTCAAATCTAATTTTTTAATATATTTTTAGTTATTTTATATTTTTAATTTTGCCTTATATTTTTTAGTGAGATTCATTACTTTTTTAAGTTAATAAAATATGATAATTTGGAAAAGTATAAGATTATATTATATTAGGAGGAGAAGTATTTTGGGACAAGTAAAGTTGGGAAAGTAGACAATTAATATGAAACGAAAGAAGTAAAAAATATTTTTCAATAAAAGAGAAAAAATGTAAAATTGGAAAAAAACTACTCCTGCAAATAAAACTTAAAAGTCCGCCAGGTTTTGAAAAACTTAATGGCATTTTTTTCATGGTATTTAGATTAAAGAAATTGTATTGGTACGGACCATATGAGAAAGTATTAAATTTGGTACTCGAAGTTTGAGGTACTTTATTTTATTTTATTTAACAAATTATAGGAAACTCCGAATTATTTAATGCCGTAAGAATTTTTTATAAGAAGAATAAGTAATTAATGGAAACTGAGAAAGTTTCAAGAGAATTAAAAACTATTATAAGAGATACATATCACATGTAAAGTAAAATAAGTATTACATACTATTCCGATGTTCATAAGGTATTAAATGTTTTTCAATGTCAAACTAAATGTATATTAAGAAAATAAAAAATCGTAAAACTACTATTAACGGTTGAAAGTGTACTTAGTAAAATAAGTAGATGTGAAAGTGTAATTTATCAAATATTAAATTTTCAAAAAGGGACCAATGTGAAATAAAATTTAAAAAAGAGACCAATGTCAAATTATTACCAAAACGGTAGGACTTAAAGGGCCTGTTTGGATAGGTGGTTTTGGGCCTGGTTTTTATTTTGGTTTTTGATTTCAAGACCAAATCATGTTTGGTTTGTGAGTTTTGGACTTTTTAAAACCAACCACGAAAACCATGATTTTGGCCTATCAATTTTGACTGTTCTCTCTCTCTATACATATATATATATATGGCCGAAAATATGAATTATTTTGAAAAACATAATATATAATTTTTCGGAAAAAATTATTTTTCGGAAAAAAATTATTTTTTTAAAATTTTTCAGTATATAATAAAATTATTCAGAATTTTATATTTTTTCGAATTTAAGATATATTATTTGAATTTTATATATAATTTTCACATTTTAAAATATATTTTTTGATTATATATATATTTTTTGGAATAAAATAAAATAAAAATATCAAATGTTTTCGGTAATTTTAAATATTTTTTAATTATATATATATTTTCATTTTAATATTTTTTTCCAATTTTATATATATATTTTTCATATTTATATATTTTAATACATATTAGTATATATATATAATTATACCAAGACCAAGACCAAGACCAACTATTTACCAAACATTATATATAGGTTTTAGATTTATCTAAAACCACCCAAAACCACCAAAACCAAAATCACAAGACCAAAACCAAAACCAAGTTCCCAAACGAACCATAAATAAAAAAAACTATTATTAATCGATTAGTTTAATGAGTGTAATCTTTTTTATTTTGGAAAGAGAGATGTTAAAGGTTTAAATTTGGCACTGAACAATTATGGATGTGTATGAAAATATTTTTAATAATGAATAATAAAAAATAATATTGATAATAAATATCAAAATTGAAAAAGCCTATTTATTTTTGGGTTCCACAAGTTGCATAATTGCATTAGATGTTTCTCCATTTTGTGAGTATCAACACTGTATTAAAATTAAGTTTAATGCGATCAAATTTATTGCTTATTTTAATAGACTTCAAAGAAGATCATAGAGTTGCTACTTAATATTGAGGCCAAATATACCCTTTGAGGGCAATTTGGAGTTTTAAGTCCATTTTGTGGTGTTTGAGGTTAATTTATGCTCATGTCCTTTTAATCTTTGGATTTTTTCAATTAATTTAAATGGAATGGGGAAAATCAAGTTTTTCTTTTTCTGATTTTCAATTTGTATTCTTGTTACAAGTTGTCAGTTTAAGTGGTTTGAACATATTGAGAGAAGCAGATTTGTTTACTTATATTAATTAAATAGTGATGAACACTAATTCACTAAAATTATATTTTTTTAAGAATTTTGAAATACTTTAAGGGTCCGTTCGGTTGCACCGTTTTGGAATTGCATTTAAGCAATTCCACCAATGCAATTTCAGATACATTGTTCAGAGAGGTCTTGAAATTTAAGTGTAATTGGATTTCAATTACAACCCCAATTTGAATATAAATTTAAATCCAAACTCAATTTGAATGTGAATTTTAATCACAAATCCAATTTAAATGTAAAATATCATAAATCTTGAATTATATTAGACAATACAGATAGCTTTAATGTAAATATAAGTATGAAACTATATGTGCATGTGTATATATATGTATGTATGTAGATATATAAATATGTGTAAGTTCCTATGTTTAAAAATGTGTATATATGTATATATAGGGATGTATATATATGTGTAGCTATATATATATATGTGTGTGTGTATTTATATATATATATATATATATATACATATGTGTGTGTGTGTATTTATATGTATATATGTGTATTTATATATATATAGGTCTCTATCTATATGTATCTATGTTTGTGGTATTGAAAAGTTAATTGTTAGATAGAGAGTATTTAATGGTTTGAATGTTTGGAAAAGATTTGGTATTAGAAATCACACCTTCCTCGATAGGATTCATTTTGTTAATTTGGAATTTGTAAAATTGGAATGCAATTCCAAATCCAAATAATTTTTGAACAATTGAATAATGGAATCTTTGGAATTATAATGGAATCCCAAATCCAAAGCCCAAAACGGTGCAACCGAACGAACCTAATTTCATGTTTTCATTTCATTCCTTTGTTTGGTACAATATATTGAATGAGAATGATCATTCTCAATGAATGAAAATTCATTCATTGGATCATTGGAATGAAAATTCATTCCATTACTAAAACAATGGAATGGTCATTCCATTCATTTATGCCTCGTTTGGTAGGAGTGATTTGAAAGGATTCGAAAAGAAAAGAAAATAAAGGATAGTAATTTTTCTGTGTTGGGTTGATATTTTGAAGAGAAAATAAAAAAATTGGAGAGATTTGGAGGGATAATTTTATCCTTCCAAATTCTTTAGTTGTTATCCTTCAAAAAATGAGAAGATTTGGAGAGAAAATATAACAACTAACCCGCACCGGTAGCTCGGTTGGAAAAAGGCAAGGACCTAGTGCCTCAAGAAGCATTGGGTCCCTTGTTCGATTCCCGACGACTACAAAAGTGTGAGCCACTGGATAATGCCAAAAATACCCACTATAATTAAAAAAACAATTTTATTAATTAAAGAATATAAGGTTAATTACAACTACACCCCTCGAGATATGTTAAATAACAGGTAGACCCCCTCTCCTTTGATAAATTACAGCTAGACCCCTCAAGTTTGTAAGTTGTAACAATTATCCCCTTACTTTTATCTTCCGACCTGGTCAATTTCGGTTAATGACGATGTCACCAATTTTCAGAGGTGAAATGTCTTAAATGTTCTTGTCTCTCTTTTAGCCCAATTATTTATTTTTTGATATATTGGTTAATTATTGGCAACTAATACTTAATTATTATTAATTTAATTATAAACTCTAATATTTTTTCTTGGCATTTGAGAATGATTAGAAAATAAATAAATTGAAATCCAAACTCCATCAATTCCAAATGATAAGAATTTTCATTTTGAATTATATATCCTTCCCTTATTCTGATTTCCAAAACCCAGTTACACACACACACATATAATTACATTACACAAATATAGACCACCGATTCTTTGCCACGAACTCGCTGAAATTCGATTCCTTCAACACCGCCACGTCCTTCTCGTCGATCTCCGACGGCGTGTAGGTGTCGCCGTCATCGGAACCACCCTCCTCCGCCTCCTTAAGGTCGTTGTAGTTCTCGAAATCGCAGTGGTGGCTCGGATCTGCCTCCGACAATGTTGTTTCGTCCTCTTCAAGAAATTTGAGCTTTTAACCAATAATTTGGTCCCTGGTGATGTTGTTTACCATGAGAAGACAATCTCCGTTTAATTTTAACCAAACCCTTTAATTTTCCCCAAATCTAACATCAAAACCAAGGCCGGCCCTGAGAGTGCCAAAAAATTTTGGGGCCCTAGGCGAGATTGAAGGCGAAATTTTTTTTGGGGCCTTTCATTTCACGCGATGCAAATTTCTCACGCGAAATTTTTTTTGGGCCACTTCACTTCACACGATACAAATTTTTTTAAAAAATGTAAGTATTTTATAGATTCAAACTTCTAACGAATGACAAAAGCACTACATAATTACTTGGTGTTTCTTTTGTATAGATTTCACATATTAAAGCATAGAAATATGAATGGTATGAAATGAATGATTAATACAAGATACTTTTGAAACAAAAAATTGAATTTGAACTTATTTGTAAATGCTTGTCAAAAGTAGGACTAATGTGTCCTGGTAAAAAAAATTTAGAGAGCAAAAATACTACTCTAAATGAATTATCCCTATTGTAAGTGTAATATTGGGTTCAGTTCTAATTTATATTGGACTATAACTTAAAAAATCATATTTGGGTCTATACTAATACAAAAGAAAAAAAAGTTAGGCTTGTGCTCTTTTTTCAGTATTAATAAACTTACCGGAAAAAAAACTTAAAAAGTGATAATTGTGAGAAAAATATTAAAAAATACATTAAATATACTAATATTTAAAATTTTGAAAATAACTTCCATCTTGGTATTGTCATGAAAAGTTGTTGTTGTACATGTGAGTGCGACAGTCGCGAAAACTCAATTATAGCCGCGTGAAAAATTATTGTCGTTGAGCAAATGCGACAGTCGCGAGTGTAGTTGTTAAACGTTGTGCGGATGCAACAATAATTTTCTAACCCTAATTAAAATAATGGTTTGATTTAAATTAGACTTTAGTTTGAAAAAATAGAAATTTTTTTTTGAGTATATAGTAATAGTAAGTGAAATATAAAATTTTGGGGCCCTACCTAGTGAAATTGGTTTTGAATTTATTACAAATTGGGCTGTTAAATAAAATTTTAAAAAATATTGAGGTTGAGGCCCTAAATTATGCAATTATATTAGGCTTTATTTTCAGTTGAACTGAAAAATGAATTAATTTTCTTAAGGGCAATAAAAATATTAAAATTTCTTAAATTAAAAATATCGATTTTTTTTTTTGAGACCCCCTTAGACCGGAGGCCCTAGGCGACCGCCTTGGTCGCCTATAGTCAGGGCCGGCCCTGATCAAAACCCTAACCCAATACCCCTAATCTGAAAAATGTTAGTGTGTATATATATATACATGTGTTTGGAAATGAAAAGAGAAGTTAGGGTTATGTTATATATAAGTTAGGGTAATGTTATATATAAATGAGGGTAACGGTGTTATTTTTATAATAGATATTTTTTATATTTTGTAAATGAAATAAAGAGGGGGCAAATATGTAATTGCACATTTTTTATCACCAGAAATATACGCCGATCACCGTGAGGGGGTCTAGCTGTAATTTATCAAATCAGAAGGGGTTTACCTGTTATTTGACATATCTTGAAGGAGTATAGCTATAATTAACCCAAGAATATAATAATAATTTAATTATTATCTTTTCTTTTCTTTTCTCTCATCTAATTTATACAGACAAGAATGATATCATTCATTTTCTTTTACTTAATAATCTATCATTTATTATTTTTTCTCATAACTAATGCTATCATTTCTTTTATTTTCTCTCATGTTTATCTAAACGAAACCTTAGTACTATTTTTTAGAAATAAAATTACTAAAACAACCCTCTTATATTTCAAAAAAAAAACCACCACCATTACTATCGCCATCTCTCCACCACATCCATTGCCCATCACTACTATTGTCTTTACTTTTCACCATTTTTTTGTAAAAAAAAAATAAAAAATTAAGATTTTATTAAAATTATATATTTTCTCACTACATTTTAGGTTACCATAATTTAATTCGTAAGTGGTTAGTATATATGTGCAATTATTTGATATTTTCATCAAGAAAAAAGTAATGGCTAGATTTTCAGTTTTGAGTGATTAATTTTATGATAAATAGAGATTGATGTAGAACAAGAACTTGATTTGACTTATTATGATTCTAACTATTTACACCACGTAGCTAAAAACATTTGACGATTATGAGATGATTTGGACATATATATGGTAACCATATTTTTAACTTATCACATTTATCTTTAGGCATGTTTACGAGTTTTTTATTTATTTTTACGGACAAAGAAAAAGTGAAGCATAAGTAGGATAGAAACGTGTCAGGTTTGACTACATTTTTTTGTAAATTTATTCATAAAATATATAATTTTGGGGGTAATAATACAAATTTTTGAAAAAATTAGGGGAACATATACAGTTTTTATGAACTTATCATAAAATATAAAACAAAATTGAGATAGTAAAAGGAATTTTTTAAATTTTGGGAGGGGTCATATGCAATTTTTATGGACTTATTTATAAAATATATTATTTTTTGGGGTACTAAAAGAAGATTTTGAAAATTTTGGGAGGGCCATGCCCCCCTTCCCCAACACTTGGCTCTGCCCTCAGTATGGGTCTCTCATCTTTTGGTGTGTATTCTGAACGGCTTAGTAAGTCGGCTAAAAATATGCTTAAAAATTGAACATAAATACGATATCATTTTGCCTATCGCAAGCGTACGAGTCAGTTCGTAGTATAATATAACTTGAGACAGGGAATATCGATCTCACAGAGAGTAGGCGTTATTCAAACCCTAATGAACTAGTATGTATGAGTTATGAGTAAAAATAGTGTTGATTTGTGATTATAACTATTTTCAGCAGTAAATAAAACTAAGTAACGCAATTGATAAAATAATAAAAGGAATTCAATAAAGAGAAAGACTAGGGCGTATCTAGCGTCACCGCTAGCTTTGTAATGTAAACACGTTATTAATTTTATCATGAAAGGGAGATATAACTCCTATGACTCAGATTAGTGCTGCAACAAGCAAGCTTCTAGTCCTCATTAAAAGTTAAATTCAACCTAGTTCAGTCACAATTCATCTTCGAAACAAATATGATTCAGACATGCAATTACCCTACACTACTCCTATTATGCGTTAAATTAAAAACACATCCGTTTCATATTCCCTTAGCATGAACTGTCCAAACTAAAGTTCCTTATTTTGAGTACCGTTATGTAGATAACTAGCAACCTAACTTTCGGAGTTCCAACTCGTAGTGATTAAGTATAGTTGTGCAAGAATTAACATAAATTCAATCTACAATAGAAAAAATGTAAATTCTTATATAAACATGGAATATCAATCTCTTATCTACAGAACCATTATAGGAGTGTTCTTTAGCTTCCCCATTTACATTAAAATTAAATAAGCAATAGATTACATTACTTAGTTTAGGATTTTGTTAGAAAACCCTAGTTACCGATTAGTTGCCCATGGGTGCCGATGATTGTATTGTTGATGGTGAACTCGACTCCATGGATCTCTTTATGTTTCCTTCTATTTTCTTCAGTCTTCTCCCTTCAGTTACTCTCCAGAGATATTTTACGCACTAATCTTTGTCGCAGAGAAAATAAGCGAAGTCCCCTCAAACTAATGATAAACCTATATCTATATTTATATTATTCTAAAAATGTAAGCCACTTGAATTATTTCTCCTCACTTTAATATAATATTTTAAATAAAAAAAATATTTGTTTTAATATTTATTAAATCTATTTCATTAAAGAAGTGTATTAAATATGTTTCATAAAAGAAGTGTGACTATTGGATTATTTCTCCACACTTTAATATAATATTTTAAATAAAAAAAACATTTGTTTTATAGAAATTTATATGTATGTATAAAAAGGCCAAAAGTTATATATATATATATATATATATATATATATATATATATATATATATATATATATATATATATATATACTATTCTAAAAGTACAAAGGCCTTAGAATATTTCTATACATTTTCTCATGTTTTTAAAATGCAAAATCTATATCTATTCTATATGTTATTCTAAAAGTACAAAGGCTTAAGAATATTTCTATGGGTCCGTTTGGATAATAGAGTTTTTGTTTTTGTTTTTTTCCTCTTGAAAATCAAAACTCTTTTTGTTTTTGTATTTAGGGTAGTCCGGATACAAAAACATGTTTGGTTCAAAATTTTCTCCGAAAATTTTTTTGGGAAAAAAAAAACACGTTTGGCAAACCTTGTTTTTTCAGAAAATTTGATAACAGAAACAGAAAAACACGTTTGGCAGCGTCTGTGTTTTCTGGATTTTTGAGAACAGAAACAGAAAAACACGTTTGGCAAGTTGAATTTTTTTTTTAAAAAAAAGTTTACTAAAATTTTTATGGTTAATAGTTTTTATTATTATTATTATAGAATTATGTTTAGCTATTGGTTTTGATAAAATTAATACCAATAAATATATGATGGCATAAAAAATATTGACACGCTTATACATATAAATACCCAACATATTCTACATATATATTACCCCATAAATGTCAACAATATTTTACAACATCATGTCATACGACTAGGTTAAGCTTCATTTCAGTACAATAACAATAAATACAATTAAAATGAGAATGCACATAAGAACCAACAACGAACTGAGGCAGATACAACCAGCATATAGCATGTACTTTTGCCGATTCTGTTCATGTTGTATATGAGCAACAACATTGCCCAAATCAGTGTTACTATCCTCTGGTTCATGATTGATTTGATGTTCGACATTTATTCTATCCACCCATATAAAAGAATCACGGTGATCCTACAATTGCACATGAAAGGAGACCAATTATAAACTTCAAAATATATAATTGAAAATTTGATTAAAATGGTAACCTTAAATCATACCTTCCAATCTGGACATCGGTAGAAGTATCGTCCATAATTCGCCTTTGTGTGGGCCTGATAAAGAATCATTGATCCGTTGCCACAAAAACAAGGTGGCCCATGGCCATGAACTCCGTACATGTCTATTTATTTATTTTTTCACAGTCCATCAAAAATTGTATTAGACTCATCCAGTACTAGTAAAGTAAGAAAAATAAATGGATCGCATATAAATATGGTACATGCTACAAATACGAAGAGTCATACACAATAACATATCCTAAGCACGTCGATTAGCCCAAACGGCCTCAGCTATATCATTGCGAAACGCCTGCATATATTGGGTGCCGAGTTAACCTTGTAATACCTCGACATCATCAGCATCATTTTCATCGCCCCCATCCCCTTCACCCGAACTCTCGAATTCTCTCCCATCAAATATGTTATCCGATTGTCCAAGTATCCTTATGTAGTTGTGCAGAGCACAACAACACATGACAATTTTAACTTGAGTGGGAAAGTTGTACGGACGCATTAGCCTAAGCACTGGAAACCGTTGCTTAAGCATGCCAAAGCACCTCTCAATTACATTCCGCAGTGAAGAATGTATGTAATTGAACATTTCTTCTTTCCCTTTAAACCTTGTAACTGTTTGAAATTCAGGCAAGTGATATCGTTGTCCTCGATATGGGGCTAGAAATCCCGGTTGATTGGCATAACCGGAATCGACCAAATAATATTTTCTTATTTACAAAATAAAAATAAATATATTAGAATAGGATACGAAATTATCATTTGTAATAAACATACCATATATTGGTTTAACATATGTATTTACCTGGTGGCGGTTTAAGAAACATCCATTCCTCCCGCGCAAGACATTCGTTTAGGATTCGGGAATCATTAGCCGACCCTTCCCAGCCTGCTATGACATAAGTAAATAACATATCAAATGAACAACATGCCATAACATTCTGTGTTGGATACCCTTTCCTCCCTCTATATGTATATACCCCGTCGGCTTCTATATGGGCAGGCACATGGGTGCCGTCTATTGCACCCACAACATTCATGAACGGGTGGAACCTCGCCCCTTTGCTCAAAATATGTTGAGAATGTCCAGTCATGTCAGGAGGGACAATGAGTTCATTCCCAAGAAGTTGTACCACTTGAATTACCCTGTGTATGTGTCGGTTTATTGTTTCAGTTGAATGCTGAAATCTTTCAGCTAATACCCGGTTTGTTCTTGTATGGCTTAAGGTTTGTAAGAAAATCGCAATTTGTTCAATTACTGATACTCTTCTAGTATCAGTTAACCCTAATTCCTTTAACTTGTCACATAATTTCTCGAAGGCAAATGGTTGCATTCGCAAGTTTTCATGACATCTATTAGGATGGCCATGTAGTAACTCTTTAACATAATCAGAACCTCTCAACATCGAAGTCCTACATGGAACTCGTTCATAATCCATCTCTTGCATATACTCTTCCATCATTAAACACATGGCATGACAACTATGTTCTTCTTTAGAGTCATCATTAACATAAGGTACTAACAGCTGCCAATAGGAGTTCAACGAGTAACGTTGTTCATCGCTCATATTGTTCTTTATTTACCTAATAACAACAACACTAATTAATTATACAAAAAGAGTAAATCTTAAAAATATGACATTACAAACTTTTAAACAAGTCATCACTAAGAAAATCATAAAAAAACACACGAGACTACAATTATCCAAATAACACACGGTATTACATGAATCCAAATTCAACACAGGGTACAGTCATCCAAATAAATAGGAGTTACAATTATCCAAATAAAAACAAAACAACAGGGATCCAAATAAATCTAAACTACAGTCATGAAAATAACACCATCACATTACAGTCATCCAAATAACACGAAACATAGATAATCCTAAGCGAGATTGTTGGCCCAAGCAATTTTCTTATCATCTGCAACGGTAATAAAGAAATGCTGGAATGCCTCAAATTTCTCCAATGCAATCACTGCCTTAGCATATTGCTCACTACTTATGCCCTCCAGGTTCCCTAAGATTTCAACACATTGCATAAACTGATTGTACATGTTCTTAGGGGGGGAGTTCACCTCATCATTATGACTACTCTGAGGTTCCACTGTAGGAGTTGACCTTATAGCAGAGTTGTTAAAGGCACTAACGAAAGTCTGGGTTGATTTCTCGAATTTCTCATCTCTTGCAAGTGACGTCTCCTTAATGACATTCATGAAATCATACATGGCTTTAATAAAACGCTCATCCTTCATTTTCTTGCGTTTTGGGCCTCCAGACCGCACAAAGTCGTCAGTATCAATCTCATCATCTACTGGGCGGGTGGAGGACTCTAGTTCAGATTCCGGCCTCATAGTGGAAGGTAAGGCAAAGTCACCCGTAGCTTCACCGTATTCATCTATGACGCTCCATTGTCTATGGTATATGAACGGCTTATTCTTAAATTTGCTCTTGATCCCGGGAATTTTCTAAATAAAAAAAAAATTTAATTATTAATTTAAAAATAATAATAATTCACCATATTCAATAAATTCAATTACTGATTTTTCATATTACTACGTACCTTATCCAAACTGTCCCAAAGTTCAGGCTCCATGGTCACCAACCCAACTGTAGGGTCAAAACCAGCTCCTGTGTTATCCTTCACCCTTTTAAACTTCCTCCAATGAGGTCTTTCCCTATTAAATTTTGACTTAATTTTCTGACCCACGTATTCATTTCCAAACTCATCTTCCATGGCATTTGTCATATTATCCCAACCTGTTTTTGGAAAAAGTACCCTTTCCAGTCCCATGAGCAAGATTGACTTGGTCTTCTAATAGATTCAACAACATCTCATATTGAGGTTTACGCCATAGTTTACTGTCATCTCCCACCCCCCCAGTCGTACTTTCAATCTCAGTAGCTTGTGAAGCATTGCTATCCATCTACATTTACACAAGTAGAGTATAACCATATAACCAAAACTATATCATAGGCTTCAAGAGGTTTAAAGCTAATAAACAAACTTTTGTATTCTAATTGAACAAAGCCAATTCTGTAACTACTTTTCAGTCAGCTAACCAAGTACTTGTTATTAGTGCCTATATAGCCAAGCTTGAAACTGAGGTCTGTATATGCCAATTCTGTAACTACTTATTCATTTTCAGTGCTTGTTTTCTGAAATTTCTTACTACTTGTTAGGTGTATAACAACTGCACATAGCAGTAGTACATTTGTGTTGTGTGAATACCATTTACATATACAGCTGCACTACTCTGTCCATCTAGAAGACAGTTTATTGAAGACAGTAAATTTATCATCAATAGCATACCAATCTTTCATTTTCAGTGCTTGTTTTCTGAAATTTCTTACTACTTGTATGGTGTATAACAGCTGCACATAGCAGTAGTACATTTGTGTTGTGTGAATACCATTTACATATACAGTTGCACTACTCTGTCCATCCAGAAGACAGTAAATTTATCATCAATAGCATACCAATCTTTCATTTTCAGTGCTTGTTTTCTGAAATTTCTTACTACTTGTTAGGTGTATAACAGCTACACATAGCAGTAGTACATTTGTGTTGTGTAGTACATTTGTGTTGTGTGAATACCATTTACATATACAGTTGCACTACTCTGTCCATCCAGAAGACAATTTCTTAAAGACAGTAAATTTATCATCAATAGCATACCATTGTATACATGAATGCATGATTAAAATGAAATGGATTTCATCCTATTTGATTAAACAAATAAATAGGAGATGCAATAAAATTTATTAATTAAATAACTGAGCCAGATATTACCTCCTTACTGACTGACGTTGAAGACCAGAATATTCCTTAATCTTGAATACAATGCTTTTCTCCCCTTGCAGTGTTTGTAAAAGGGCTACCAAGTACAAGGGTTTAAGCTTTGATTCACAGAACTGCACAGAAGATGGTGGCAAAACTAAATATTAAACATAAATGTAATACTTTCTGTGGGATGGATTTGTTTTTGCATTAAAGACTATACATCAATCAGATAAAATCAAGTCATGCCCAGTTAGCAATTTTAGGTGGTAAATCAACTCATGCCCAGTGACATTTCTGTCTATTAGAAATTATTATATAGTCTTAGATTAATCTGTTCACTCAATTGACAAGTTGTACAAATGAATTTGATTCTATTTATATGAAAAATAAATAAATGAAAGAAAATTTTAAATTTACTATTATGAATTTTTTATATATATATTCAATTCCACAAATGTTATCTAAAAAATATTGTTTGGATCAGTGTTGAGATTAAAATATGATTACATTTTAAGAATAAATTCAATTTAAATTATAAAAATTATAAATTTAAAACTAAATTAAACAATATACACTAGTAATATAGGACTAGGGAGTATTTTTTTTTCCTCCTCAAACAAAAAAAATAACTACTGAAACCATAAAAGAACAGACTAAAAATATTTCATGTCATATATAATGTATTATTGAGCCACCCAGCTTGGATTAGAGGGTTGTAGAACACTCACAAATACATATATTTTTGGGCACTGTCCTAATTAGAAAAAAAAAAAACCCCAGCTACAACTCAACGAATATTACAGAATTAAAGAAGAAAAAAATTCCAATTTTGTGAAAAGCCAAGAAAAATTTAAAAATCTTTCTACTCAATCATTTGTTTATGTATATATTTCTGGTGATTGTTGGATACCCATTAACTTCAAATTCAAGTTCTGACTGTCCAATTTATCATCATTGAGATTTGAGGAGGCACAACATATATCTTAATATATACATATACAAATCTCTATTATGTTTATATCTGCACTGAGGCTCAAAGCATATAACTTTGAGGCATTTTCAATTAGCATGTAGCAGAATTCTTAAGGGGATACAGGGGATAACACAGTCATGAAATTTGTATGTATTTGCAACAGGGACTCAAAATTTAGTAATTAAATTGATGGCATATACACTACTACCAGTTGACGGAATCAGTCCTTTATGGATCTACTCTCAATCAATACAAGAAACTAAATCAAATGCATATAACTTGAACAATAGAAGCCTAATTTGAAACCCAAAATTGAACCCTAAAGCCGAAAAGCCCTAATTTGAAACCCAAAATTCAACCCTAAAGCCGAAAAGCCCTAATTTGAAACCCAAAATTGAACCCTAAAGCCGAAAATCCCTATTTATATTCAGAAAATCCCATTCGATTCAACAAGAAAATCCTAAATTCGAACAAAAAATTGAAACTACAGAAATTTAAGAAGAATAGATCTATCACATATACATATACATATATACACATATACATATATGTATATACATAGCTATACATATATACACATATACATATATATTTCCACCCAAATTCGAAATCGAACACAGTAAAAAGAGGAAAACGGAAAATCGCAGAGAGAGAACGAACCTTCAACGCTTGTCATAGACCGAAGGTGAGTCTGGAGAGTGAGGCTTTCTGGAGAGGCGAGAGAGGTATCGAGCTAGGGTTTGTGGAGAGGCGAAAGAGGCGACCAGCTAGGGTTTCTAGAGATGCGAGAGAGGCGACCAACTAGGGTTTCTGGAGATGCGAGAGAGTCGACCAGCTAGGGTTTCTGGAGATGCGAGAGAGGCGACCAACTAGGGTTTGTGGAGATGCAAGAGAGGCGACCGGCTAGGGTTTGTGGAGATGCGAGAGAGGCAACCGGCTAGGGTTAGGGTTTGTGGAGATGCAAGAGAGGCCGCCAGAGAAGAGACGAAAAATAGTTTCTGAGATTTGAAGAAAAGAGTTTGTAAGATACGTTTTTATGATGTATGTATTGTACAGTAATAAAACACCAAAAACAATTCAAATCTGTACTTGAAATTGGGTGAATTTTGGGACAAATTTTTTTACTGTGCAAGAGAAAGAAACAGCCTTATTTATTTGCCAAACATGTTTTTGTTCTTAAATTGGGTGAACAGTAAAAAAATAGTACAGAAAACAACCTATCCAAACGGACCCTATACATTTTCTTTATATTTTTTAAATGCAAAATATATTTTTATGATTCATTTATAAAGTCCGTTAATATGTAGGTTTCAACTTTTCATATTCTTGTAGTTAGGTTTCTCTTCAACACAATTCATTTTCTAATAATAAAATAGTGTTTGGTTTGATACAAGAAGTTGTATTGTCATTAGGTAATATGTACAATTAATTCTAACCGTCCATGTTCCAACAAGTGCATAATTTTTATATTTAATAATATAATTAAATTATGAGTCATTTACGAAGTCTTTTAAAGTATTACAATCCTTTGTATTTAAGTATTATTTCAAGAAGAATAAAATAATACAATACAAAATAATATAATTATATTTTTTATATATTATCTCTTATGTACCTATTAGTCAAAAAAATAAATAATAAGTTTGTACTATTTACCTTTTAGAAAAAAAAATTCTAATACTATTTATATATAATTGAAGTGTATTAATGCTTCTACAAAGTGTAAGGGTGCGTTTGGAAACTAGTGTTTTCGTTTTCGTTTTTTATCTCTTGAGAACAAAAAATTTTCTTGTTCTTATCCTAAGGGTAATCTGGAAACAAAAACACGTTTGGTTGGAAATTTTGTCTAAAAAATTTTTGGGAACAAAAAAAATAAATAAAATTTTTGGAGGTTAGGGTTTGGAGGTTGAAGATGGAAGTTAGGGTTTGGAGGTTGAAGATGGAGGTTAGGGTCTGTGCAACAATTAATTTTATTTTTTGCTCAGAACAAACAATGCCGAAAATAAAAAACACCATTTTGGTGTTCTCAAATTTTGAACTAAGGGTGAGAAAACGTTTTTTTTACTGTTCACGAAAACAAAAATCATCAAAGGCTCCCAAACGCATTTTTGTTCCCGTGAACAGTGGAAAAAACAAGAACAAAAACGGAAACACCCCTATCTAAACGCACCCTAAGAGTTCTGTATACAGATAAACAAAATTAACTTATGACATTTCTAATTACCACAGAGTTAAAACTATTTCAAGAGAACTCACATAAAATTTATGCAATACAAAAATCATATTCAACTTCATTACTCAATGGAAATTTTAATGGCGACATCGAACATAGCCTAAATCAGTGAAAGAGAAGATTAATAAAAGGCAGAAGCTGAAGGAAATGGCTGGGGAAGAGAGAGAAAGGGGACAAATGAAAGCACATGTACAAAAGGTGGTGGAAAATGTGGCTTACAAGAATGACTTGGACAAAGGATATTTTTTTCAACAAATACAGAGCATCAGTCTTTTTCAAAATGGGAAAGGTATTTCATTTTGGTTTCATTTGATTTCATATGTTTGTGTAGGTAAGATATTGGTGTTAGCAGTGTTTTGTTCTAACGTGTTAAAATTAACGTTTGTATTATTTTCTTTATCAAGTTGTTCATAGTTTGCTATATTTTGGTTTTATTAAGAGATTTTATGTTTTATATTTTATTTATTTGAGAGTTTACTGGTATGAACAAATGTTATAGCCTTCTTACGGGTCATGACCTATTTGCATGCATACCATTTTCATGACCCACTAGCCTTTTCTGAAGTACTTTTGCTTTAAATGACACAAATAGGGTCTCGACCCGCTATTTGCATACCCAAAGCATTTCCCTAGACTTTCATATAGTATTCCCTACGCGAGCAACATATAAGGCTATGTGTTTAGATGTTAGTCATACCCACATCAGTCCCCCCATAGTTACTTCTATGTAATTATAAATAGTTAATTTTATTTGTACGCTTATGAGATTTTACCTATTTTTCTTTGTTAAGAACGAAAATTTGTTATATAAATAGTTAACTAAAGTTGTTTGTATTGTATTATTTTGTAGCTTGGTTAGAGGTTGGCCATGGAAGTGCTGAAGTAACGACCACATTCAAATTATCAATTGGCTTCAAACATTAAGGCTGGATCGTTCCAAAGTCTGGATGTTGGTCCATGCTTAAGGAATGTTTCACCATAAATATTTGAGGTACAACTATTTTACTCAAGCTTCATCAGTTTCAAAAAAATGAAAATTAATCTCATGTTTAAATATCTAAGTTTCTAAAAATTATAACTAGAATATATTATATTTATTCAAATTAACAACATTTGTGATAGAATAATTATATTTTTAAATAATGAATGTTTTGAAGGACAAAAATACTTATCTATTACAATTACACTAAAAATTACTAAAACAAATATTTTATGTTTTAAAAGCAAAAATGTTACGTTACAACAAATATAATCAAGACGCAATTTACGTCACGTGCATTCACACGTGCTCATAGCTAGTATATATATATATATATATATATATATATATATATATAAAGCAAAGTCCTCGTAGTCAACTTCTCCGCCCTCTTTAGGTTAACTCTTTAGTTAAAGTGTATATATCATGAAACGGGCCCACTCTCATCAAGGCTGATCAAAATATGTTACAAAGTCTTTCAAAAACGTCCTTAACTAGTCAACACAATAAACAGGGTTCGCAAAATTGCCAAATTCGTTCATTCCCGCGCATTAATTCTTGTCTGACCATACTATCTTGTTTCGGTCATAACTTGAGCTACGGGTGTTCGTTTTTAACTTTCTTTAGCTCATTAGAAATATGACTTCACGAACTTGAGTTTAGGCTCTTGAATGACTCAAATTGAATATATTTTGACCAAGTTATCATCACATGAAGTTGGTCATTTTCCACTTCATTTACCTCGGCCTTGGTTCTTGAATGGTTATGAGTTACTATTTTAATTAATTCATCGAACTTAACTCTCTTTATACGTATCGAACCTGAAACATGCTTAAATATATAAATCGCATAAAAATATCAAGGTAATAAGATATAGAGACCAACAATACCGAATTAATCACCTATAATGTGTAACATTCGACTCATATCATATTCGTATTTTTAATTAATTAGCATACATAAAAATGGTAGAGTATGTGTGTATGTTGCATTCTTAGTACTTATATATATAGGTAATATATTTTAAAATGATAATGGATATGTGTATTTTCTGTTGTATTTAAATATAATTTATAAATGAATAGATTGATTATATAATATATTCGATTTTCTTAGAAAGTGGTGAAAAAAATTTCATTGTCAAAGATTAAGGCTCCATAATTAATCATTATTTTTTATTTTTTCATGTAGTAAATAAAATTTTGAATATAATAGTTTCTTGCGTATACTTTTTATTTTTGTAAAATGTTCATATAAAACTAATACCAAAATTCGAACCCGCCCCAAACCCGTTTCGGGTTTTAATTTTTAATACCAAATCCATTTATAAGTATACCAAATCCAACCTATTAGGGGCGAAGCAAGTCGGAATCCGACTAGATCGAGTTAAATTGTCATCCTTAAGCATAAGACATCCATTATCTTCTTCAAACGCTCTTCTGATGCTTGAAAATTCTTTTAAATATCTGTTAAACACTACTAAAATCAGTTTTTCACTCATAAATTTTGTTGGGTTATGGCTCATGATTCAAGAAGGAAGTTATAGCATGCCCTGGGTCTAAGAGGCGGGATGGTTAGACCCATGGCGGAGTAGAACGAGTATAGTAAATGGTAATTTTGATATTTTATCTGTACTATGAATTAGGTGTATATATACATCATTGTAATCATAATTCGTTGATATAGTGAAATACAGAAACTGCTCTCGTGAACGTAGGTCACATTGACTGAGCCACGTATAAATCCCGTGTCTTCTTGATTATTTATTATTTTTATTGTTTGCGATTGATCTATAGTTTCAACAAAATTTAAATGTAACGTCTGAAAAATCATTCCATACATGACTTCAATCTTATAATATAAACTTATAAGTAAAATTGAGCAAATATATATATTTTTAAATGAATTTCAGTTTCTTCCAAATACAAAATATATTTTCTTGTTAATTAAAATTAAATTGTTGTACAAATTTATATGATGTCAAATATTGCATCGAGTTATGTTGGAGGTCTGGTCTTGTCTCACATCGAATCTAGTGAAAAAGTGAATGGATATATACATGGGTCGATATTAGTCTTTTACCCATCAGCTTATAGTTTTGGGTTGAACCGTAAAATATCTTACCTTGTTACATTGACATGATAATATATACATTTTTATGTGGAAAGGGCACTTAGTGTTGGAGGTGCCCATTTGTCCTGCATCAGATCCGCGAAACATCCGACTTGTTATAGTTCGTATTAGAGTCAGACTCAATCATTGATCCGATGTCACGCCAAACACCCACTTACCACCTTGGTTGAGTCCGGATCTAATACAGGTATGCAGGGTGGTCCGATCGCAACGAGGGCGTTGCGCAAGTTCGAATGAGGGAGAATGTTAAAGGTGATCATTTGTCCCATATCAGATCCATATAAAAAAGTAACGGATATATAAATGAGTGAAAGCTATCTCACCTCTAGGCTCAAGCCTTAGATGATACTTATGTATATTATCATATATATATTTATATAATAAATACAGATTATAAAGTGAGCACCATTAACAATTTACCTATGAAACACTGACACGACGACACAAATTATATTGCACAAATACTTCGTTTATCACTTAAACAATGAGAACCAAATAAATTTATAAACAAAAATAAACAAATAGGTTAAATGAAATGTCTTCATTCTACTACTATCCAAGAAATCAAATGCATCCCCCCAACATCCGATTTCTGAGTCTCTCCCTTGTTATATTGTGATTTTTTTTTTGATTGAAGACAAATATTAGAATGTATAAATACCAAATCTTCGGCTCTTTGTGGTGTTATCTTGTTCCTCTTCAAGTAATGGATAAATAAATAAATGCTCCAATTCCTCTCACAAGATGAGGAAGAACAAATATGTTCAAGTATTTTTAAATTTAAATGTTGAATTAAGGGGGTTCAAGTTCCATAAGTAATCCATCAAATTACCAAATTCATAAATCCTCTATCTTTCATGAAATCAATCGACCTACCGCGTGTCCGACACACGCATATTCTCCGTGTGTCCAATTTTAAAAAAATTCAGAATAAATTATTGGCGTTGGGTGTTCGACACAGATACGACGATCCTAGACGAAGTATCGGTGTTTCGTAACAATTTACATGCCTCACAGATATTCTCTTTCTCTCTCTAAAAATTCCTTAATATATATTCACATACATACATATATATTTGCCTATATACATATAGACGTGTATGCCTAAGCAAGGTAACCTATTCCCCAATCTCTACCGAACTTCGATTGGATTTTCCGTTTGAGAAAGAAATCTGTTAGAATTATAGGGTTTCTGATTGGTGAATTTGGGGATTTCATAGCTGAATAGAGAAAGACTCGATCTTTTTCATTGAATTCGAAAAAGTTTCTAGGGTTTGGAGATGATGAGAGTTTGCGAATCTGAAAGCGCCTGATCGCCGGTCACCGGCGAGGGCGATTCGCGGTTTTGAGGGGGGCTAGGGTTTTGTATGGAAACTCGGAGCCGCAAGCGGGCGGAGGCCACCTCTTCTTCGTCAGGTCCCACCACTCGTTCCACCAAGCGAGCTCGTCTCTCCTCCTCCGCCGCCGGAGCAGCTTCTTCGTCTTCAGTCGCCGCCACTAACGCCGCCGTAGCTTCGTCAATATCCACTCGTTCGCGAGCCACTCGGTCCCAGGACTCTTCCACTCCTATGGATTCCACCAACGAATCGTCTGGCTCCGCCTCCCGCGGTGGCCGACGCGGGAAAAATCAGGGGTCGGATAAGGATGATAAAGGGAAGGAGAAGGAGCATGAAGTTAGGGGTAGGGATAGGGAAAGAGAGAGGGATAGCTTAGGGTTGAATATAGACGGTGGTGGTGGTGGAAGTGGTGGTGTTGTTGGTGGTGGGTTGGAAGATGACGAGGACAGTGAGGGTGGTGTGGGAATTTTGCATCAGAATTTGACTTCTGCGAGTAGTGCACTGCAAGGGCTGCTTCGCAAATTGGGCGCCGGATTGGATGATTTGTTGCCATCGTCGGGGATTGGATCGGCGTCGTCGTCGCACCAGAGCGGCCGGCTCAAGAAGATATTGTCTGGGTTACGGGCGGATGGCGAGGAGGGGAAGCAAGTTGAGGCATTGACACAGCTTTGCGAGATGCTCTCTATTGCGACTGAGGATTCTCTGAGTACATTCTCGGTGGACTCGTTTGTTCCGGTGCTCGTGGGGCTGCTCAACCACGAGAGCAATCCTGATATCATGCTCCTTGCTGCCAGGGCGCTCACCCATCTGTGTGATGACCTACCGTCGTCGTGTGCTGCAGTTGTGCATTATGGTGCTGTTGCGTGTTTCGTTGCTCGGCTTCTCACAATTGAGTACATGGACTTGGCTGAACAGGTGATCTTGTGAATGAGTGTGTGAAAAGATCAATTTTTGTTAATGAAAACAGTAGTCTTGGTATATGCTTGAATAGTTATCTGCTTATAGCAATTAGAAAACTACATTTGGTATATAGATGTATGTTAACATGTTTTCACTGGAATTAGTGTTTAATTCATTGCAATTGGCATTTTTATTGTTTCAAAGTTCTTTTCTTTGATAACTGTGATTATTTAATGGATACAGTCACTGCAAGCTCTAAAGAAGATATCTCAGGAGCACCCAACAGCTTGTTTGAGAGCTGGCGCACTAATGGCAGTACTTTCATATCTTGATTTCTTCTCCACAGGAGTTCAGGTAACTTAGATAATGAGAAGTTCAACTTTCGGTGATAATGTGTTTGTTACCGGAGGAGAAACCTGTTTTACTTTGCGAAGCATTACCAACTGATGGTGAATTTCTTCTATGCAATTTTTCAGCGCGTAGCATTGTCTACTGCTGCAAATATGTGCAAGAAGCTCCCTTCGGATGCAGCTGATTTTGTGATGGAAGCTGTTCCTTTGTTGACAAACCTTCTTCAGTACCATGATGCGAAGGTGACATCACCATTCTGTAGTTTCCTTGATTATGGAATATACTTCATGTTGGCCAATCCTTTTATTGTCTTTGTTTATTATCTTCTAAATGCTGCTTTGTGTATGTAGGTGTTAGAGCACGCGTCTGTTTGCTTGACTAGAATTGCTGAGGCATTTGCATCATCTCCGGATAAACTAGATGAACTTTGTAATCATGGGCTAATTACACAAGCTGCCTCACTCGTTTCCACCAGTAATTCGGGAGGTGGTCAGGCATCTCTTAGTACACCAACATACACGGTATATTCTGTTCTTATGTCTTTTCTCTTTTATAAGTGCCGTGTGTATTTGGAGGCTCCAGTAGTAACTTTAAAAGGCATTCAGGGTTTAATCCGGCTGCTTTCAACATGTGCAAGTGGGTCACCTCTAGGAGCTAAATCTTTGCTACTACTTGGCATCAGCGGCATTCTTAAAGATATCCTATCAGGTTCTGGCCTTGTTGCAAGTATATCTGTTTCAGCTGCCTTGAGTAGACCGCCTGAGCAGGTATTTGATGCATCTTCCTTTCTCCTTATCATAGCTGCAATTCATTGCAGGGTTTATGCATTTGGATCTGTACAGTAAGGTCATAAATCCAGAATTTCGAGTAGTTGAATATCATGGAACCATAGGAATTTGAATAGAATGACTCAAGGTGGAGTAATATCCTGCCTTTAAGGGCCAGCATATGTTATTCACTATCATCTATCAGTCACAAATTTGCTAGTTAGATAGCCTGCACCCCGCATGTTATTTTGGTCAGTGGATGGTGGGATGAGAAAGAAAAGGCATGGGTCTTGGTTGTGCTTATTGGTTATGGCATACTGTGGCCAGTGCATTATGGGGTAATGATGCTCGTTATTTGCCATTATGTGTTTTTATTTATTTATTGTTAATATGCTAATTGATTTGTCTATATGCACTCAACTTTATTTTACATTTTCTTTTTGGTTATTATACTATTAATTAGATATGATTTTTGGACTAAGCTGCCTCATATGGATATTTATATGCTTTTGGTTATCATTTTACTGGATAGATATTTGAGATTGTGAATCTTGCCAATGAGCTTCTTCCCCCACTGCCTCAAGGGATCATCTCCCTTCCAGCCAGCAGTAATGTGTTTGTCAAAGGATCTTTCTCAAAGAAGTCTCTTGTCAGTAGTTCTGGTAAACAAGAGGATATGAGTGGAGGTGTTCCAGAGGCTTCAACTCGTGAGAAACTATTAAATGATCAACCTGAACTTCTGCAGCAATTTGGAATGGACCTTCTTCCAGTTCTGATTCAGGTTAGTCTTTTTCAGTGAACTTGGTTAGCTTCTAGTTATTCTTGCTTCATTTAGGAATAGTAATGACTGGTTTTTATTCCCCCAAGCAGATATATGGATCCAGTGTGAATGGTCCTGTTCGCCACAAATGTCTCTTAGTTATTGGGAAATTGATGTACTTTAGCTCTGCTGATATGATCCAGTCTTTAAATAGCATGACAAACGTATCTAGGTACGACCCTTTCTTTTTTTATTTTGTGTTCATTCAGTATTCTTTTCCACTTTTATTTTATTTTTATTTTTGTTATTTTTTATTCTTATGTGGAATACAATATGTGGTTCCTAGTTTCTTAGCTGGCGTTTTGGCATGGAAGGATCCGCAAGTTTTGATTCCCGCCCTTCAGATAGTGGAGATCCTAATGGAAAAGCTTCCTGGGACTTTCTCAAAGTTGTTTGTGAGAGAAGGTGTTGTTCATGCAGTAGATGCACTTATATTAACCGGGTCCTCTAGCACTGCTCCTTCCCAACCATCTTCCAGTGAGAAGGATAATGATTCTGTTGCTGGAACTTCATCACGTTCTAGGCGTTATCGGCGGCGTGGTGTCAACTCTAATCCAGATGTAAGTTCAACCGAGGATTCAAAAAGCTCAGTTCCGAATGTTGGTTCACCTCCTTCAGTAGAAATTCCAACCGTCAATTCTAGTCTCCGCGTGGCAGTCAGTTCGTGTGCCAAAGCCTTTAAAGATAAATATTTCTCTTCTGATAGTGGGACCAGTGAAGTTGGAGTTACAGATGATCTTCTGCATTTGAAGAATCTCTGCATGAAGCTGAATGCTGGCATTGATGATCAAAAGTCTAAATCAAAGGGAAAGTCCAAAGCATCTGGACTTCTTGCTGATATTTCTGGTAGCAAAGAGGAGAATTTGGTTGGGGTGATGACCGAAATGCTAGCAGAACTTAGCAAAGGGGATGGTGTGTCCACTTTTGAGTTCATTGGTAGTGGAGTTATTAATGCGTTACTGAACTACTTCTCATGTGGAAACTTCTCGAAGGAAAGAATTTCAGAAGTTAACCTGGCTAAGCTTCGGCAACAAGCAATCAGAAGGTACAAGTCATTTGTTGCAGTCGCCCTCCCTTCAAGTGTTGATGAAGGGGACATGGCTCCTATGAGTGTCTTAGTTGACAAGCTTCAAAGTGCTTTATCCTCCTTAGAGCGCTTTCCAGTTGTGCTGAGCCATTCTTCTAGGTCATCTACTGGAAATGCACGTCTATCTTCTGGTCTAAGCGCATTGTCTCAGCCATTTAAGTTGCGTCTTTGTCGAGCACAGGGGGATAAATCTCTCCGTGATTATTCATCAAACGTGGTACTAATTGATCCATTAGCAAGTTTAGCAGCTGTGGAAGACTTCCTTTGGCCTCGAGTTCAACGAAGTGAGTCTGGACAGAAGACTTCATCATCAGCAGGGAACTCCGAGTCTGGAACGGCACCAGGAGCTGGCGCTTCATCACCGTCCTCTTCAACTCCTGCTACCACCACTCGTCGCCCTTCTACTAGATCCAGATCATCCGTTAATATAGGGGACACAGCTAAAAAGGAGTTGCCAGACGAAAAGAACACAAACTCATCAAAGGGAAAGGGTAAAGCTGTTTTGAAGCCTTCTCCAGAGGCAGGAGGACCTCAGACAAGAAATGCTGTCCATAGAAGATCAGCTTTGAATAAGGATGCACAAATGAAGCCTGTAAACGGGGACTCTAGTTCCGAGGTATGCTCTATCTATATACACATGAAATGTCTTTTTCATAGTTTAAAAAATTTGTTATGTTGATTTCTTTGTCCGAGTGTTCACACTCTTACACTACTTTTGGATGCTGGCCATTGCAGTATGCCCTGCTTATCTTTTTTCTGTTGCAAATGCTGCTTAGTAAGCTTGTCGTTCTGATTGCAATTGCCATTTGCTATATCATATGTGAAGAAGTGGCACTTGAAGTGTGACATCCTCACTTCGGTTAACTATATGTGGAGTTAGTTCTACCTCCAAGGGTTTTTTTTTCTCCCCATTTTTGGTAGTTGGTTTAGTTGATGCTGTAGTTGGTCAAAACATTCTTGCTATGGGGACAACAAGAGGTTTAGAAAGGGATGAGTGCAGTATTGTCTATTATTAATCGGTTCTTCTTTTGGTATTATAAATTGTTTGGTTCTTGCAGTGGCTGGAGTATTATCTATTGTTAGAGGTCTGAACACATCCTTCGTTGCTCATAATCCACTTTTTACTTTCAACGAGTATTGATAACAACTGACCTAAAAGTAAAGTAAATATGGAAACATAATTTTATGTGGCATACTCAAATGGGGAAACCACGAGACTGATACAGAGCTAAAAAATCCACCATACAGAAGAAAAGAGTACAATGTTACCAAGATAGTCCAGATTTAAGTCTACAAGTGCTAGCTTAGTGGTGTCTTACCTTCAATGTATATTGACCAGCACTCTTCTTGCACACAATAATGTAATTACTCCGCACACTGCTTTCGCTTCCACACTGATGCTGAAACATGGATTCTTTACAATGGTTCTCTAGAAATCTTAGGAAAGCCTTATCATCATACAAACCACACACTTTGTATCTCACATTCATGTAAGATCTGAAAATTATTCAGGCCAATGCGTGCCTGTATCCATCCATAGGTGTGTATCTAGGTTGTAGTATGCATATATGTGACCTATGTTGTATATACAAAATAATGTAAAAGAAGTTGCGTGGGAGCATTAAACCCAATGCTACTATGAAAAGAGTTTAAAACCAATACGGGTAATTTTATACAAGCGAGAAACGAATATTGAAGACTTGCATATTGTAGCGAGAAGCGACATCTGCAATTTGAAACGTACTCCTGGCTGAAATGGTGAAAGAAGTGGCATCGGTGGTGACGAAGGTGCCATTGGCCCTGTGGGTGTACTTGCTGAAAAGGTTGGAGGGTTGAAGGTGACTCAGAAAGGAATCAAGTCTTCCACATTGAAAATGGAACTAATACCCACAATGTGATCAAGTAAATATGCATCCAAGTTACAAATGATACGAAATGGTCTATAATGCCTTAGGCATGCAAAGTCTTGAAGTCTATGGAAACGCTGTGGGCATACACGATCTTGTAGCATAATCATGTTGACTGAATCCTTGATTCTTAGGGTGGACAATTGTTACTTTCATAAATTTGATTACTTAAAGCAATGTCCATCTTATATTGCTATGAATATAATGAATTGGCCCAAGGATTCAACAGAATCAAAATAAGGAGATTTAGGTGGTGAACGGGTAAGGCCAAAAGAATGGAGAGGGGAAATACTGCGGATAATCTCATAAGAACTCTTCCAACTGTAAATCAATTGATTGAACTAAGATCTTTCATGCCTGTTTGTGGAACCACAGAGGAGTATAAAATCCTGTATTACATTTTCGAGCATTTGCTAACTATGATGTGTGATGCTGGATTCCTTTCCCAGAGTCTTCAGGATTGCTTCGGATAGTATGCTTTGGTGATAGACTGCTATAGGCTTGATGGCATAAGGCCATATTTTGGCTTTATAAAAGACTAAAGAGGAGTGATTTAAGCAATCCTCAAACAAGTTTCATCGAGATTCGGTTTATGATCACCAATTAATTCCTGTAACCAAACCTACTACCTGAACTAGTACCTTTTCTAGTACCAGCACGGGGTGGTAAACACTAAAGAATGGCTAATTTGAGAGTTGCTAAAGAAAGCTAATAGTTCACGGTAGATTATCTTGGGATGTTGGTTTGTAAAAATAGTTTCAGGATTAAGAGGTTGAGGATGCAGTTGCTTTCTTGGAGCTGATTTATCGTTAGGATTTAGTGGGAGCTGTGCAAGATGAGGGGCTTTCAGCTTCCTCCCAGGGTATTTTGAGCCAGATCTTTATTTAGGCATCTGACCGAAGCCCCTGGGTTATGTTCCCTGATTGGACATATGTTTCAGGGAAGATTTTAAGCAAGGATAATCTAAGGAGGTGACTAGTTGTGGTGAACTGTTGTTGTATGTGTTTGTGAGATAAAGGAGACAGTTGATCATATTTTGTTGCATTGCTCAGTCGCTCGAGATTGTTGGGTTTTGTTAGTGGGTTTGTTTGTGGTCATGTGGGTTATGCTTAGGTCTCCCAGAGGTTTGATGAGGCTTGGAGATGGTCTATAGTGGAGGCCTAAGTTCGTGACTATTGGAGAGTGTCGCCTTTCTGTCTTTGGTGCTGTTTGTGGGTTGAAAGAAAAAGGTTAGGAGATTCTTTGTATCAATAGAGACTCCTATTGGTGTACTAGAGTTCTCTATTATTACTACTTTTTGTCGGGTGCTAGGGTGGGATTTGTTAATCCTTAAATGACCTAGTTGAATTTTTTAGACTTTTTGAGAGTAACTGTTGTTGTATGTGTTTGATAGATAAGGAGACAGTTTATCATATTTTGTTGCATTTGCTCGAACGCACGTGATTGTTGGGTTTGGCTGCAGTCATGTGGGTTATGCCCAGGTCTTCTAGAGGTTTGATCAAGGCTTTGAGAGGTTTTATAGTGGGGGGGCAAGTGTGTGTCTTTTGGAGAGGCGCCTTTGTGTCTTTGGTGATGTTTGTGGATTGAAAGAAATCGGATACGAGATCCTTTGAAGGGAAAGAGACTCCTATTGTTGTGCTGAAGTTCGCCATTATTACTATTCTTTTTTGTTAAGTTCTAGGGAGGGATTGTAAATCCTTAGATGAGATAGTGGATTTTTTGGACTCTTTGAGAGGAGGAGACAAGTTGTGATGAATTACTGTTGTATTTAATTTTCTAACATGTTATACAACCCAAAGTAGTATTTCCTTTCGGTAAAGCATTGTAGAATGCTAGGGTCTAATTGACCATCAAAGTAGTCTTCCATTTTTCAGCTAACAAATCTAGGAATGCATACTGTCTAATCAACCAGCAGAACCGGGAGCTTCAACTTTTAACTTTCTTTGTGACGTGTCTTGCATTATCATGAAAGTACGGAGGTTGGTAAGGGTAAATTGGGAATGCCTCTGACTGGAAGTGCACTATGGAAGTATTCACTTGGTTGGAATTCGACTCTCTGAAGTTGGAATCTAATTCTTTGGACCTTATGATGATCTTGGGGTAGGAAGAACGCATACCCTATTTGTTTCTGTTTGCAAACAAAAGTCTTACTTGAGCGTGGGAGCTTCAGCCTTCTGCAGCCAATATATAATTCTTAGGACATGAGTGGAGCATGAATATCGGTAGCCTATATAATTCTTCCAGTTTTCTCTTCATTTTATTAGGGTGTTATGGATGACATGTTGGTGCCAATTTATTCTCTTAGCAGTTTGTGCTTATTGTGTGGTCTATGCTACCCCCCACCCTGGGCAGGTGTCATCACGAAGATCCTGCTCATATTCTCTTATTATGACTCTGACCTTATGAATCGTTTTGTATTAATAAGTTACTTTTGGTGTTATATAGGATGAGGAGTTGGATATATCTCCCGTTGAAATTGATGACGAATTGGTGATCGACGATGATGATCTCTCGGACGACGATGAAGACGACCATGATGATGTATGTTACTGATATATGTGTATATATAATGAAGTTCAATATTGCAACCTTTCTTATATCTTACTGGTTTGGAATCATAGTCATATGCTACTTGTTATCTTTCCGATCTAGAATTTTTGGGATGGACTAAGGTGCTGCTAACCAAACATTGCCTAATGTGTGTGGCATTATTTGCATAGAACTGGATGAGATTTCTAAATTTTGGGTCATAAAGGATGTAGCTTGGACCATATATTTCCTGAGAGGGAATGAAAACATGAGGGAGGGATTTGCTCGAATCCTGTTGGGCATGGCTACTTATCCCGTATATACGTTAACTAGTCACATAATTATGATCGAGGAGATAAATACTTTCTAAAATGAATGTGACACCGTGCAAGCTCCCACTTGCTATTTCGGTTTTGTGATGGATTTCATTTTTTTAATTTTCCAGGTACTAAGAGATGATTCTCTTCCAGTTTGCATGTCAGAGAAAGTACACGATGTTAAATTGGGTGACTCAGCTGAGGATAGTCCTGTTGGCCCTGCAACAAGCGATAGCCAGACGAATCCAGCTTCAGGTTCTAGTAGCAGAGCCGCTACACTTAGGGGCTCAGATTCTACGGAATTTAGGAGTGGGAACTCTTTCGGTTCAAGAGGTGCTATGTCATTTGCCGCTGCTGCCATGGCTGGTCTTGCATCTGCAAATGGTAGGGGTATAAGGGGAGGTAGAGACCGGCAAGGGCGCCCTTTGGTTGGTTCTAATGATCCTCCTAGGCTAGTATTTACTGCAGGTGGGAAGCAGCTTAACAGGCACTTGACTATCTATCAGGCCATTCAACGCCAGCTTGTGTTGGATGATGATGATGATGAGAGGTATACTGGAAGTGATTTTGTCCCTGGCGATGGAAGTAGGTTGTGGAGTGATATATACACCATTACGTACCAAAGGGTAGACACGCAAACCGACAGAAATTCTGGTGGGGCTTTGGATTCTACTACCCCATCTAAATCTACAAAAGTCGGGTCTACATCCATTTCCAATACTGATTCTTCGCTGCATCGAATGTCGCTTCTCGATAGCATTTTGCAAGGGGAACTTCCTTGTGATCTGGAAAGGAGCAATTCTACTTATAATATATTGGCATTATTGCGTGTATTAGAGGGTCTGAATCAGCTCGCACCCCGTTTAAGAGTCCAGGCAGTTACGGACATTTATTCAGAAGGGAAGATTTCGAGTTTAGATGAGTTGAGCGCTACTGGTATCAGGGTTCCTCCCGAAGAATTCATCAATAGTAAGCTCACTCCAAAATTGGCAAGACAAATTCAGGACGCCCTTGCACTTTGTAGTGGGAGTCTTCCTTCATGGTGTTGTCAGTTGACAAAAGCATGTCCGTTCTTGTTTCCTTTCGAGACTCGACGTCAGTTCTTTTATTCTACTGCTTTTGGGCTGTCCCGTGCATTACATCGCCTTCAGCAGCAGCAGGGTGCTGATGGTCATGGATCAACCAATGAGAGAGAGGTGAGAGTTGGGAGGTTACAGCGCCAGAAAGTCCGTGTCTCGCGAAATCGTATTCTGGATTCTGCTGCAAAAGTCATGGAGATGTATTCAAGCCAAAAGGCTGTTCTTGAAGTAGAATATTTCGGTGAAGTTGGTACTGGATTGGGTCCTACCTTGGAATTTTACACTCTCTTGAGTCATGACTTGCAAAGAGTTGGATTGGGAATGTGGAGGTCAAATACTTCATCTAACGAACCTCCGATGGAAGTTGATGGAGATGAGCGCAAGAATAGGAAGACCGATAATGCCACTGGTTTGGATACTGCTGCGGACAATAGAGATCTTGTTCATGCTCCTCTTGGGTTGTTTCCTCGTCCTTGGCCTCCAAATGCTGATGCTTCTGGTAGTAGCCAATTTGCAAAAGTCATTGAATATTTTCGGCTGGTTGGGCGTGTGATGGCCAAAGCTCTTCAAGATGGGCGACTTTTGGACTTGCCACTTTCAACAGCATGTTACAAGCTTGTACTTGGTCATGTAGGCTGCTTGATTAATACTTCACTTAACTTTATATATGGCAATAGATTCATTCCTAAGCTTGCTTTGTTGCAGCTTATATATATACAGGTGTATTGGTATGTTTGATAACATGTAGTCTTCTCTAATTCCTGCAGGAGCTTGATTTGCATGACATCTTTTCGTTTGATGCTGAATTTGGAAAGACATTGCAAGAATTGCAAGCCCTTGTTTGCCGGAAACAATACCTAGAATCCATGGGTGGTCATAATTGTGATGGAATTGCTGATTTACGTTTTCGTGGGGCTTCAGTTGAAGATCTCTGTTTGGATTTCACCCTTCCTGGCTATCCAGACTATGTTTTGAAGCAAGGAGATGAGAATGTAGTTTACTTACCCCTTGAATCTATGTCGATATGGATCTTTATACTTTGGCACACAATTCTTCTCACTGGTTTTATTTGTCGTAGTGACTCTTGAGAAAAATCTGATTTGTTGAAATTGCAGGTGGATATTAGTAACTTGGAGGAATACATTTCTCTGGTTGTTGATGCTACTGTTAAGACAGGGATTACTCGGCAAATGGAAGCTTTTAGAGCTGGGTTTAATCAGGTTAGGAACTTGATAGACCATTTCACTATTACCAGTTTGCTCGTAACCTGGTGTTAACAACAATCTACTCTAAAAGCTTTATAATTTACTCTAAAATCTTCATTACTTACAGAGGATACAAATGTATGATATAGGTACATGTTTTGGACTACATGATCCAAATGTTCGATTTAGGTATATGTGTCGACATATATCTCATATCCACCCCCACATTGTATGTGTTGACACAGTTACGGTTAGGGAAATAGGAGTCTCTATGTAACATAGATTGTGAGAAAGACCTAAACTTTGTTAACGTGTTTTCCCCACTACTCAAATTTTAATAAAAAAAACCTTCAAAGTTACACTCTTCTTCGTATTATATTTTTCACATGTACATGCACCAGGTTTTAGGAGGATCAACAAAGTCCGATACACTATGATTCTGTTGTATGAGGATTGACATGCACCCAAGTTTGACACTGATATTAGAGTCCATGTAATGAAGCTTTTGGACATGCTTATTTGGTTTGCTATTTGAGTACCACTTATTTTTGTTCTCCATATCTGTCAGGTGTTCGACAGTTCGACTCTACAAATATTTTCTCCGCATGAGTTGGACTATTTGCTTTGCGGCCGTAGAGAATTATGGGAGGTAATATTTTCTTTCGAGCGTTTTTCTTGGGACAAGTCCAATTTTAGACTTCTGTTTCTTACATTACCATGGTTAAAATACTAACTTCTTCTTTTAAACAGGTTGAATCACTTGTAGATCACATTAAATTTGATCATGGATACACTGCCAAGAGCCCTGCTATTCTTAATGTATTCTCTCTTCCAACCCAAATATCTGCTTCTAGATTTATGGCTTCATATTAGCTTTTGCTTGTTTTGACACCATCCAACTCTTGCCTTTATCTGTCTTCAGTTACTTGAGATTATGGGAGAATTCACCCCCGAGCAGCAACGAGCTTTTTGTCAATTTGTTACTGGTGCACCTCGGCTTCCGCCTGGTGGTCTGGCGGTGCTGAATCCAAAGTTGACAATTGTTAGAAAGGTATAATAAATTGTGCAGATGATGTCAATGACTTCCATCGATTCTTCAATTAATCTCGGTCTCACATTTATATTTGTATACGATATTTACTTGCTTCTCTTGGTACAGCATTCTTCGACTTCGGGTAACACAATGTCCAATGGCATTGGGTCATCAGAATCTGCGGATGGCGACTTGCCCAGTGTGATGACATGTGCCAATTACCTGAAACTTCCTCCCTACTCTACCAAGGTACAGCCTTTTGGTATTCTTAAATTTCATTTAATGATTGTTTATGCTTTTTATTTCTGGCAAATAACACCCCCCCCCCCCCCCCCCCCCCCCCCATTTGCCCTAACCTTTAACCTTCACCTTCAGTGACGGATCTAGGGATCCGTGTCAGTGGGGGCTAAATTTTGTTTTTTGGATTTTTGGGGTATAAATGACATTTATTTCAGTGGGGTTTAAAACAAATTTTCAGTGGGGGCTTATTTGTAAAGAAATCTAAATTCTGTGGTACTTAAGGTAAAAAAAAATTTCAGTGGGGGCTAAATACTAGATATCTAAAATTTTAGGGTAAAGAATAAAAAAAAAATTCAGTGGGGGCCATGGCCCCCACTGGGCATGAACTGAATCCGCCCCTGTTCACCTTTGTAAGGTGAGAAAGTACCCTAGGGGTACAAACATGATTTTTTACTGGAAATTATTTCGCAATGGCATGAATTTTCCTGATTTCTTTATTAATCAATTTGTCGTCTGAACAGGAAGTTATGTACAAGAAATTACTCTATGCAATCAGCGAAGGCCAGGGATCTTTTGATTTGTCATGAGCCTTCAAACTGACTAGTTGAGCCGTGCTTTCGGGGTCATTTCTTAACTGAGCTGATTTTTAGTTAGCATCTGTTCTGCTCAATAATGGCTTCCATTTTCGGCCTTCCCAAGTTGCAGCAATCTCAAGGTCAGTTTCTCCATATCCACGCAAGGATGATCGGTTGTATTATGTAGTTGGGACGAATAAGATCAGTGGGTTTATTTAGGTATTCTGACAATTTAATATTATTAGGCTTGTATTCTTTCAATTCGTTTCGCTGTTTATCCAAAAAAAATTTCCAACTTCTTCTTCCGTTTGTTTCAGTCACGATATTTCTTTTGCAGTTCCACACTTCTTCTCCATTCTCTGTGGTTACAGGTCTAGCTATTATATTTGTTTTTGTTTCTTAAATGTCAGTTGAACATGGGAAGTATTGTTCAGGTTTGATGGATTTGTCACCTGTTCAGAGAAGCTTCTGTTGAAGAGGGAATTTATGGAGCTTCAGCAACTGTTCTTGTAAATAAATAGAAAGTTTTCATTTGTATTTCTTTTAACTTATTGGCTGGTGGAGAAATTTTTTCATATGTATGAACATGTATATTAAGCCCTAATCCTTGTTTCCCTCATAATTTTAGTCATCTTTGCTGCTATCTATTTCTCTCTCTCTCTTTTTTCTGATTTTTTTTTCTCAAAAGAATAAAAACTAGTGTAGAAAGAAAAAAAACTCTTGCAAGATAAATTATTTATTGACGGGGTTCATTGTAAATTTCATTTGCCAAATTGGTACTGGATTTTAATAAAATAAACTTGTGAAGGAAAAGAAATATGAATTAGCATACTATTAGTGCTCAATAAGTATTTTTGAATACTTTTAGTAATTAAATAAAGATCAATTTGGTTATTTTAATATGCTAACTAATGGATTTGTTGAAAGAAGGGTAAATTTGATCAAAATAGATATTAGAAGGGTGTTTTATGATAATTGTGTTTTTATTTTTTTATCGAAGGTCTCTTAAATTATGCTACAATAAAGCAATTATTGAATCAAGAAGGATTTAAATTGACACTGAGATGTTCCATAACTTTTACATGTAAAATGATGATTTCTTAGGTTGATAAGGACTCTCTTATTAATTTGTTCTCTGATTTTTTTTTTTTTTCAAATACGAGAATTGTAGTCCCACATTTTAGGTCAAAGTTGAAAATCTGTTCGAAGACGCTATGGAACATTATCAAATCTAATCGACTTTGCTTTACATTATCAAAATTTTAAAAAAGAACAATCAACTCCAATTTTCTTAAAAAATATTTATTATTCTTTTCATAACTATCTAACAATGCTTTTTTCTGTTTCACAAATAATAAATTTGACATATTAATCCTCTACATTTTATTTAAGCTAATTATTACTCAATCTCTTCTTAGATTAGGCAAAAAGAATAGTAAGTGCTATTTTTTTTTATAATTTGTTAAATTTAAGTAAATCTCATTTAACTGAATTATCAAAGTGCTTGAATGGATAGCAAAGTCTTAAGTCATAAAAAGAGAAATAAATACTATACAAATAACCCTTTGCTCTAAGTCCAATCCTTCTTCGCGCGAAATGTATGTCCCACCGAAAATTCAAATCTCCCTCCAAAAATAAAATAAAATAAAATACTATACAAATAAAGCAAATTTCTATACAAATAAATACAAAAGTGAGATTAGAACAAGCATAGTGAAAAACCCTCTTCACTGGTTCATCACTTACACATCCCCACCATGACGGATCACCAAGCCGATTTGGATCTTCTTCTCTCTCTTCAAGATAGGGTTTTGGAGACCCCTCCTGCTTCCCCTTCAACTCTTCACACCCAATCACCAGGTATCTCTCCCTACGATACATATATTATATATAAATATATATATGTATATATATATATCTATACACAGAAATTAAACATCTAAACAGATTTTGGCTCTGGGTTTCTTTATATTAATCATGGGTTTTTGTTTATTGTTCTTCTCTTCAACCCCTTTGATTGATAGGGTACGATTCGGACGATGGAGCTCATAGGCGACGGGGACAGACAGACATGTCTGTGTTTAGAAATGCTGTTGAAGATTGCCTCGATTACGAGCCCCAAAATGTCAAGAAAGATAGCAAATCCAACATTTTGAAGAAGTCAAGTGATGTCGGGGTTGAGAAATTTTCGGGTTTGCGAATTCGGTAGGTTTTGGTTATACCCAATTGAGAAAATATTTATGTGGTTCTCTTAATGTGTATGCAGTCAAATTTATACCAATTAACACTCATTGACATTTGTGATAAATTTAGTTCAGATGGTTACAATATAGTCATTCAATTCATTATTACAATTGGGTATATTCTGATGTTGTTTGTATATTACTTAGTTATGAGGACAAGGTTAACATATACTAAGAATGCATTTTTGCCATTGCATTTTGTGACCACAACCTAGTATTATGCTTTTTCCAACTGGATTGTCAAACATTGATGACCTTAAAGTACTTCATTGTTGCATTACTTGTGAGCAAGTAAAAAATGTATATAGGTGTGTGCGTGCGCCTGCATACATACGTGTTAGGAAATTTGAATTATTTGAACAATCACAAATTCCCTATTCTATGATCCTCTTTTGCTGAATATCAAAGAACCGAAAAATAAAAAATACAACACAAAGATTTATAGTGGTATAGAATTTTCTTGTTTTGATAGTGAGGTATGAATGTAGATGTATGGAGTAGTTGTTGGAGAATGGTGGATAGATGGGGTAGCTAGCTTGGAGAATGGTGGATAACCTCAAATATGGTAGCTTGGGTGAGAAGAATGAAAGCTTGGCATATGGAGTGGTAGCTTGCTTGGTAGATAGCATGTGGTAGATGAGTTCCATACATGAATGGTTGATATAAGCTTAGCTTATAAATAGGCTTGAATATGAAGAAGAAAAATACAACAAGAACACATCAAAATTGTAATCCCAAAGAAGAGAAAAGCTTTAGCGATAAGCTTTGTGAGTGAGAGAATTTTGTGGGAAAATTCTTTTGGGCTTGTATTTTTTCTTGTGGGTTTTTTTTTGGGGTGAGAGAAAGTTACTGAGAGTGGTTATAACAAATTTTCACATAGTGAATTGTTCTCTGGTTGTCTTTGACAACGACAGTAGTTTTTCTCCGGTTTGAAGTTTTCTACTATAAATCTTTGTGTTGTATTTTCTATTTCTCGGTTCTTTGATATTCAACAAAAGAGGATCTTGGAATAGGGAATTTGTGATTGTTCAAATAATCCAAATTTCATAACAATTGGTATCAGAGCTTTGATTCCTTGAAACAGAAATGTCAGGTGTCAAATTCGAAATAGAGAAATTCAATGGGAGGATCAATTTTGGCTTGTAGCAAGTACAAGTCAAAGATTTGATGATTCAATCTGGTTTACACAAGGCTTTAAAGGGACGACCGACCCCTGATTCCAGCAAAACTTCGAAATCCGGCATGAGCGATGAAGATTGGGAAGATTTTGATTTAAGAGCAACAAGTGTAATTTGTTTGTCCTTGGCAAAAAATGTTCTTGCTAATGTGCAAGGAATATCCACAACCAAGAAACTTTGGGAGAAACTTGAAGAAATGTATTAGGCAAAAGGCATCTCAAATTGGGTCTATCTTAAGGAGCAGTTTCATATTTTGTGTATGATTGAAGGAACTACTATCTCTGACCATTTGAGTGTTCTTAATGGTATCGTATCTTAATTGGAAGCTATTGGAGTTAAGATTGATGATGAAGATATAGCTTTGAGGTTTATCTGGTTTCTTCCACCTTCTTACGAACACATGAAGCCTATCTTGATTCATGGGAATGAGAATATAGTCTTCTCAGAAGTCACTGGCAAACTTTTCTCCGAAGAGAAAAGGTTGAGTGGTGGAAATAATGTTTCGCTTGAAAACTCGGCATTGGTGGTAGCTGGAAGTTGGAAGAAAAATAACTCCATGAATAAACCGGTTTGTTGGGGGTGTGGACAATCTGGGCACTTCAAGAGAAATTGTCCGAAAGGTAGAGCTGGTTCGGCAAACAACTCAAGGTTAAATACCGACAGTAAAGCTAACAGTGTGTCTACCTTGGGTGGGGTGGACTTTGTTGATGTTTTCTGAAAGAGCATTTACATCCTCATGGCATGCCGCTAGTCTCCAAAAAGTTGCCATGAAAGGAGGATGTGTTACTGCTAGCGGGTCCATAAGTTTACTAACAGGCATTGGTTGACATTGATGCAGGGTGTGTGGTGGAGTTGTTGTCGATGGCTGATGAACTTCCAGAAAAGCCAATGTGGAAGTTGCACCATAATATTTTAGCGGATTAGTTTGACATGTGCCTATGTAAAATTCTTAGAATGGTTAATTCTAAGTGTGTATACTCTTTATGGTGGAGTATGATAATTCTCTGTGTTGAGAATTATGATTGTTGGTGAAGACAGTGTTTGTAACAAAAGATATGATGTTTGAATCAATGTGGAGCTATGAATAAGTCAAATCGAGGTGGGGAATTTTAGCTAAGGTGGAGATTGTTAGATGTTAGCTAAAATTTGGTATAGATTTTTCTTGTTTTGATAGTGAGGTATGAATGTAGATGTATGGAGTGGTTGTTGGAGAATGGTGGATAGATGGGGTAGCTAGCTTGGAGAATGGTGGATAACCTCAAGTATGGTAGCTTGGGTGAGAAGAATGGAAGCTTGGCATATGGAGTGGTAGCTTGCTTGGTAGATAACATGTGGTAGATGAGTTCCATACATGAATGGTTGATATAAGCTTAGCCTATAAATATGCTTGAATATAAAGAAGAAAAACATAACAAGAATATACTAAAATTGTAATCCCAAAAAAGAGAAAAGCTTTAGTTATAAGTTTTGTGAGGGAGAGAATTTTGTGGGAAAATTCTCTTGGGCTTGTATTTGTTCTTGTGCATTTTTTTTCTTCATATTCAAGCCTATTTATAGGCTAAGCTTATATCAACCATTCATGTATGGAACTCATTTACCAAGTAAGTTACCACTCCAAATGCCAAACTTCCATTCTTCTCACCCAAGCTACCATATTTGAGGTTATCCACCATTATCCAAGCTAGCTACCCTATCTATCCACCATTCTCCAACAACCACTCCACACATCTACATTCATACCTCACTGTTAAAACAAGAAAAATCTATACCAAATTTTAGCTAATATCTAACAATACGTACATATACGTATAATGGCTAGTTGTTACCCGGTGAAGACTCGGAATGTGCTGTGGCATGCCAGTGTGACATGGGAGGATGACACAGTGACATTAGTCCAACTTTGGAAGTAGGGCTTAGTAGTGTTGGAAAATTACAGGGATTTAATTATAACATCCTTGTGACCTAAGAAGATGTCAGGAATATTAAATATGACCATTATGACTCCTCGAGCAGGGTTGATATTTGTTCTGGTCACAGTTGCAATAGTGTTTTCTGCATATATAGGGAGGGGAATGTTCTTGATCAAGGATGACATTCAACCACTTAGCAAGGCATGGGCAAGCCTTGGCTAAGACAAGTGCGGGGAAGCTTGTTGGCTCGTAAAGACATGGTTTGACATGGTTCGGTGGACCGGTTGGCAAAGATGGCTCGATTAAACACTGTGGGTTGTGTTAGAGTATACATGGTTTGGCAAGCCATGTGTGCATACCCACGAGTGTGCCAACTTGCCTTTGGCAAGGTGATGTCTTAGCTTGGCGTGCATTGGTGGGCATGCAATGCACTTGGCTCGACAAGCCATGTGCACACCAAGCTTTGGCTAGGCTAACTTGTCCTTGGGGGAAGGCTGTGACATGAGACAAACAATGGTTGGTGTTGATTCAAGACATAGGCATGGCGCGGCATGGCCTATGTGCCAAGGCATTGACAGAACTAAGACATAGGCGTGGCTAGGTGCTGGCTTGATGGTGAAGGCATTGGTTCAAACTTGACAAAGCTCTCAAGTGCGTGTAGGCTTGAGAGGAGCTGGGACAAGGTATTTGATTCAACAAAGGCAAGCATTATGCAGTGTTAGCATATGTTTGGCATTAAGTTGGCTCAAGATGGTGCAACATGGTTCAGACTAAGACAAGACAAAGACTAGTCAAGGCCAATGTGTGACTCAAACATGCAGTTTGAGAAGTTTGGTGACACATAACTGACTCTAACCATCAAGAGGCAAGGTGGCATTGCAGGGAGATGCCACAACATCCTGACAGTTGGGAGTGCAACTGTGTGCTAAGTGTTGACAACCTCTGATTGGTGCCAACATAGCCTAGGTGGATGGGGCTGTCATCCACATAAGAATATAGGCAGTTTTGTATATTGGAAGGAGTTCACATTCCTGATGTTGGACATCAAAGACATGTTAGGGGTGATAAGCTGCTCAATTTCATGGCGGGTTTGTAATTGTGGGCTCAGATCGAGTTAAGGAGGAGGGGTGTGACTGACCTCTCTTCTGCTATTATTGCTGCAGACAGTCTGCTGGACTTGCGGATGGAGAAGTTCGATCCTAACCCAGACAAGGCAAAGAAAAAGGGCAAGTTCGATGACAAGCCCAAGAGGCCACTGGTTGAGGAAGACAAAGGCAAGGCTGAGGCAATAACGAGTCAACAGAAGCCAAGATATGACTCGGGTTGCTTCATTTGCAAAGGACCGCATAGGGCCAGAGATTGCCCCAAGAAAGAGAAAATGAATGCTATGACAGTGGATGGTCCAGACGAGGGAAGTTCTGACTCAGATAGGGGTGGTGGTGCTCCTATTCGACTAAGTCCATTGATGGTGGTGGATGATGGGCAGGCTGGAGGCCAGCGTGCCAATAAGTGAAACAGAGTTGCTATGGTGGGTGCGTGGCTACGAGGAAAGGCTGTGCAAGGATACCCACCAGAAGAAGATGACATTGGTTTAAACTTGGCAAAGCTCTCAAGTGCGTGTAGGCTTGAGAGAAGCTAGGACAAGGCATTTGGCTCAACAAAGGCAAGCATTATGTAGTGTTAGCATATGTTTGACATTGAGTTGGCTCAAGATGGTGCAACATGGTTTAGACTAAGGCAAGACAAAGACTGGTCAAAGCCAATGTGCGACTCAGACATGCAGTTTGGGCAGTTTGGTGACACACAACTGACTTAAACCATCGAGAGGCAATGTGGCATTGCAGGGAGTGCCACAACATCCTGACAGTTGGGAGTGCAACTGTGTGCTAAGTGTTGACAACCTCTGATTGGTGCCAACATAGCCTAGGTGGATGGGGCTGTCATCCACATTAGATATAGGCAGTTTTGTATATTGGCCTATATAGGCACATATGTATGGCATTGTATAGGCAGCGAAATTCAAAGAGAATAAGTGCTTGTAAATGCTGTAGTGTGGCTTGAGTGAGAAAAAATCCTTGTACTATTTGTGTTTAATAGTGAAGGTTGGGGAACCATTGATTGTGGTTGCATGTAAAGTTGTTGGTGTTGTTATTATATTGCATTTCATATATTGTGTGTGTGTTTGTGCAAGACTTGGTGTAACTCAAGGGCACTAAGTGTGAGAATTGGCTGACTTGATTGATGTCAAGTGCCATCATAGGGCAAAATTTCGTGATTGAAAGTTGACCGCTGTGACACTAGTCTTGTGCATGAGGGTTCCGACCATTGCGGGGTCTGAAGAGGGTCAGATGTACACATGTATGTTGGTGAGTGTATTCACACACAAATGCCCAATGTGATTTATGTTTTTATCTATTTGAATTTCTGTAGTAAGGGCTTATGAGCACCTATTATTTTGCATTCATAGCATTGTTGTAATAAATTAATTGCAGCTATAGAGGTTTTCTGATATAGGCTTTTTTCCCTTTGATTTGTTTTTCTTGCCCAGGAATCAAATGGTCTCCCCGACAGAATTGAGCAATCGCTTTGCAGATATTCGATTTGTTCGGTTGCCAGCAATAAAGTAAGAGAGTATTGACAATGCTAATGTTCTTATTAATTTACTTGAGAAAAATTTCGGGTGTTCTTGATGTCTTATTTTGCCGGGTGTTCAGGAATCTGCTAGTGGGTGATACTCTTTCTGGTTGTTGGGCCACTGTCGGAGTTTTAACAGAGAGGGGGAATCCGAGAAATAGTTCCACCGGGAAGCAATTTTGCATATGGAAAATTGGGTGTTTAGATGAAAAGACTATTTCTGTTTTCCTGTTTGGAGATGCTTACATGAAGAACTGTCAAGAGAAGGCTGGAACAATCTTTGCTCTGTTTAACTGTGGCGTTCGCAAGGACAGTTCGGTAGGAATCTTTCATACACTGATAGAAAAATTATGATCATGGTTTTGAGATTGTTTAACTTTTTTGATCTCTTTTGCAGGGATCAGGGGGATCAGGCTTTACTTTGAGTGTTTATTCTGCTGGTCAAATTTTAAAGATCGGCACTTCTTTGGATTATGGGGTTTGCAAGGGTAAAAAGAAGGATGGGATGGCTTGTACATTAGCCATTAATAAGTATGTTATACAACTTGCTGCATAAACTGATTACTTATTCCATAGTATGCAATTATATGGTCTAAGATCCTTGTGAAGGACTATAGTAAGAGATGGTTTGTGCACTCGGTCACAACTATGTTGCAAAGACTTCTTGAATACATGTTTTATAGACCTGAAATGGTTATAAAATGATTTCACTTGGAGGAAAACTTATTATAGTAATTAGTCGCTCATTACTGGTATTGCATATCTTCTCATAGTCTTATAGAATTACAAGCCTGTCCTTTCATTTGTATGTGATTTATTTTTGAGCATTTTTCAAACTTTTCCTGGTAAATAACTTACGGCATTGCATGTTTTCAGACGACGTGGAACATATTGCACATTCCATAAATCGGTAAGTTTTGATTCTTCAATACTTCAATTCTGTTCTAACAATTAGTTTTCAAGTAATTGACTCGCTACTGCTTTCTACTAATATTTTCTCTCTATTCTTTTAGAAAGCAACTCAGAAATATTCTGTTGCCCGAACTGAACTCAAAGGAGGGTGGGTGAATATTCTTTGAATGGATATGGTACAAGTGCTGAGGAAACAATTTCCTTGAGCAGCTCAAATTTTTATAATAATTACCTACCCAAATCTTCCATTGCAGGAATTTAAGAACAGCCTTTAGGGATCCTCTCAAGTCGGAAGGAATTTACTGTGTTGAGCCTCTGGCTGACAGAACTAACTTGAAAAAATCCATGCAGCCATTAAAGTTGCTGTCTGTAGAGGGATTGAAAAAGGCTCTAAGGTATGTCCAAGAGATCTTAGCTCATGCTCGATTCATGTCTCAAACTAGCTTGTTACATGCCTGTTGGAGTATACCCTCTGCTGTTCGTAGAGGGTTTGGAATCAATACTTGTAAATTAATAAGACGGGAAAGCTATATCCTACATTATCTGCACATCTCAAGGATTCTCATACATATGAAATCGAACATTTTTAGAACGCAAAAAGAAATAGAAAAGAAAGCATATTATACTTTAGAGAATATGACTTGGTAACATCTTATAAGATAAAAATCAATTAATTTCATTGCTCATTGTAACTTAGCATGATTTTAATATAATTAGGAGAGGTAGTCGTCGTTTCTTACACACTTGAGCCATGAAAGACTTCATAGCAAAGCCCGGGGCATAGGGAGAAAAGACAAAAGGATTAATAGGATCTGGATGGGATTTAGCAAAGAGAATAAGCAAGGAAAGAAGACGCTTTTGAGAGAAATATGGGGATCAATTGGCTTAAAGCAGTATAAAAAGAAAACTTTTGTTCCTTTTATTTATACTTTTCGAAAGCAGAAAATCCAACTAAAAGAAACAAAAAATGGAGAGCAAAAGCTATAAAATTCTTATTAGCTAGAAAGAAAAGTCAATTTTTTTGCAGATTTAATCAGAAAAAACTCTCGGCATCCTTATAATTTAGGACTTGTAAGTGAATAGTATTTGGATCTAGGCCTTAACTAAAGGGCCTGGAGGTTAACATTAGATTGATAAAATCACAGTGGAACTTCAAATCAATGGATTCAAGGATCCTACAGGATTCCATAATAGTTCTTTCATGGATTTTTAGTGGGAAGTGGGATCCAAAGAGGTTAGATACTAGACATTCCCATTAATCATTTGATTTCCCAGAAGTAAATGATTGTTATAAGATTCTGATCTTGCCAACTAAATGAAGCAGATATTTTTTTAAATGAAAAAATGTGGCGGGATGTTTGATAGAAGGAAAGCCATCAGCAGTTCTCTACGTCAGCCTCAAAATAAATTTCTTCAAAGTGTGTTCATTTTAAGAAAAAAGTAGAACTACTAGGGATAATTATAGAATATATGCCTTGCTGTTTCTCCCACAACGTGCTGGCTATGGTTTATAATTACTGCTAATGGCATTTGTACTGTACTTGAACGGACAGCAATGCAGACAAAGTGACAACGAATATACACTCGCAAGGAAAAAGATTTCTTGCTGAAGTCGCAGGTTTAAGAATGTATCCCATCTCTGCTGATTTAAAAATGTTATCCCATAAGTCTGTTCTCATAAGTGTTTTCATCGTCGTTACAGGTTTTATGGATTCAAAAACTAAAAATAAGACTCACTCCACGCCAAAACCACACAGCGTAGAGAAGAGGTAAAGGAAAATGTTCTTATTTTCTTTTTCATTTTTCTTATTGCTTTTTATGAGTTCCTATGCAGGAGATTTATCAATCATTTTTCAGGTTTGTATCAACTACAAAATTAGATTCACCCGGAGTAACAAATCAACCACCAAATGCAAAAAGAGCAAAAACTGAGCAGGCGAACCCTTCAGCAGAAAAAAACAAGCAGGTTAGAGAAAAGATGATTGAACTAGACTTTGTTAGTTCAGATGAAGAAATTTGAGTCTGCATTATTAATGCTCTTCAAGGATTCAAACCCTTATTGTGGGTAAGGCTCCGTTTGGTGGTACGTTACAATGCAATTAAGAACTGTTTGCTGTTGACTTCTACAAGCTGCAAACTATAGGAATCAATGCTGGTGGCATATCTTCTGGTTGAATTTTTTTTTTATAGAAGATGCATAGTTTGGTTCGAGGGTAGAGGTTAAAATCACCGCAAGGCCTTGTAGGGTTCGGATCAAGTATTGGACACTTGTGATTTCTGATTAGTGAAATCTCTCCTGTCATGAAGGAGTTGAGTGAGCAAGTTCAGAAACTTGGAATTGTGTAGCATTTTGGCTTGCAAATGATTCATGTAATGACAGGCTAAAGTTTGTATACTGAACATGTGTAATGTTCTTACCCTCTCTGATGTTTTAGTTAAGTCAGTGACCGGGAACTAATGGAATATGATAATTGTAACATTAATCTCTCTCTCTCTCTATATATATATGCATGTGTGTCTCTCTCTCTATATATATGTATGTGTGTGTTGTTGGTAAGACAGACTCTCAAAATCTGAAGTTTTTGGAGTAATTGGTAGTCTTTATAGTTTCAAGGCTTTGGTTCTGAAAGGTCCTTAAAGTTCAGTCTTCATGCATTTTTGAAAGTTATATGCCATTTCCTTTTTTATTATTTTTTTCCTAAATGGGTTTTGTATTAAGAAGAAAAATAATGTATTACAATATGCACAGAGAAAGGAACCTTCACAGACAAGGTTTTCTGAGATCTTACATTTTTTTTATTCTTCATTCATATTTGATCCTTTTATTTCTTTGGTTTTCCATAGAAGATAGGATATGAGGAAGATTTTTTTGCTTTTGCTTTTGCTTTTGCTTTTGTTTTTTGCTTTTGTTTTTTGCTTTCGTTTTTTGTTTTTTTGTTGCCCTTGTAAAATTGAGCCTAAAAGGTGAAAAAGAAAAGAAATGGTTGCTGACACATAAATAGAAGCAATCACGCATGGTGGAATAACATGGTAATGAAAAGTAACATAATGTAAAATTAAGATTTGTTAGTATAAAATTTGGAACAACCTGAAAACTGTGGCTATGCCTAGAGGTGTAAATGAATACAAAATGATTAATTGACATGAATATGAAATTGACACAAAGCATGAAATTTTTTATAATTCTTTTTTGGTTAAAAAAAATATAGTGGGTGAGCTGCTTTTGAAATTTTGAAAATAAATATCTAATACTTGTCACTAATGAGGAACATCATTGACTTATTGTTGAACATATAAACACATAAAAATTACTTATTTAAGGTGGGTAGGTATAATAATAGGCTTAATTTGAGTTAATAAGGTTAATATTATTTTGCCTAGTAAAGTAATTACTCTTCAATTTGCATCTTTCTGCTTGTCTTTTCAACAAATATGATTTGTAAATTGTTCTTCACAATACTGTATAATCCAATGGACTACCCTTTTGTCTTTTTATTAGAAAAAGAAGAAAGTATTTGCGCATATATATAAATATAGGGATAATTATACAAACCTCCCCAAACTATGACATAATTGCACGTAATTCTTTTAATGTTTCAATAATATATATCAAAAACCTCATTTAATTGCACATTCGTTGTAACATTTAACTCCTTTGTTCAAAATTAACGCCGGAAATTTACTTTATTTGTCAATAAAGGCATATTATGGACCAAACTTCTTATTTTACCCTTATTATCCTTGCAATTACATTTGAACCCTTATTTTTGCATTCAAATTACTAGAATACCCCAACTTCTTTTACAAAATTGCCCCTCATATGTGTTCTATATAAATTCATTTAAGTGGTTGTTTATACCTACTTTTTCTCAAAAAATCACTCATTCTCTCTCTACCAGCCTTCTGTCATGACTTTGAAAAGATAAGGGACGCATATGAAATGACAGTTGCTGGTCCACATAATTCCCACCAATATATTTGAGGGCAATATAGTAAATTCACCATCCTCTAAATATCTCTAAAGACATCAGGGTATATACGTCATTTCACTATTATTTCTTGCCGGACTAATATTTTAGATGATACTAAGGGAAATTTCTGATATTATTAAAATATTAGGAGAATCGCATGCAATTATGCCTTAGTTCAGGGAAAGTTTGTGTAATTATCCCTATATATATATATATAATACTTTGCATATATACATAATAAAACCATATCGGAAGGTAGGGTTCATGGAATCTCAAGAAAGGGCCAAATAGTAGATATTAATTTGAGAATGCAGTAGGAGAGGGTTGGTCATCCACGCACATGGATTGCATGGAGTTGGTAGCAATCTCACCATGTGCAATACTACTTTATTTGTGAGACTATGGTTTATCTAATGTCACATTAGACTAGGACTAACAAAGTCCAAAACAGTTATGTAATTAAAATTATTAAATTAAACAGGTCCTGAAATTAAATTTATAGGGACTAATGACCTAAGTTGGCCTCCAAAACCCTTTTTTCAGCATTGTAGGTGGTAACTGCATTTGTCTTATTAGGTACCTAATGTACTAATAATATAGTTGTAGACAAGTCAAGTCATGAAAATAATTCTTCACAATAACCAACAGTTTGACAAAAATGATTGTCATAACCCACGTGTATATTTGATATTGCATTTCAATAATATATGAAGGATTAGGGACCATTAATAAGAAAATTGAAGATAATTTTATTTTTCCCCCTTTGGTTGTCATGTACAATTTTAAAGAAATCTATCTTATGTTGCACATGTAAAATCATGTAATGTTGGTAGGTTTGTGCTAGCCAATGGATTGTGGATGACTCTATGTGAATTGACCTAAAATCATTGTCAAACTAACTGATGTTATTTGCATGTATTAGTGATGAAGATTGAAATTTATTTTTATTTGAAAGATTGATATCATAAAATACTAGCTTCTTACTCTCAAATTGGACCAAGCCTCGGTGGGGGCAATGCATGCGAGTAACTCCCGGATGAAAGTTCACGCAAATAGACATGTTAGCATTAGAACTGTCAAATTCTCATTTGAGGCAGAAAAATCAATGAGGCAAAAAAATCAAATGACCTGAACTATTATGCGGTCATTGATTACTTGTTAATGAAATTTGTCTCTTATGATAATAGGTGCAAGTAGTTTGAGTTCAACAATTTAATCAATTTTTTTATTAAGAATAACACAGAAGTAGAACTCCATACTCAATTCGATGGAATTGTTTGACCGGAGAATAAAAATGCATCATTATTTTTGCAATGTTAAGATTGAGGCTCTAGTTTCTAAATATAATACAAGATAAAATTTATTTATTTATTATTTTTTAAGGAAGGTCATTTTCTTTTTCTTCTTCATTTTGAAGAAATATACAAAATAGGAAAATGATTAAGTTTCCATACTCAATGGTGCACTTGTCCTACATTGGTGGTTGCACTTCCTTAATAGACCATTGAAGAAATGACCAGGGTGGTTCATGAGTCATTTTTTTGTGTAATGAGTCAACTTAATATATATATTTTTCAAAAATGGACCATTCTAACCAACCAAAATATGCAAGTCTACTCATGCTATGCTATACTTTCCATTACTGGTTATCCTTAGAAGCCAAGCATACCTCATCAATGCCCTCTTGTTGGCCCTTTCTTTGCCTTCTGAAGAAGGCAATCCAACAACCATTTTGTGACCTAGACCTAGTAATAAATTGTCAACAGTTTGAAGCCTCTCATAATTGCTGTGGGCTCAAAAAAGGATTGCAATGTGCCACTAGCATAGTACTATATACTACACAATATAAGGATATGGTGGAGGTCAAAACTGTTGCTAAAATCACAAACATAGTTATTTATAAGGGTGCACACGGGATGGCGAACCGGTTCATTTCGGTTCAGTTCCGATTTCTACTATCCCATTTCAAAAAAAGAAACAAAACACAAAAAAAAAAAAAAAAAAACAAATGTTTGTGAGACTCAAATTTTTGAACCAAAGTTAAAAAATAGTGTAATCTAGATATCTAATTTATATATCATTTGATACAATTATACCCTATTATTCAAGATATATTAAATATTATCTACAAAACATTGGACAAAGATATTAGTGGTAGTTATTTTGGTGAGATAGGGCATGAATTGAAGACTGAAGTGAAGGGCGGCGTGAAAAAATAAAGCATGTATTTAGGTTTATAACACTATATATATATATATATATATATATATATATATAAAAAAACGGTTCCAGTTCGGTTCGGTTCAAAAGAAGTAAGAACCGGAATCAAACCGAAAATTTTGGCTCTTGAATATTAGGAACCGGAACTGAATTGTTTCAGTTTGGAACCTAATTGAACTGCCGGTTCGGTTTCAGTTTGGTCCAGTTCTCGATTCCACCAGTTCTTTTGTGCACCCTTAGTTATTTATAACCTTTAGGGCATGTTTGGTTGGCGCTTTGCTTCCGATACTTTTGCTTCCAATTGCTACAATATCCTTATTTGACTACATAAGTATGTTTGGTGATGATATTTTGCTTTGCATAACATTTTTGGAGGCAAAAGTGCAAATATAGAAGCACCAAATTGGTGTTTTTCATGTTTTACAACTGTAGTGAAGTAAATAAATGTAAACATTTTCTATTTCAATTTATGCAACAAATTTACGATATCAAACATGCCTCCATTTTCTACGAACAACTCTACAACAAAAGTATTATCCTTTTGTTTTAGTGAAAAGTAACACGCGAAAAACACAGCCCGATTGAACCCTTAGGAGCAATGCTGATTCTAGAGCTGGCAATTTCGGGTTACGGGTTGTGTTCGTGTCGGGTCGATATCGTGTTGGGTCGAAATCGTGTTGTTACTATACGTGTCGTGTTCGTGTCGTGTCGTATCCGTGTCGTGTTCGTGTTGACCCACGTGTCGACCCATGTAAATTATGCAATTCATTTAGCCTATTTATTATAATATTTTAAATTAAATTTGACATAATCCAACACGAAATAAATTATTTAACCTATTATCAATAAAATTAAATTGATTTTGACACGATCCAGTACTATTTTATTGATATATTTCAATTCATGACCAATTAGAGAAGAGAAAAATATAAAAATAAAGATAAATATAAACAGTAATCGTGTCAAACGTATCGTGTTCGGGTTGACCCTTATATTCTCGTGTCGACCCATTTTAGGCCTTAAACCGTGTCGTGTCGTGTTCGTGTTCGTGTCGTGTTTTCGTGTCGTGTCCAATTTTGCCAGTCCTAGCTGATTCGGCAAAAAATAATGTCCACGTAAATAATTATTTTCAATATTTTAGATGTTAAAAACAGAGGAATACTATCAAGAGGATCCCTTTGTGAGTAAAGTAATGAGTTCTACATCTTTACATGCACATTAATATAAAATATTTTCGATTCTACGTTAATGTTTGATACTCTCCTTTTGTTATATAGAAGGAAAATTAAATTGCCATCTTGAAACAATTTTCTTATTTTTAAAGCATGGTTTATGGCAAAAATGTTGTTGAAAGGATGTGGAGCAACATCATCGATGCATTGCTTTTGATGAGATTTGTAGCGGAGGATTGTGGAAAATAATTTAAAATTAAATCGACTTAAAAACATAAGTATTGATGCAACATAATGCGTTTTCATTATTGAATACTTAGGGCCCGTTTGGGAACTTGGTTTTGGTTTTGGTTTTGGTTTTGGTCTTAGTTTTGGTCTTGGGTGGTTTTAGGTAAATCTAAAACCAATATATAGTGTTTGGTAAGGACTTGGTTTTGGTTTTGGTCTTGGTCTTGGTCTTGGTATAATTATATATATATATACTAATATGTATTAAAAATATATAAATATGAAAAATATATATATATAAAAAATTGGAAAAAAAGTAATTTTCGGGAAAAAAATATTTTTCCGAAAAATAAAAAAAATATTTTTTTGGAAAATAATTAATTTTCGGAAAAAAAAAATAATTAATTTTTTCCGAAAAATTAATTTTTGTCGAAAAAATATTTTTTTCCGAAAATTAATTTTTTGTCCGAAAATATGATTTTTTTCCAAAAATTAATTTTTTCGACAAAAATAATTTTTGTCGAAAAAATATATTTTTTTCTGAAAATTAATTTTTTCGAAAAAATATGATTTTTTTCCAAAAATTTATTTTTTGACGAAAAAATAATTTTTTCCGAAAAAATAAATTTTCTCCGGAAAATAATTATTTTCGAAAAAATAATTTTTGTCGAAAAAATAATTTTTTTCCGAAAATTAATTTTTTCCCAAAAATATGATTTTTTTCCAAAAATTTATTTTTTGACGAAAAAATAAATATTTCCGAAAAAATAAATATTTTCCGGAAAATAATTATTTTCGAAAAAATAATTTTTTTTTCCGAAAATATGATTTTTTTCCAAAAATTTTTTTTTTTCCGAAAAAAATTATTATTTTCCAAAAAATAAATATTTTCGAAAAAATAATTTTTTGGAGAAAATATGATTTTTTCACGAAAATTATTTTTTTTCCGAATTTTTTTTTTTTTCCCAAAAATTTTTTTTTTCCCCAAAAAGATAATTATTTTCGAAGAAATAATTTTTTCCCGAAAATTAATTTTTTTCCGAAAAATATAAAAAAAAATTCAAAATAATTCATATTTTCGCCCATATATATATATATATATATAGAGAGAGAGAGAGAAAAGTCAAAAATGGTGGCCCAAAACCAGGTTTTAGTGGTTGGTTTTAGGGTGTCCAAAACCAAGTAAAAAACCGGCCAACCAAACATGGTCTTGGTCTTAAAATCAAAGACCAAGACCAAAACCGGGTTGCCAAACGGAGCCTTAGTATTTTGTTTTGGTTTATTAGAATGAAAATGCATCATGTTTGTATAGTTAGATGTGGATGGACCAAATTATAAATTATGAGCGTAATAGCATTAAGCTTCAAAATACCTTATTTGTTGATACGATGACCTATCATAATTTCTTAGGCATGTTTGGTTTGTATTTATGAAAATAATATTTTATTTTCTGAAAATTGAAAACCAGAAAACTGTACAAAAATCTGTTTGGTTTAGTTTTCTGAAAACAGTTTTAGAAAACTCAGCTATAAAAATGCTAATTTTCAGAGAACTCATTTTTATTATTATCAGAAAATTATTTTCTGTTATCAAAATTCTCGAGAACAGTTTTCAGATATACAAACTAAACATACCCTTAGTTTCTTGAAAATGCTATAAAGGAATGATCTTTCCTTAAAAAAAATTAAATAGAAAATGGAACCACGGAAAAACTGTGTGACCTATGAAAAAAGAAAATAAATATTTAAACATAAACAGGAAAATAAATATATCATCAAAAGAAAATTAGAAACATGCAAAAGATTTAGATATTTGATTGTCTTGTACAAACTATCCTGTAACAATGACAACTCAATAGAAAAAAGAACCAATAAAATCTTATGGTTTATTATAAGAATCCAAATCTGAAAAAAAAAGACATTGTAGTAGCAATGGATTTTATGGATATTTGGTGGTTGACAACTGCCTAGAAAGTAATGGGATTTAACATTTTTAGTGCTAGTGTTTTTAAGTTATAATGAATATTCTCTTACCACAATACAAACTTGTGTGTTTACCAGTTCTATCTTGTTCTTAATTTCAGTTCTTAGTTCGTTCTTTAGTTCTTAAAGCTACTCACCATGACATGAATCCTGACCATTACCAACTTGCTATCCAAGAGTTAAACCAGCTTCAATCAGAAGGATTTGTTGAACCCACTACCTCCCAGTGGGCATGTGAAGCTTTCTATGTAAACAAAAGAGCGGAACAGGTAATGGTATAAGATTTAGTAGTAGTACTTATATAGTTAATGTTCTGACACTAAAACATTATACATTTCTCTCATATATATCATGCATGTAAAATTTATCGTAAATACAGAATTATAATATTATATGACCATATTATATTTCTTAACAGGCAATAATTAATCATGAGACATGAATGTTGATTCACTATCTTTATTTATTATCGGAGAAGTTATAATATTTTGGTATCATATAATTATATAATAAAACAATCTCACCATATACAATTACTTGTAAAAGTAGTCAAAATTTTTTAGTAACTTAAAAATTAAAGTAGAATGTAATTAAGTGGATCAAAAGTAACGAATACACCAATCAGACATGTTTTATATGGAGTTAGTTGATTTTTTATTTTTAAAAATTTCATTGGGATTTTATTGTAAAAATTCAAAATGTAGGTGGATAAAAAAAAGGGTACAGAAGATATATAATTTTGTTAATTATTTATTTGTGCTTATTTTATGTAATTATACATACATATATATTGAGAGAGAGGAGTTCATTGGCTTTGCGGTGACGTCTGATAAGTAGAGCTGATAAAATGAGATACGACACGGTAATACAATACAAATACAATAGGAATTAAAAGGGTTATGGTTGACCATAAAAGAATTGAAACTGTATAAGGGTCGACCCAAACACAATACGGGAATATAAGGGTCGACCCGAACACGACACGTTTGACACGATTATATTTATATTTATTTTTTTCTCTTCTTTAATTGGCCATGGGTTGAAATATATCAATAAACTATTACTGGATTGTGTCAAATTTAATTTAATTTTGCTGATAATATGTTAAATAGTTGGTTTCGTGTTGGATTATATCAAATTTAATTTAATATATTATAATAAATAAGCTAAATGGATAACATGGGTCGACACGGATAACATGTGGGTTGTGTTAGAGTTGAACATATTCAACACGTATATTAACTAAGTATTTTTCGGCACAACATGATCTTAACCCGACACAAACACGACTCACTAACATGAATTGTCAATCGTAATGATAAGTGGTTGGTGACACACACACACACACACATATATATATATATATAGAGAGAGAGAGTTATATATTCACACACAGTCATTAGGGCTGACAATTTGTGTCAATGGATCATGTTTGTGTTGGGTTGAGATAGTGTGTGTCAAAAAGAATTGTGTCAAATATGCTCAACTCTAACCTAACCCACAAGTTATCTGTGTCGATCTATGTAAATCCATTTAGCCTATTTATTATAATATATTAAATTAAATTTGACACAATCCAACACGAAACGAACTATTTAACTTATTATCAGCAAAATTAAATTAAATTTGACATGATTCAGTAATAATTTATTGATATGTTTCAATACATGACTAATTAGAGAAGAAAAAAAAATAAAAATAAATATAATCGCGTCAAAAATGTCGTGTTCGAGTCAATTATTTTAGAGCTTCAACCCTTTATGGTTAATACTAACCATTTTAATTCATTTCGTGTTCGTATCGTGTGTCATTTTACCACCTCTAACATTGACATACACATTTATGTGCGTGTTTATAGAGAGAGAAAGAGCAGATTCGGCTACGGAAATATAGCTGGCTCAGAGCTGGCTCCACCATCCTACTCCTATACGCCTCTCTTCTCGCTCTCTCTCTCTCTCTCTCTCGAACACACACAAACTCGTCTCTCTCGTTTTCTCTATAAAACAATGAGATGTGCCAGTATTGTAAGCTCTTCTGTAGTTAGTTATACACTGAATGTATGAAAATTAGGGTTTATAATTCTGCTAGGGTTTTGCTTAGTAATCTGAAATTTTCTTGTTTGAAAACAGATGTGTAGTAGTTAGAGCAAGAACAAGCACTAGTAGTGAAGAAAATGAGCGCTTCTAGGTTCATCAAGTGTGTCACTGTGGGCGATGGAGCTGTTGGCAAAACTTGTCTACTCATTTCCTACACCAGCAACACCTTCCCCACTGTGAGTACCAATTTCTCTCAAATTCCAATTCTTTTATATATATATATATATGTATATGTATATGTGTGTAATTATGTTGTTTGCCATTTCACTGTTTGGTGTAAGAATGTTGGGGGTTGTTTAAATTCCTGATAAATGTCTCATTTTAGAGCAAACATGAACACTGTTGAAGGCTGCTTTTACTTTTTTTTTAGCGAATTGGGGAAAGTAAAGAAACCCTGTTTATTTGAATTGAGCAGAGTGGGAGTTATTTTACTGTTTTGAGTAAACCTGTTAGGGGGTGTTTGGAATGTTGATTAATTTTTCATTGTAGAACGAAAAATGTTGACTATTTATTTGAATTGAGAAAATTGTGGGTCATTTTGGTGCTTTGAGTAAGAATGTTAGGGGCTGTTTGGGTTCTTGATAAATCTCTTATTGGAGAACAATCATATTCACTATTAAGGCTCCTTTTAGCTTTTTAGTGAATCGGGGAAAGCTAAAGATAACATTTGTATTTGAATTGGGCGAATTGGGGTTTTTTTTTTTCCGCTGGTTTCTGTACAAATGTTAGGGGTTCTTTGGATTCCTGGTATATCTCTCACTGTAGAACAAACACTTTACTGTATAAGGCTCCTTTTGGCTTTTTAGCAGATTCTGTAAAGCAAAAGGAAACATATTTATTTGAATTGAGCGATTTGGGGGCTATTTTTTGGTCTGCCGAAATGGGAACGCTTGCTTTAATATTTAGTTTGTTTTTCAAGAAGAGTTAAGTAAAAGCATTGGACAGTTTCCCTGTTTTTCCCCTTTGTTTATGTTTTTTTTTTGTTTTTTATTTGCGGCATGCGACATTCTTGGTATAAATGGTTGTCTTTCCCAGTGCTGAATGTTTGGAGAAATTGTGGAAAGGAACTGAATAACATCAATAACCGGACAGTGGTTTGGGGATTTTTTTGTTCTTGGAATTTAATCAGTTAGATTTATGATGAGAATGCTTGCTCGGGTATGACACTCTGACTTTGGAAAGTATTGAACAGATCCCCGATTTTGGGGTTTTGCAGTTTTAATTATGTTCATGAATCATAACGTGTTCGATATATGAAAAGTGTTGAAGTCAAGGACTTACTTTACAATTTTAAATGGGATCAAGGTGATCAGTGTTAACTACCAACTATTCTAAAAACTTAAGTTGTTAGAGAGGGTGTAACTTAAATATTATATCCTTCAACACGCCCCTTCATGTGTGGTCTTCTTTTTGGTCCAACACGTGAAACAATAATTTTTCAACAAAGGGTGACAGTGAGGTTCGAACATGAGACTTTTAGCTCTGATACCATGTTGAATAATTTGAAGAGAGATAATGAAAGAAGAAAAAAAGAAAATATATGTGGGACAACCCCAACAATCTTCCCCTCATCAGTTGTGGAAGGGGCTGGTGGTTAGTATATAAGTGTGAAGGAAAACCTCACCCTTTGAGCTAGTTTTTGGGGTGAGAGAGACCTAAGACAATAAGAAAGCTATAAATGTAACTGGCTGAGTCTTCTTATTATTTTAGGACTTTTTTTGAATTCAAATTATGAATTTGATAGAATTAAGGTGAGATCTATTGCATACCTCTGTATTCAATGGTGAAATTATTTTCTTGATTGTTTAAGTTTGCTTTTGGGGCACAATAAGTGTACCTATGTTAATTTTTGTGTTGTCAACATTTTTTATTTCATGGGAACAGGATTATGTGCCGACCGTTTTTGACAATTTTAGTGCAAATGTGGTAGTAGATGGGAGTACTGTGAATCTGGGCTTGTGGGATACTGCAGGTGAGATTATTATGGGTGGTGACTTCTTTCCTTCATTTCCCAAATCTTTGCTAGTTGTGACTATTAACTTGGGTGAAACAGGCCAGGAGGATTACAACAGGTTAAGACCTTTGAGCTATCGCGGGGCTGATGTCTTTATACTTGCATTTTCTCTGATTAGCAAAGCCAGCTATGAGAATGTTTCCAAAAAGGTGAGGCTGCGTTTTATATTTAGGGGACATCTACTTTCTTCTCCTTTCTTTCTTTCGACCCCTCTGCGTTCCTTTTAATGTCTAAGAGAATTTAGAAATGGAACAAAATAAATGTGAGGGTCAACTTTTTTCATTCTTTGGGACCTGATAAAAAAAGCTGGGCACTCGTTTGAACTCAATTCTATGTAAAAACAAGCTACCTACTTACCTGAGTGTAATTCAAGATGGGTGCTATTTTGAATCTACCCTGATAATGCAAGATCCTATTATAAAATGCACTGACGAACTCTTTATGTGTTTTAATTTTTCAATGTACAGTGGATTCCAGAACTGAGGCATTATGCACCTGGGGTTCCAATTATTCTTGTTGGGACAAAGCTCGGTGAGATTGTCCTATTCCATTATTATCGTCGCAATAACGCACTATTATTTGCCATCTCAGCCATATATGAAATTTCCATGTGGTGTAATTGCAATTTTCTTCCCATCATGTTGTAGTTTTTCATGCCAATGATGATGGAATATATTATTCTCACTGGAATAATGATTCATAAACTTCATTATCAAGTTTTCTTGAAGCTAATATGCATAATTGGGTCCAAGTTTCCTGTATAAGAGTGCAGTTGTTCTTATCTCTTCTTTTCAGCATCTTTTATGCCAAAGTACAGGCTCCTTTTCAGATACGATTCTTTAGAAACAAGTAGAGGCAGTAGAGCTAAGAGAGATACTTCAGGGACGATCATTTACAAACCTTTCATGTTGTACTTAACTAGTTGTGGATTTCCTTATCTGCGTATGACAGAATGATAGTCTGTTGGAACTCTATACTCCTTACGAAGTTACAACATCCAAGAAACCTAGACCTTCCAAGATCAAGTTGGAATTTGTCGTTTCTGTAGTTTTGGCACTTATAACATTATGTACAAGTACTTCTATTCTCTAGTAATTTCTTTTACTTTTGTGTGTTCCCATGGAAAATTATTTTTCGGTCTTCATTTCCCAACTAGGCAATTCAACTGTAGGCTTCGTACATACTTTTAGCTAGCACATGATTAATCTGTTTCCTAGTCTTTTTTGAAAGTCAACTCATCAAATGCATTTGTTTCATTTCATTAATGGGAGAGGTTCATTTCATATACAGTGGAACAGAGGGGCACAGTGAAGATCGCATGAGAGTAAGAATGAGAACTAGGATTGGGGGCTGAAACTTGTAATCTCTTGATCCTTTCATAATAAAATATTTTGCAGGATCTCCACCGCAGACGTAGGCATGAGTTGTGTTGAACCATTGTGTTCTTTGTGTGTGGTGTGTTAATTCTTTTTTCATGTTTTGTGATATGTTGCTGATTCGTCATTGTGCCTTTGGTGGTGCATTTGGAAGGAGCGCAATAGAAGATCATTTGATGGAGAAGAATCTTAAATTGGGTCCTTCAAATATGCTCTTATTTGCTATCTTTTTTGTTGGGCTAAGATATGGAAACACCTGCAACCAAATTCATTCAAAATATCAGTGTTGATTAGCACTGATATTTTGTGCTTAATTGTTCTTTGGTTTACCATCATGATTAACAGGACATGTAGTAGTACCTGTTGTATTGTTTGTTTGTGTTTCTTCTTTTGCTGCCCTCCAAATAAACATACTATATACTATATTTCATCTTCGCTTTTGTGTGTCTGAGAAGCTATTGTATCTAATTTATCAAAAACCGCTCTTACATTGTGAACGACTTTTGATTTTCTTTTTGTCCATATAGATCTTCGGGAAGATAAGCAGTTCTTTGGAGACCACCCTGGTGCCGTGCCCATTACCACAGCTCAGGTAGATGCTTTTGCAATTATTTTTCAGTCATTTTCTGATGTCATATTCCCATGTAATATGCTTATGGTATCTGACTGGGGATGCAAGCCCCTTCAACAGAAGACCTAACTTCCTACTTTCTTCTGAAGGGAGAGGAGCTGAGAAAGCTGATTGGTGCTCCTGCTTACATAGAATGTAGTTCCAAAACTCAGCAGGTGGATATTTTACTTGCATAATTGTGCATCCTTGCGATAAATTTTACAGTTCAGTGTTTGAGTGTTTTTCTGGAACTGTTTTCAATTTGCAGAATGTGAAGGCGGTTTTTGATGCGGCCATTAAGGTGGTTCTTCAGCCACCAAAGCAGAAGAAGAAAAAGAAGAGAAAGGGACAAAAAGCTTGCCATATATTGTGATTACATAAAGAATTGGTGCCGAGAGAAAGGGATGACTAACTAGCTGTTTAGATCTATTAGTGTATTGATCTCTCTGAATCTCTCCACTTTGAGGAAGCAGTAAGCCATGGTCTATAGTCTTGACTGATTCAACTAGGGAGCTCTGTTACTGATTTTCTGTCAGTGATTCTAGACGTGCTTGGTAACATGTGGAACTCTACGTCTTCCATTCTAGATTTATTTGATGAATTAACCAGATTGTTGAAAGATGTATGTTTATAGAAAGACTAAGCTGTTTCCTCTTTTAAACAGTTCTATTTACTCTCTAAGATTGTTTAGAATATTTCAAGAGGCGTGAATATATTTGGTGATTGTATTCGATTGTTCTTCGTCTCTCATCCAAATTGAGCAAATTTTGATCTTGAAACTCATGCATGCTTCTAGTAAATAGTATCACTTCTGCTTTTGAATGGTCTATACTGATTTCAACGTCTACTTTTCCTGGGCAATCGGATTCCTTGCACATTTGCTGTAAAGAAACATATTGTAGCAATTTCTGAAATGGAAAGGTAGAGAATTCTGTGGGGATATGAATAGAATTTCTGAAGGATTGTGTATGTGATGCTTTTGAAGTCTACAACATGTAAAGTTGTTTTAGATTCTATATTGAGGGATGGTATTAGCTAAGTACGAATGTCTTTCCATCCAGAAAAGGTGAGAGAGAATAGTAGTAGTGATTACCAATATTCCTCATTGGATGTTTGTCCTGCGAAGTTCCTTTTACTGAATTTTTAGCCCTCCCTTAAAAGTGATGCTCATTTTTATAGTTTTGAATCTGCAATTTGTGTTGTCTATTATATAATGCTGGATAGATATATGCTGTCAATTTTCTAGTTTGAATGCTGTCTTTAGTGATGAAAATAGATATTATCTTCAACTTCTTATTTTAGTTTCAGTGCAGGTCTTGAATTGCTTGTCAACTCTCAAAGCCTGTTATTCTTTACTTGCCACTTTTTGCTGGAATATATACCACTAGTGGACCTTCTCTCTTTGCTCATATTCTAACCCCACCACCACCACCATGAATTCCTCCATTAAATACATGGCTTCTGCTTTGCGGGTTGTGCATCGATTGTTCTGTTCTCTCTTCCTTTTCTTTCCCATCTCTCTCTGAATCCCTACTTGTTGAACTCGTGCTCCTTTGATGGCGTCGAAGAGAATCTTGAAAGAACTGAAGGACATACAGAGAGATCCGCCGACTTCATGCAGTGCAGGTAAACATACACACACACATATTAGGTAAAGGCTTTATCAGAATGGCTAGTTCTTTCTCTTTAACATAGGGAATGATATGAATGAGATTGTTTATTTCAGGTCCTGTGGCTGAGGACATGTTCCATTGGCAAGCAACCATCATCGGTCCAAATGATAGCCCTTACGCGGGAGGTGTCTTCCTTGTGACCATCCATTTCGCACCTGATTATCCTTTCAAGCCTCCAAAGGTATGAATCTTGAAACTGATATGATTTTTGGGCAGTGTTGTTAAAGGCGCGCCTAGGCTCCAGGCTCCTTGAGGCGCAAGCTTGCGCCTCAAGTGTGGGCAAGAGCGCCTTTGACAACATTTACGCCTTTTTATAGAGTATAAATATTTTAGTAATACGAAAAGGCCTTGTAGCCTGATGGTATCACTTTGGTTAGGGGTTCGAGTCCCATGGGGGGCTCATGTGTGGGTGTGTGGGTTTCTTACCATTCAAAAATATAAAAAAAATAGTAATAATTTTATTTTTTTATTACATTTTTCATTGTGCGCCTCACTTCACTTAGGCACACGCCTCGCCTAGCGCATTGTGCCTAGGCTTCAGAGGACCTTTAGCTTTAATAACTATGTTTTTGGGTACTAATTTCAGTGCTTTGCAAGAAGGTAGAGGTTATCTATGTTATGTTTTGTAAACAATCTGTGATGTTTGTGGTGGCTCAAAACTGGTTTCAGGTGGCCTTCAGGACCAGAGTTTTCCATCCAAACATAAACAGTAATGGGAATATTTGCTTGGACATACTCAAGGAACAATGGAGTCCAGCTCTCACCATATCCAAGGTGATTATTTATAAAAGTTGTTCACCAGTTAGAAGTTAAAACTAGCTCCTCTCTCTCTCTTGTCTGTCTGGTAATTATAGTTTCACCCCCTCGAGATATTACACCGGCATTCCTTGTCCTTTGGAAAATTACAATTTGACCCCATCTGGTTTGTAAGTAGTAACAAAAACCCCCCTCCGGCAAACTTCCACCATGGTTAATGCTTACCTCAGCAATTGACCGATGATGAAATGACTATAATACCCTCATTTATGTGTAAAGACATTTTTTAAATGAGAAATAGGCATAGGTGTATAAGTAATTTCACATCTCCGGTCACCTGATTTGAACTACGATCAATTTGAGGGGGTGAAACTGAAATTTTCCAAAAGACAGGGGTGCGGGTGTAATATATCATATCTCAAGGGGTGAACCTGTAATTATCCCTTTAAATTACGAAAAAAAGCCAAAAAACAGAAGTAAATGTTGCTCTAAAAATGTAACTAATTGATGCAGGTTTTACTATCTGTATGTTCACTGCTTACGGATCCAAACCCAGATGACCCACTTGTCCCAGAGATTGCTCATATGTTCAAGACTGATAAGTTCAAGTATGAGTCCACTGCTCGTAGCTGGACCCACAAATATGCCATGGGCTGAACCACTTCCACTATGATTGCCTAATCAAACTATATATATATATACACACACACACATTCCATGTGTTTCAAGGATGTAATTGTAATTCGAGCATCTCTTTGTTGGGAAGAAATAAAAAAAGATTGGTCAACTTGTACGTTATTCTAATCAAGGTCGTCTTGGTTGGGATGATTTTTTAAGTTTCTGCAAGTTTGAATTGTATCTCTGCTTGAATAAAAAGATTAGATTAAATTGAAGAGTGAGAGTTCGTAGCCAAGGCTATTTGATGAAAAGTTTATATTCTTAAAGAAGTGATATTGGCTACTTTCCACCGCCCCTATCGTCTTTCTAATATTCTTTTGTTAATTTAATTTATTTATCACAAGTATTTTAAATAAATTGATCCAAAATATATTAATTATATATATATTTTCGGTAACCGGGGTGATCTGGGCCAGCTTATGCGCACATCAACCAATCCCCATGGCCCTGAAGTTAATGATTGAGTAAACCTCCAGGGGAGGATTTGAAAATAGGACCTGATGGATATATTATTTATATTTGCAATCAAGGAAATCACTCTATTCTCATTCTTATTTCATTTTCACTGCATTTTATTTCATTTCTTGATGCACCAAACACAGCATTATGAGTATGCAACTTTTTCATAATATTTAACACAAACCTTTTCTACAGTACACATAATGCTTTAGAGGCTTTTGTAATATTATACACCTTTTTTTTTTCAGTATTTGTTAGCTGGGTTGATAAGCCCAACAAATAATGGGCCCCATAAAGCCCGCCTTTGATGCCTGGTATGGTTAGATTGAGAATTGTTGTCTATCAAAATAAAGCCCACAGAGAGGTTTTTATTTATTGATTGATTGATTTATTTAATATAAGATCAAATCTGAATCCCAACTACTATAACAAACATAATATTCATGACGACCTAAATTAATTTTTTATTTTCTTTTACTTTTCAAAAACCTAATCTAATAATGCATTCAAACACGTCTCTAATCTCTATGACTACTCATTGTTTTTATATATTTTTTTTTTTGAAAGTTACTATGACTACTCATTGCCACCTGAAAAATAACTCTTGATTTTGACATAAAAAAATTATCCTTATAAAAGCAATGGTATGACCACTCATTGCCACTTTCGATTCAACTCTTGATTTTGACATCAAATTTATCTTTACTACTTGATGGAATTAGAATTTACAATGTTGACCAAAGTCTTTGAGCATTTTTATGTCATCGTGCATGCCATTTTTTCCACACCTTATAGGTAGAATATAATAATTGTGAGTTTGCATTTTATAAATTAATTATAAATGATGAAACATTTTTTTAAAAAAATATATTAATGACGAACATGCTTTTTTATAAATAAGTTTATTATCTACAAAACAATATTTTATAGATATATTGAATTTTTAAGAAATTAAATTATTTCCCGTGAAAATGTAAATTTATTTACGGAGTCTTAATACACAACAAGTGGTAGGTTAGTCTTAATTAACTTTCACGACATTTTTAGCTCCTCGTAAAAAGGAAATTTTTTTTTTTTCATGTTGTGTGCTTATAAAATATCTCATAAAAATCTTACACACTTCAGATTATGAAAATTTCGATGGGTTGTAATTGATGTATAAAAAAGAATTACCTAATAATAGTGATTTGCTCAGAGAAACATATAAAAATTAAAATTTTATCTGATTAGAAATTTTGTTGGACAATAAATGTTTACATTAAGAATAATATAATTATAGATATGTTTTTTTGACATTTTCGGTTTCACCAATTTATATATGGATAGAGTTACAAATGAACAGAGCCAAGCCGAGATTTGGAATGTTCAAGTTCGGTTCATGTACTAAACGAGTCTAAAAATTGTGCTCAGACTCGATTCAGTTCTAAAACATATTATTTTTATCAATAATCACCTAAATTGAGTTGTAACATGTTTGTTTTTAACATGTGTTTATTTTTAGAGTACCATGTTCTTTGAAAATTGTTTATTTTATTTTCTATATATATATATATATTCTTCACTAATATAGATATTTTTTAAGTAATTTTTATGAAATGATAGCATAAGTCCTATAATTTTGAACATATCTTTTCAAAAAAAAATTTAGATCTGACATATTTGCTTGAGGTTATGAGATAATTTTACTATTTTACTTAAATGAGTTTGTTGACAAGTTTAACGAACCGAACTCAATAATGTTTAAGTTTGATTAATTTTAATAAATGAATATAAAAAATATACTTAAACTCGATTCATTTACTAAACAAACGAATATTTGACTGATCTCCTAATGAATCCAGTAAGTCAGTTGATTTATAATCCCATATACGGAGTCTCCTCATTACCACTGTTTCTCTAATCTTTCAATTCATGAATCATAAATGACGTCACTACATTATGTGTGTGCAGTATAATTTGGGCCAAGACTTTCATTTTATAAGTCTGAAGTTTATCTAATCTTTTCATTTTATAAGTAAAGTCTAATCTCATAATTTTAATAATTTAGTAAGTTGTACACTACTTCATTGTAGTTGAGTACATATCTAACACCAAAATCTTTTAAAAAATAAATTTTAAAATAAAAAAAAATTAAACTAAGAATATGCGTGATATAAAACTCCTAACATATCTCATCTACCAAGTGTGCTGTTGTAAAAAAGATTGGAGATGAGTCATTTGTATTACTTTATAAAAAAAATTGAATAATTTTTAATTTAATTAATTATTCAGATAATGACACGTCACGAGCCAATGTTAAATATAATTGGTTGGTCGAGAGCGATAACACGTGCAACATGCATGACACAATACCTAACCAAAAACAAAATGGTCCTAACAGTGGAAAAACACTAAACATGCACATCTGAGTGAGACGACCCACTATCTCCAATTACACACACATATTTCACACATTTACACACACTTCACTTGTATATGGCATTATTCACAAAGTATGGCAGGTAGGCCTTACCTGATCTCATTCATATAATTCTCCTAGCAAAATGTTTCTATACTTGGCTCCAAAACAACAGTTAATCAGGTCATCATGTCTTTATAATCAGGGGCGGAGCCAGGATTTCAACATAGGGGGCCAAAACTGCTCGTGAGAATTATTCAACCTATGTAGATTTATAATTTCAAATTTTAATAAATAATAGTAAAAAAAAAAAAATCTTGGGGGAGCCATGAGAAATATCCAAACTTATAATTTCAAATTTTAATAAGTAGTAGTAATAAAATAAAATAAAAACAAAAAACCTGGGGGGCCATGGCCCCCCCCCGCCCCCCGCGTTTATAATGACTTCAAAAACTTTAATAGCCATTTAGCAAAGCTAAGATGCATTTACTTCTACATGGGGACATCCCACATGCCATGCATATATATATATATATATATTAGGTTTAACATCAATATTTATTAAATATCGAGCACATTGGGATTAAGTATGTAACATATAATTGTCACATTGAGTGCACCACACTATAACTACCAGATTTATTCTTTTGATTTGAACAAAAGAGGTGGCGTTTCTCATATTCAGCATATTTGTTAGGGAATGTGCCTCCCACATATTGCTCGCAGATATGGGTTTCGGTCAACCGTATAATGAAGTCGGTCTTAAAAATGATATTGTATAAAAGTATTAATATCTTTTAAAAAATTATGTACCTAATTATAAAAATGTATAAAAATGATTCGCCAAAAATGATATTGTATAAAAGTATTAATATCTTTTAAAAAATTATGTACCTAATTATAAAAATGTATAAAAATGATTCGCCGTATCGATCCGTTATATTACGTATCGCCATATTCGTAATGCGCTTTTAGAAAGTGTCGATACCATTATTTATCATCAATACTCATGATACTCTCACTTTATATTTATATATATATATATAGATATATATATATAGACACACACAAAGAGACATCGACTATAAATGAAGTTGCACTTGATGTATATCCTTCGTTTTGTCGGTGGATTGGCTTCCGTTGATGCATGTGGATCATAGAAAATGATATCTGACCAAATAAGTGGCCAAGAGTGAGTACGTACTTTGCAATTTTTTGTACAGGGTTGTCACTATTTGTGCTCCAAACAAAATATATGGAAATAATTGGCATCCCTTGTCATTGACACTTATTGCAACATTGATTTTAAAATCACATGCTACTAAATAATTCAATTATGTCTTGTAATTGAAATTTATGTTGCAATGTTTGTTTGTTTTTTTTTGCTCATTTTTTTTATCATGGCTAAGTTAGTAGTTAGAATTAATAAAACCTTGGGGTTTTTTTTTTTTTTTTGAAATATACTTTTTACCTTTCAAAAAAAAAAAAATTCTGAATTTAAATTTTAAAATTAAAATATTTGAGAAATTGAGTTATATTTTGCATACTTTTTCCTTTTATAATTATGATTTGTGCACAATTATCCTAGCAAAGATATATTTAATATTCAAGCAAACAAAATTGTCAATAATCCTCCATGTCGAAGCTATAGATTGATGGGAATTAATTTTCTTTTCATTGCTTAAGAATTAATCTCGCCCAAGATCATGCACAAAAAAATATATCAACAACTATTTTATTAATAAAAAACACTCAATAAGAAAATATCATTCAACAATAATTAATTTATCTCTCTCTTTTTCTTTCCTCTGTATTTTCTCTACATTAAACCCTAGCCACCAAACTCCAATATATATAGTTAACCTATATTAGTGAACAAATTAATCCTAAAAGAAATCATAAGATTACAATCTCTTAATAAAAAAAGAAAACTAAAAACTCGCAATTGGGCCACCGAGTACTCGGTTAACGCGCAATGGTAATGCTTACTCGCACTAGCCTCTGGAGAAAAAACACTTTTTCCTCTACCAAGTACTCGGTAAAGAACCCACTGAGTACTCGGTGGTTCTGCAACTACGACTCTTCACCTTTGTCTTCTTTTGCTCTAACTCTCTTCATCAATTCTAACACTACTTAAATTTTGCCATATCCTAACAATCTCCACCTTGGCGAAATTTCTCCACCTTGACTTAATATTTTAAAATGAGTTTATACACCATCTTCAGAATTGCTCCACCTAAAAGTGTATTTCCTAACAACTTATACAAATTCCGACCTTCTTTCCAATGAGCATAATACGTGATCCTCTTCCTACTTTGAGCAATCCATAATTTGCTTTAAACCAACAATTGTTTGACACTAATGCACCCAAAAAAATCACATTCCTTCTAACACTTGGAATGTGATACATATCTATCAAAGTTCTTGAAAATCCATTTGGTGTCTTGATATTAATTGTTCCAATTCCTACGACTTCACAAGAAGAATTATTCTCCATAAAAACTTTGCCAACAAATGGTTTGTAGAAGGTAAACCATTCCTTATGAGGACACACATGATGGGAGCAAGAAAAATCAAGAATCCACTTATTTGTTTCATCCTTTTTGTCAGTAATTGATAGGGCTTCAAGCACATCATCATCTTCTTCTCTTGTCTCGGCAACTGCAACAGTGTTGTACCCATCTTCCTTCATTTTTGGATACTCCCGTATGTAATGTCCTTTTTCTTCGCAATGCAATAGTAGCATGATCGCTTCATAAATGACTTTTGGTTCCATGATGCTCCACCTTACCATCTATCACGTCCTCCTTGTCTTATTTCAAATCTTATTCCATTCTCAACAATAAGAGCGTGATCATCTCGGATACTTCATTCATCTTCTCTATTTATTTTCTCACTAGAAAATAAAGCACACTTCACTTGCTCCACTGTCACGGTATCTCTTCCATAAAGTAAGGTATTAAACAAATACTTATAAGTTGAGCGAACCGATGTCAATAAAATAACTGATTTATCCTCATCACAAACTTGTACACCAATATTAGATAAATCACATATAATTTTATTGAATTCATCAAGATGAGTAAGCAAATCCATACTGTTGGCTTTGAAATTTACTTTCAGCAAACAATTCCAAAATTGATGATCACAAACCATTAAAGAGTGTTTGATACTAATGAATTATCGAGTTTATATTTTCAGCAAAAGACAGGTGAACGACTCGGAAAACGAACTCGGAAAGGAAACGACTCAGAATGCAAGCTCGGAAAGAAAGCTTGATTTAAAGCGAAAAGCCGTGAAAGAAATTGAAGCGAAAATGGAAAATCAATTAATTCAATGGCAAAGGCGAAAGTTGAAGACTCAAGACTTGAGGTAGATAGGTCGGGGAGCGATCATTGTAACAAGGTAATTTTATGTGTTGATTTTATCGTATAAGCTCAAGTATAAAATGAACCGAACTCAAATGGAATGAAAAACGCTTTACCGAACTTAAACGGAAAGAAAAATATTTTTATTCAATGTTTTTCAAGTTGTAGTCGACTAGAATAACCCTGTGTATTTTCTAGTAGTCGACTAAAACAATCAGTAGCTATGAGTTACCGAACCTCGAAAAAATCACGGTGTTAATCTCTCTATCTCTTTCTCTTTACTTGATTAATTTGTATGCTATTATTGCTTGAATATCTTGTATGCTATCTTATCTTGAAATTAATGATTAGAGAACTTTAAATTGAATCATCCACTTGCTTATTGAGAAATTGATTTTTGATTAGAGTGTGTTCCATTTTCGAAAAGAATTAGAATTATTTTTTGAACACCCTATTCACCCCCTCTAGGGTTAATTAGTAACTAACAGTTGGTATCAGAGCCTAATCTCTATAAATTGTAGACTTAACCGTCTTAGAGAACGATCATGTCATCTAATTTAGTCACTCACATTGAAGGACAATCGAATAATAGGCCCCCATGGTTTGATGGATCAAACTATAGCTATTGGAAAACTAGGATGATAGATTTTCTTCAAGCTATTGACTACCAAATATGGCAAGTTGTTCTTGAAGGATCATTTGTATTGACCAAAATCGTTGATGGAAAAACCATCCCCAAATTACCAAATGAATGAGATAATGATAACCGAAAGCTTGTGTCCTACAATGCTAAAGCCAAGGTAAATTTGAATTGTGCGTTGAACCCAAATGAATTTAATCGTGTATCTACATATTCTACGGAAAAAGAAATGTGGGATAAATTTGAAGTAACTTATGAAGGTACATCTCAAGTTCGAGAATAAAAAATTGACATACTCATGCATGAATATGAATTATTTGCTATGAAAGATGATGAAAATGTGAATTCTATGATGTCTTGTTTTACAAATATTTTGAATGGACTAAAGCATATTGGTAGAATTGTTCCTAGATCCGATGCGTCACGAAAGGTGCTTAGAAGTCTTCCGGCAAATGGGATGCAAAAGTAACGGCAATCAAAGAAGCTCATGACCTAAACACCGTGAGTCTTGATGAGATTTTCGGCTCTCTACTCACTTGGGAAATCACATTAAAATCTCATAAGGATGACATCAAGCCAAGAAAGGGGATAGCTTTGCAAGCCTCCACCAAAAATGAAATCAATGAGCCGAGTGAAGAAGAAGAGGATGGAAACATTGCCTTGTTCACCAAAAAATTCAAGAGATACCTTCAAAGGAAGAAAACCAATGGTGGAAGATTCATGAAGAGAATATAACCAAAATGCGAGCCTAGCAAAAGAGAACCCCCAACGTGTTTTAATTGTGGAAAACCGACACTACAAAAGTGATTGCTTCAAGCTCAAAAAGGAAAATGAGAAAAGACCAAGCAAGACGGCAATGAATGTCACATGGGATGACTATGGCTCATGCGACTCGGATGAGGATAAAAATGGCGAGGAAACGATAAACATTTGTCTCATGGCAAATGAAGAAGAGGTATGCTTGAAGTTCGCATCAAAAGAAAAGTGGTTTCTTGATAGCGGATGCTCAAGGCATATGATGGGAGATAAATCAATGTTTATCTTACTAAAACCATATGAAGGAGGAAATGTAACTTTTGGAGACAACTCTAAAGGCAAAATTATTGGAATTGACTCTATCAGTATTTCATCTTCTCTCTCTATTGATGATGTGCTTTTAGTTGATGGTTTGATGCATAATTTGTTTAGTATTAGTCAACTATGTGACAAGGGCTATGATGTTATCTTTAAGACAAATGCATGCATAATCGAGAAAGACGGGAAACAAATGTTCAATGCTAAACGAAATGGAAATTTGTATACTTTGTTGCTATGTGAATTGCATGAACAAGATGTTAAATGTTTTGTCACATCTAGCGAAAATAGTTGGTTATGGCATAGACGTCTAGGACATGCTAGTATGGATCTCATTCATCGTTTATCCAAAAATGATTTAGTCAAGGGCCTCCCAAAGACTAAATTTTCGAAAGACAAAATATGTGGCACATGTCAAGTAAGTAAGCAAGTAAAGTCCTCTTTCAAGAGAAAGAAAGACATTACCACTTCTAGACCTTTAGAGTTACTTCACATGGATCTTTTTGGTCCGGAGAGAACGACTAGCTTAGTCGGGAAACTCTATGTACTTGTTATAGTTTATGACTACTCTAGATATATTTGGGTTCACTTTCTTGCTCATAAAAATGAAACTCACTCAATTCTTGAAAAATTTAATAGAGTCATTCAAAATAAAAAAGATTTGAAAATCAAGAAAATTAGAAGTGATAGAGGTAGGGAGTTTGAAAATCAAGACTTAGAAAAATTATGTGATGACCTCGATGTTTCTCATGATCTCTCGGCCCCTAGAACCCCTCAACAAAATTGTGTAGTTGAAAGAAAGAATCGATCTCTACAAGAGATGGCTAGAACCATGTTAAATGAGCACAACCTTCCCCGAAGCCTTTGGGCGGAAGCGGTAAACACTGCTTGCCATATAATTAATCGTGTTATTATTCGGATGAAGTTGGGGAAAACACCTTATAAGTTGTGGAATGGTCGAAAGCCCAATATTGGGTATTTCAAAGTTTTTAGGTGCAAATGTTTTGTGTTAAATAATAAAGATAACCTTGGAAAATTCAACTCCAAATCGGATGAAACAATTTTTCTAGGATATTCTACAAGAAGTAAAGCCTTTCGTGTTTTTAATAAACGGACTTTAACTATGGTTGAGTCTATTCATGTTGTCTTTGATGAATCACCATCATCACCATCACCTAGAATTGACCTAGAAGACGATGAGGTTGTTGGGATTGAGGATAATTTAAATACTCTCAATATCTCCAATTCATCAAGTTGCCAAAAGGAAATGAGGGAAGTTGAGCATCAATCCAATGATGACTTGACTAACTCAATGCCTAAAGCATGAAGGATTGTTCACAATCATCCTCTTGATCAAGTTATAGGTAATCCATCAAAAGGGGTTAGTACTATATCTCAACTTACAGATTTTTGCAACCACATGGCTTTTGTATCGCAAATCGAACCCAAGAACTTCCACGAAGCTCAATGTGATGATTCTTGGATCGTAGCAATGCAAGAGGAACTAAATCAATTTGAATGCAATCAAGTTTGACGTTTAGTTCCTAGACCCAAAAATCAAACTATAATTGACAAAAAATGGGTTTTTCGAAACAAAAAGGATGAGAATGGAGTAATTATTCGAAATAAAACAAGATTGGTAGCTCAAGGATATAATCAAGAGGAAGGCATCGACTACGATGAGACCTTTGCACCGGTAGCTAGGTTAGAAGCAATTAGAATGCTTCTTGCATTTGCATCATATTGAAATTTTACTCTTTATCAAATGGATGTGAAAAGTGCTTTCTTAAATGGTGTCATAGAAGAAGAAGTTTTTGTGAAGCAACCGCCCGGTTTTGAAAATAATCTTTTTCCAAATCATGTTTTCAAATTAGCTAAAGCTTTATATGGTTTAAAGCAAACTCCTCGAGCTTGGTATGAGAGACTTAGCGGATTTTTGACTAAAAATGGTTTTACAAGAGGAAGAGTTGACAACACACTTTTTACAAAAACCATTAAGAATAATTTGTTGATTGTCCAAATTTATGTTGACGACATCATATTTGGCTCAACAAATAATTATTTATGTAGGGAATTTGCTACAAGCATGCAAAATGAATTTGAAATGAGCATGATGGGTGAGTTGAATTTCTTCTTAGGGTTGCAAATCAAGCAAAACTCGGATGGCTTATTCATTAGTCAATCCAAATACACTAAAGATTTGCTAAAGCGATTTGGTATGGAGGCTACCAAACATGCCATAACTCCTATGAGTTCCTCTATTAAAATTGATAAAGATGAAAATGGTAAATGTGTTGATATTACAAATTATAGAGGAATGATCGGTAGTTTGCTTTATTTAACCACTAGTAGACCGGATATAATGTTTAGTGTATGCTTATGTGCCCGGTTTCAATCATGTCCTAAGGAATCTCATTTGCTTGCGGTAAAACGTATTTTTCGCTACCTAAGTGGTACAATTAACTTAAGGCTTTGGTATCCACGTGGAACTTCAATTGATCTTATTAGTTATTCGGATGCCGATTTTGCGGGATGTAGAATTGATCGAAAAAACACAAGCAACACTTGTCATTTTCTAGGACACTCACTAGTATCTTGGTCAAGTAAAAAACAAAATTCCGTTGCATTATCTACGGCCGAAGCTGAATATGTGGCAGCCGGTAGTAGTTGCGCTCAAACTCTTTATATTAAGCAACAACTACTTGATTTCGGTCTTACTTTCTCTCACGTACCTATCAAATGCGATAATACAAGTGCGATTTGTATTTCAAAAAATCCTATTCATCACTCACGCACCAAGCATATAGAGATTATGCATCATTTTTTACGTGATCATGTTGCTAAGGGTGACGTTGAATTAGTTTTTATCGACACTAAAAATCAATTGGCGGATATTTTTACAAAACCACTTGTGGACGAATCATTTTCTAAAATTCGTCGTGAAATCGGAATGGCCATAGATTTTGATGTTTTATCTTAAATTCTTTCATAATTTTTATTTTTTTTGCTTTTTTCATGTATTTATTTCAATTTTTTTTCACCTATTTTTTCATTTTTCTTGTTTTAGTCGACTACTTCACCTAGTGTTATTCATTCTACTCGACTACTTTGGTCAGTAGCTTCACTATTGACACTTCTTCTCATTCTAGTCGACTACTTTTCCATTGTAGTCGACTCAATTGTCTTTTAGTCGACTACTTTCCCCTCCTAGTCGACTTAAACCTTGCCTAGTCCCTTCCTAGTCGACTCAAACCTAGCCTAGTCGACTCAAACCTAGACCTAGTCGAATCAACTCACTATAAAACCTAAAACCCCTTCATCTTCTTCATCCGCCTCCTTCACCCTCCACCCACCTTCAAACCCTCTCATCTCAATACCTCTCCTACTACCATTTTTACCTTCAAATCATCACCTATCTCTCATTTATTTTTCGTTTCTATCATCCTTCGCCCATTTCCTTCAATTAATTTCTTCATTTTCATTATCTTTCTCACATTCATATATACACCATCATATATCTATATATACACCATCTTTTATATATTTGTGCATCATCATCTACAATGCCACCAAAGACTCGCGGTCTATTACGGAAACGTTCACTCATTGATGGAGGCCAAAGCTCCACCCATTCACACATTCCTATGGCTGTAGAGGAATATGATTCGAATAAACCTCTACTTCTTGAAATGCTTCTTCTTGATGATGATGATAGAAATCAATTCATTACAATTTTTGATCATCGTGCTCCTACACCTTGCCGAATTGTCACACAAGCTTTGTGCACTGAAATTAGGGCTCGAACATTCGAGTTGTTCTGAGCAATTAGTTGGGATTTTTTCATTTCTCTTGACATTCCGGTACTTCCGCGAATTGTCAAAGCTTTCTACGCTTCTCTTGAAAATCACAAGGAGAAATTCCTCCCTCATCTTCATTTCAATTTGTGTGGTAATGATGTATATGTTGATGACGGCGATATCCAGCGCATTTTCTCACTTCCGACTGACAGTATCCGCCATTTCTCTAAGGATTGGTATAAGGTTGATGGGTTCGACTGTATTGAAGCAGTTCAAACTATTTGCGTCGACAAGGAAATTTTGCAGAACGCCGGTATTCTCTCTTCTATGCTACTACCCGAGGCTAGATTAATTCATAATGTCATTACTTACTCTATTTTGCCTAAAACTGGTAGTCCTAGTAGTGTATCTCGTATGAAGGCATTTTTAGTTTACTGCGTCATGACAGGAACCCGAGTTGATTTACCTTATATTTTTCGTTCCGTCATCTTTACCTGTCAGCGCAAGCCATCCGGCCCGCTTTTATTTCCCGCAAACATTACTTATCTACTGCAGCGGAAAGGTTTTTCATTTCCGAATGAAGTGTCCGAGCATCACCCTATTTTTCTTGACGCCACTCATGTCAAGCATATGCATATTTTTTCTGATGCGGAAGGAAATTTCATTTTTGAAAGTGCACATGCTCCTCGTTCGTGCCCAGCTCCTAGTGGTTCTGCACCGCGCCAGGAAGCCTCTTCATCGACTCCTCAGTTGGACAGTGTGTCGGCTTCTCAAATTGCTCTTCTCAACCAAATTCTTGGGGTTGTTCAGAATAATGTGGAGACTCTTCAGCGCCTTGATGCAACCGTGAACAAAAATACGGAATCAATTCGAATGATCAACGAGCGCCTTGTTCTTTTTGATGAGGAAATGTCTAGCCGTATAAATGGTCTTGCCGGGCCACTTGATGATCTTACTCTTGGACTCACGCACCCTCTCTCACGCACTCCTCGATGCTGATAAAAAGGGGGAGAAATTATGATATCGTATTGTCATGTATTTCATCATCCGACAATAGCAATTTCTGTTTTTGTGTGGCTTGTTATGGTTATTTGCGACTTGCTTGTTATTTTCTTATTTTCATTAGCTTAAACGGCTTGTATTAAATCGAACCATCTATGAAATGTTGTTTCTTTTTGTTATCTCAAATGTGCGCCTATTTATATATTGTATCAAAATGCCCATCAAACTGCAAATTTCATTTACTAAGGGGGAGCATTTGAACAAAATATTATGCACATGTTGAGGGGGAACATCACTTGATGTTTCGCCAATTACCAAGCAAACACAAAATGTTTTGTCATCATCAAGGGGGAGATTGTTGGCTTTGAAATTTACTTTCGGCAAACAATTCCAAAATTGATGATAACAAACCATTAAAGAGTGTTTGATACTAATGAATTATCGAGTTTATATTTTCAGCAAAAGACAGGTGAATGACTCAGTAAACAAACTCGGAAAGGAAACGACTTAGAATGCAAGCTCGGAAAGAAAGCTTGATTTAAAGCGAAAATCTGTGAAAGAAATTGAAGCGCAAATGGAAAATCAATTAATTCAACGGCAAAGGTGAAAGTTGAAGACTCAAGACTTGGGGTAGATAGGTCGGGGAGCGATCATTGTAACAAGGTAATTTTATGTGTCGATTTTATCGTATAAACTCAAGTATAAAATGAACCGAACTCATATGGAATGAAAAACGCTTTACCGAACTTAAATGGAAAGAAAAATATTTTTATTCAATGTTTTTCAAGTTGTAGTCGAGTAGAATAACCCTGTGTATTTTCTAGTAGTCGACTAAAACAATCAGTAGCTATAGGTTTTTCATCCACATCAAAGTAGTCGACTAAAATGACCTTTGAGTCGACTAGACTACATGAAGTAGTCGACTAGATGAAACATTGTAGTCGACTAGATGAAACATTGTAGTCGATTACAACAAGGAAGTAGTCGACTAGAAGTTCTTTAAAACCTGCATTTTCCATGTTTTGTGGATTGTGTTTAATGGATTTCAAACGGCTCTTGACTCAAATAATTCATCACTCATTCACTTAAACCTAATGCAATGCTATATATAAAATGAGATGTGTATATTGAAGACTAAGAGATTGAAATACAAAGAGAAAGAAAAGCTATCAAAAATTCTGCAGAAATTTTATCTACAAAAGCCATTGAAACCTAGTTTTGAAAAGTTGATTTTCTTCAAGTTTCTTTGAAAATCAAAACCTCTAGTATCTCTTCTTACTATCCAAACATCATTCATTGATTATATCCTTTGAGAATATATTTATAGAGCTTTTCAAAAATTACCAAAAACACTTGAGCTTATATTGATTTATCTTCTATAAAACCTTTGGGTTTTGAGTGTTTTTTATTTTGAGTGATTTTATTGATTACATACGAATTTGTAATCTCGGACAAGTGAAGTCCACTAATTGTTCAAGAGAGGGTTGTTTTCTTGATTGAGAGACAAGCTCGAGAGGCTTGTGTTGTAAAGGTGTGCCATTCCACCTGTTAAGGAAAGGCCATAGTGAAAGGATTGAGAAAAGTCTCAAGAAGGGGTTCTTGAGCCGAGGAGTAGGAGTTACCGAACCTCGAAAAAATCATGGTGTTAATCTCTCTATCTCTTTCTCTTTACTTGATTAATTTGCATGCTATTATTGCTTGAATATCTTGTATGCTATCTTATCTTGAAATTAATGATTAGAGAAGTTTAAATTGAATCATCCACTTGCTTATTGAGAAATTAATTTTTGATTAGAGTGTGTTCCATTTTCGAAAATAATTAGAATTATTTTTTGAACACCCTATTCACCACCCCTCTAGGGTTAATTAGTGACTAACACATAACTTATTTCCTATGAAAAGAATACAACTCTTGCTTTAAGATTAACCGATTCGTAACGTTTTTTCCCATATAGAGATCTTCCAATTTCCTCCATAAATCTATTGCAGATTTTTCGCCGACTACATTATATACAACATCATCTGTCAGAGTCAACCGAATGGTACTCACTGCCTTTGAGTTGATTATGCTCCACTTTGTTGCATCCATATTTGCAGGCTTCTCGTTCAGCGCATCATCTAAACCTTGTTGAACTAACAAGTCTCGCATCCGAATTTGCCAAAGACTGAAGTTCTTTCTTCCATCAAATTTTTCCACCGCAAATTTGACATCAGAAGTTGTCGCTATAACTCTGATACCACTTGATGGGAATTAATTCTCTTTTCACTGCTTAAGAATTAATCCCGCCCAAGATCATATACAAAAAAAAATATCAACAACTCATTTATTAATAAAAAAACACTCAACAAGAATTAATTTATCTCTCTCTTTTTCTTTCCTCTGTATTTTCTCTACATTAAACCCTAGCCACCAGACTTCAATATATATAGTTAACATAGATTAGTGAACAAGTTAATCCTAAAAGAAATCCAAAGATTACAATCTCTTAATAGAAAAAGGAAAACTAAAAACCCGTAACTAGGCCACCGAGTACTCAGTGAACGCGCAATGGCCATGCGTACTCGCACTAGCCTCTGGAGAAAAACCATGTTTTCCTCTACTGAGTACTCTTCACCTTTGTCTCCTTTTACTCCAACTCTCTTCATCAATGCTAACACTACTTAAATTTCGTCATATCCTAACATAGATCAATCGCAAACAATAATAATAGTAAATAATCAAGAACACATAGGATTTTGTATATGATTCGGTCAATGTGACCTACGTCCACCAAAGCAGTCTTTGTATTTCGCTTATCACTGAATCAGGGTTACAATTAGGGGTGTTCACGGATCGGATTAGACCGGATTGAAGGTATTTTGCATCCAATCCACTAATACCAGATTCACTATTTATGGATCCAATCCAATCCGTTTGCCCAACGGATCCAATCCAAACCAAACCACGATGAGCCGGATTGGTTTGGATCAGATTCACGGATTCAAAGATTAAAAAATAAATATAGTAAAAGAGAATGACAATAAACTTTCACCAATAAAAGTGAATGTAACATTAAGTTGTAGCAAATAGCAATACTAAACATACTTGATCCAAAAATATATAAAATAAACTTGAGTAAATTGTACATAAACATAGATAATAAACAATACTGGTGACTTGTATTGATAGTGTCACAGTAGCAAATTGATACAAAACATAGATAACAAACATACAAGTCATAGTGTCACAATAGCAAATTGACACAAATATAGATACTAAACAAACAAGTCATACAAGTAATAGTGTCACAGTAGCATTGTACATAAACAAAAAATAATAAAGTTGGAGTAAATAAACAAAATATCCATGCAGGCATCCAGAAACTTCAACGATTGATTCAAAAGTGTGGTACTACCTTCAAAACTCTTCAAGCAGTAGTTATGGCTACAAAAGTAAAACTAAGTTTAGTTAATTATTAACAAATACTATAAATAAATTGTAGTGAATAAATAAAATAAACTTAATATATAGTGAATAAATAAACATACTTGATTCAAAAATGGCTCATACTTTTATAAGTAACTAGGTAAGAGTACGTGCGAATGCATGTGACGTGAAACTTGACTTATATTGATATATGAAATATACATAACTTAAAATTGTAACTTATATTGCAACCTTGCATAAAAGATATTTCACAACACAATAAGTTTTTAGTAATAATTACAGAAGATCATATGTTATATTTATTTAACTATGAAATTATAAAATTTTAAAATTTGGGTATCCATTCATTTTATTTTCTAACTGTTGTGTATACTTTCTTTTAAAGAAAATACATGCATTGAAATAATAAAATGTATTAAAGTACTTTAATGATATTTTTTTGAATTTAGTTATTAACGTCTTTATTAAATTAAAATTTAATTGGAAATTTTCAAATGGAATAAATATATAAAAATATTTTAGAGGTCTTACTCTTTTAAAATAGTAAATAACTAGAAAGTCTTCCATTCCATTATATTTTCCTGAAAATTGAAATAGTGATGAATGTTTTAATGTATGAAAATATTAGAAATGACTTACATTTTTACAATAATATGGATAAATATAGATACCTATTTAGTATAAAATAAGATATTATGATTTATATTATAATAATATATTATTAATATAAAATATTATAGTTTACTTTAAAATAATATATTATTACTATAATATATTAAAATATATATGAACAGTACCGGATTGGACCGGATTAACCGGATTATTCACATTGCAATCCAGAACCGATTCGTAAAATATCGAATTGGATGTTTTTGGATCCATGTCCAATCCAATCTATAAAAAATTTGATTCAATATAACCGAATCGGATTGGACGGATTGGATTTATGGATTTGCCGGATTTTTGAACACCCCTAGTTACAATGATGTATATATACACCTAATTCATAATAACAATAAAATATCAAAATTAGCTTTTACTGCTCTGCTCTGCTCCGCCACGGGTTTGATGGACCCACCACTTAAACCCAAGTCTGCTGTAACTTCCTTTGGGAATAATGAGTCATAACCCACAACACTCCATTCATCATCTCTTCCCCTTATTCTCTTTATAATGTGGCAATTTCTTGATGGTAGCAGAGTTGTCTCATTAAATTTGCATAACTAAGAGGCTCAAGGTTCCACATTGACAGTTAGAATTTAGAACTGATAGTCGTAATAAACAAATAAAGAAAAAAAATACTAAAAAAATTGTAGTTTCTCATTATCGATCAATTCTTGTCTACGAAAAAACAAAAAAGAACATGTCTGTTTTGTTAACGAGTCCTTTTCGTTCTTTTTCTTGGAGCCCTTGTCAATTGACCTTATTAGAACCACTTAGATTCCACAAATCATTTGATACTTTTCTTTAGTTTATTTGAATGTGACATTATATTCGGTTAAGAATTATTTAGAATAAAATAATTTACAAAATAAAATTGTTTAATTTTCTGATATTGTGTATTTTATATAGACTTGGATATAAGGGTTACAATAAGTAAATGATATAAGCTTGCGATAGCAGCATATGACCAGTACTACAATTGATATATTTCCAGCTATCAGATAGCGGATTTGTATTTATAAATGTGATGCTGTGACAATGAAGTAGAGTTATAAAGACAATATCATTAATTTTTGAGATTTTTTGATGATATCATTTTTTACTCACATAAAATTAGTTTTTGTTAATCGTCAAAAATTTTATTATATATCACCATTTCTATCATTACTCTAGTGTCAATCATCAACTGCAATAAGATTAATATTTGTGTGTGAATATTTATGTTGCATGCACTTATTGAGTGAAATGCCTAGAATACCCTTAGTACAACTTGGGTTGTGTCACGCTTGTCAGCTTTGAGTTTTCATACAAAACCTTGGAAGATATTGTTACAAGTTAGTGAAACTTAATGATTCTAGTTTTTATGTTTTGATGAATAAATCATTAATTTGTTTTAAGCATTCCATTTGTTTAGGAATCTGACTTAGTCTTCCTATTAAATAGGAGTTAGTGGTATTTATTTAGCTGAATAAACTAATAAGAGACGATGGTGTTTTGTTGAGATCTTTTAGGAGATTTCCTAGTATTAGTAGAATTTGTAATTCAAGTATTTTTCAGATCATCATTGAATAATAAAATTCAGGTTTTTACTGGCTGCTACTCTATCTTTATACTTGTTATATGGTATCAGGGCAAGGTTGTGTACCAGGTGTTTGATATTATTAATCAGCGAAGATGAATGGTGGAAGTGTTGCTTCCTATGCCTGTGTAGAAAAGCTTGTTGGTAACAACTATAGTTACTGAAAGCTTTGTATGGAAGCCTTTCTACAAGGGCATGATTTGTGGGATCTTATCTCTGGTGATGAATCTGTAATTCCAGAAGATAACCCGGAAAATGCTGAGTTGCGGCGGAAATGGAAGATCAAGTGTGGCAAAGCGTTATTTGCTTTGCGCACATCGATCAGTAAAGAATACATCGAGCATGTTCGTGATATAAACTCACCAAAGCAAGTGTGGGAGACACTCGAAAGGCTATTCACTCAAAAGAATATGACGCGGCTACAATTTTTGGAGAATGAGCTTGTTGGGATGACTCAAAGTAATCTTTCAATTTCAGAATATTTTCTGAAAATTAAAAGTCTTTGTTATGAAATCTCATAATTGGATGCGAAGGAGCCCGTGAGCAATGCACGTTTGCGTCGCTATCTTATTCGAGGTTTGTGGAAAGATTTTATGCTCTTTATCTCTTCGGTACAAAGGTGGGCAACCCAGCCTTGGATCATTGAGTTGGAGAATTTGATTTCAAATTAGGAAGCTTTGGTGAAACAAATGACTAGCAACAACTAGCCTATTTCTCAAGTGAAGGATGTTCTTTACACTAAGGATCACGAAAAAAGGAATTTTTCATCAAATTCCTCCAAGCATTTTTCAGGTGACAACAAGCAATCCAGTAGTGAAAGGCAACCCAAGGGAATTTCTAAAGGCTGTTACAAGTGTGTAAAACTAGGACATATCAAGCGTGATTGTCGAGTGAAGGTTGTGTGTAATCAGTGCGGGAAACCAGGACATATTAAACCAAATTGTCATGTTAATCTCACAGAAGCAAGAGCAAATGTTGCACATGAAACTAGTGAATCTAAACAACCAAAATGGGAGCAATGTTTGTCCATTGAAGCTATTGATCAACCGGCTAACATGACTTCTATTGTGCACCAGACCGACGCAGATGCAGATGCTAATATTTCCATAGATTACATCAAGGAATGGATTGTCGATTCTGGTTGCTCTCATCATGCAACTAGAAATGCTTTATTACTTTCTGATGTTCATACGCATCGTGGAAAAATAGTCATTGTGACAACCGATAATTCATTACATCCTATAGTTAAATAAGGATATTTCAATGTCAAGACTGATATTTCAAATGCTGGAGGTGTTTCTCTAAAAAATGTTTATCATGTTCCAGGCTTAAAGAATAACCTCGCCTTGGTTTCCCAATTAGCTGATTCTGGGAGGTATGTTCTTTTTGGTCCAAATGATGTACATATTCTTTCAAATGTAAAACACTTTGATGCTGATGTTTTATTTACTGGGAAAAGGAAAGAATCTTTATATGTATTGTCTGCGAGTGATGTATATATCAAAAAGACAAGTCAAAATGCAAGTGCAACACTTTGGCATGCTCGGCTAGGCCATGTTGGTTATCAATGCTTGCAGAAAATCTCTACAAAGAAACTTCTTGATGGAGTTCCTCTCTTTAAGGAGTTTCATCATGATGTGGTATGTGTTGGTTGCCAATATAAAAAATCACATCGTCTTCCTTTCCCACATTCAAATAATAGAGCTTCTACTGCGCTAGAGTTGGTGCATTCATATCTCATGGGGCCAACAAGAACACCTAGTTATGCTGGTTTTTCATTATGTGATGGTTATTGTGGACGACTTTTCTCGGTTCACTTGGGTGTATTTCTTGGAACATAAAAGTGAAGCTCTCTCCAAATTTATTCAGTTCAAGGAGCAGGTGGAGAAAGAATTTGGGCTGCCAATAAAGTGTCTACGCATCGATAATGAAGGAGGATACATGCCCGATCAATTTCTTAAATATTGCAGGGAGCATGGGATTCGACGTCAAATGACTTGTCTAGAAACTCCACAACAAAATGGAGTTGCTGAGCACAAGTTGGCACATCTTACAGCTATGTGTTTTTCGTGGCTACATGCAAAGAATCTTTCAAGGGAGCTATGGGCAATAACTATTCAGACTGCTTGTCATGTTATCAATTGTTTGCCTCCATGGACAGGGACATAAGCACCTCATTTTGAAGCATTATACCATCGCAAACCCAATGTGAGTTATTTTCAAGTTTTTGGCTCAGTTTGTTATGTCCATGTATAGAAAAGTAATCAGACTAAACTTGACCCAAAGGCAAGGTGTTGTATTTTTGTTGGTTATGACACTCACAGGAAAGGATAGAGATGTATGGATCCGAAAACAAATAAGGTTGTTGTTTCTCGTGATGTGGTGTTTGACGAAGTGTAATCGCATCAAGTTGACGCAAATGCGGACAACAACACAACTAATCTTGCGCCTTTCTTTGTTGATGCTCTATCTCGTGAAAGGGGGATCAATATCTCTCCATCCGGGGAAATCATTCAACAAGATGAGACTACTGAGGTTGTGATTCGGAGGTCTTCTAGACAAAGAAAACAACCTAATTATTTATCTGATTATGAAGTTCAGTTAAATCATTGTTCAGTTTTGTCATGTTTTCTGATGGGAGATTCGTGTGAAAATGAGTCAAAGTCTTACAATGAAGCTAAAGAGATATGTGAATGGGAAGAGGCAATGCAAGAGGAAATATCAGCTTTAAACAAGAACTGCACGTGGGAGCTTGTTCCGAAGCCAAATAACGTTGAATTAGTTACTTGTAAATGGATTTACAAGTTGAGGAAAAGGGTTGATGGCACAATTGACAGGTATAAAGCTCGTCTTGTTGCTCGTGGTTTTTCTCAGCAATATGGTTTAGACTATGAGCAGACCTTCAACCCTGTTGCTAAAATGGTGACGATTCGAACAATTATTTCATTGGATGCTTACAAAAGTTAGAAATTGTGGCAAACAGGCATGAAGAATGCATTCCTTTATGGAAAGTTAGATCGTGATATCTTTATGGAGCAGTCGCATGGGTTTACTTCTAAGGAGTTCCCTAATCATGTGTGCAGACTCAAGAAGGATTTGTATGGCCTCAAGCAAGCTCCACGTGCCTAGTTTGGTAAGATTGCTCAATATCTTGATTTTTTTTATTTTAAGTCTTCTGATGCATATCCAAGCTTATTTATTAGAAAAACACCTACAATGTGCATTATGCTTCTCCTTTATGTGGATGATATGATCATTACCGGAGACAACAATGATGAAATAACTCATCTTTGAGATGCCTTGTCCATTTGTTTTGAAATGAAGAGTTTGGGTGAAGCTAACTGTTTTCTTGGTCTAGAAGTTGAAAAATCAAATGGCTATTTTGTCTCCCAAAAAGGATATGCAACAAGTTTATTGAATCATTTTCATATGAGCGAGTCAATAACAATGACAACTCCTATGGAACCTGGCTTGAAGTTAACTAAAGAAGAAGGAAAACTATTGGAAAATGCAACATTTTTTTGAGAGCTTGTTGGTGGTTTATTCTATTTAACTATCACAAGGCCTGATATTGCGTACTCTGTAGGGGTTATTTCTCAGTTTGTGGACAAACCATGTGATGGACATTTAATTACAACAAAGAGGATTCTTCCCTATGTAAAAGGCACTCTAAATTTTGGGTTGATGTACAAGCAGCATATACCATTTTATTTGAGTGGTTTTGTAGATACAGATTGGGCTAGTGACGTGAATGATAGGTGATGTTAGTTTTAGAGTAACCCAAAAGATAGATTAACCTAAATCAAATTTAACTCGCAAGTATACAAATCATAGTAGTAAGAAAACAATATTGCAAGGTCATTCCCACGAGGATTGATTATGACAACTTAGTTCTAAAAATTACTATCTAACTAATTCAACTAAAGATTGATGAGTTTGAGGGGAAAAATGATATAAAGAAAATTGTAACGCCCCGCATTTTCCTTTCTCTTTTATAGAATTCTTTTTCAAATGTTAACGCTTTGTGACGTCACTTAATCGTGATGTCTTGTGTATTCTCGGTACGTGTAAATTTTTCGCATTTAAGTTTTGGACTTAGCGGGATGACTTCGTGGTATTTCGTTTCTGGCTTCGTGGATTTGAGTATCGCCAACAACTACGTGGGTTCGTGCAATATTTTCTCGTTGGAGCTTCGACAATCGTGTTGCATTCCCGAAAGTGTTACCCTAGTTTATTGTAGATGTTCGGTGTAACACTTATGTGAATTGTTTGCTATATTTTCATTTCGTGATTAATGAAAATTATTAGAAACGATTTCAGGAAAGAAATGACCGAAGGGTAAATGAGTATTTTCATATTTGGAGCACTTAGTGAAAAGTGTAGAGATTTGGCTAAGTGTCGGGGTATGAATGGCGTGTTAGTAATTAGAGAGGATGACAAGGGGTAGAAGGGTAATTAAGAGGCTTGATGTCACTCTTGTAATTAACCCTAAGTTGGGAAAATTTTGGTTATTTCCCCATTTCAAGTGATGTCTCATTTCTAGCCATTGATTTCATTCTCCCATCTTTGTTTTAGACCCTTGGATCATAAGGCCTTGTTTGGTTGGCACTTAAATGCAATAATCCATTATTGTTGGTCTTTTCTTTGGCAAGACTTCATGTCAACCATTGGATGGTTTATTCATTCACATCTTTATTCTAAGCCCTTGGATGATAAGGCCTTGTTTGGCAAATTAATGAATTTTGTGAGTGGTGTAATAAGTCTTCCAATGGCAAGACTTATTTCTAGCCCTTGGATTCATTTTTTCCCCATCTTTATTTTGGGTCATTGGATGGTGAGAGGGGTGAGTGGAAAATCTCTACACATATGTGGTGTGTTAGTCTTTCATTGCAAGACTTTTCATCATTTCTCTTCCATTTTCTCTTATCTATTTTCTCTTTGTTCTTCTCCACTTATGGGTGAAATTCATCACCCTAAGATGAGAGTTTGATGTGGCCATTAACATAGAAGATGTTCATGGTGTTCTTGTCTTCGATTTGAGCTAAATATGGGTAAGTGTTCTTCCATCCTTGTGTGTTTCCATTTCAAATCCTAGTTTAGGGTTTCTTGTTAGACAATTGATGATTCTTGTTTCCCTATTGTATTGGAGTTGGATTCATGGTTAGGAGGCTATGGTGAAGCCTTCCACCGGTTTGCTCCTTGGATTTCGGTTGGAGAATAACTAGGGTTTCATGGGCCTTACTTGGTAGTTGTTGTGTTTTGCTCTTTAAGAGATAGGGGAAAACTTCCTAACTAGTCATCTTATGATTGTGTGAGTATGAGTTTGATTCTAGGATTCCTAAACCTAGATATATTTTTGCTAAGTGTATACATGAAAAATATGAATTTGGGGTTTTATGTATTAATGTGTTATAATTCATATTATATTGTACTTGAGATAGATATGATGTATGCTAGATGGGTTATGAGTTTTGGAGATGGAAGTATGCTTGTATTACTATATATATATATATATATATATATATATGGTATTGATGTATATATGTATAAGATTAAGTATACATATAGGATTTTGAGTATAGGTAGTGTAGCATTGATAATGTATATAGGTTATTTACTTTGTTGATGGAGTTGGAATGTGGAACTTAAAGCGTGATTCTAGTTTTCCCATTTTTGTGAATTTGGAGATTTCTATTTTGAACATTAAACTTATGTATGAAAATGAGTTAATATGTTGATTAAATTGATTTAATGAGAATAAAAGCATGTTAAATGAAAGGTAAAGTTATCTTTGTATATTAAAGGATAATTTGATGATTTGGGATCATGAGTGGTGCATGAAAAAGTACATTTGTTAATAGTTGCTTTAAATGAAATTTAAAAGCATGTTGAATGGTGAAAAACATTCATGTGGACATTTTGGGAATGTTGTTATAAATATGATGTGATACATATTTATGTGATGCATGGGTCATTGAGGACATAGTGCACGTGTACACCTTTTGTATTGAGAACTCAATTAGTGTTGAGCTACGCCCAGTCGTGTAACCTTGGGTGAGTAGTCTTGTGTTGAATCATCGCAACAACTGACCAGGAGGTGTCCCCCACCTATGGAACTAAAAAGCAAAAAATGTGATATAGGGTGGGTTGTCCCATTCTCAAAGTCGCGGGTCGTCTCCTACATTCGGTATATGAATATTTTGTCACGGGTCGTCTCGTGTAACCGTCTTCCTTGTTGAACTGATGGAGAGAAAAATCACTTGGGAAGAATCGGTGCGGTTTTTTTTCTCAATGTAAACGGGTAGAATACGTATTCATTATACTATTGTGGGAACAGTGTGTACCATGAGGTGTGTGAGTCACATTGCATTTGAGTTGCTAATATGTGATTTATGTTGACATGTGTATCATGATATTACTCTATGTGGTTGAGGAGCATGTTTAATGGGAATTTTGATATATACAATCCATATGTTGTTAAAATTCTCAAGTGAAATGGAAGGATGCGAAAATATGTTTTGCATGTCTTGTTTAAAGTATAATGTGAGATAAATTATTATACTTGTTGTTATGTGCTTATATACTTTAGGGGGGGTGATATAAGTTGGTTTAAGGACTTTCTTGTGATAAGTAAAGTTGGTGGGGGCTATTGAGTTGAATGTGGGTTGAAGCCTTGAGAAGACGGTTGATGGTCTTGTGGTATAGTTAGCGTTGGTGTAGCAATGTGTCGTCAATTGTGCTATTGATGTTTTGGTCATGATAGGCGAAGTATGAGAAAACCGAGTCGATTGGGTGTTGATAGCCCTATGACATTGTTAGAAACCTAAGTGAGGTGGTTTCGAATGTGAGATTGAGGTTGAAAGAATCGGAAGAGGTTCTTGGTTGAAACTAGTTGGTTCCGTGGCAACGACCATTAGGGTTCCTTTAGCAATCTTAAGAATTTGAATGTCATCAGAGATTTTATCATTCATGGTTAAGTCGTTATAGGGTTTATGAGTTGAATGTGGAGTGAAGTGTGGTTGGATTAGGGTTAGAGTCATTGTGTATAGTCACTCACCTTGTTCCTTTGAGTTGTCACTTACTCCCGCTTCTTGATTCTCTTATTCCATTTGAGCGTCTGCAAATATGCTTTGGTTTTCCGTTAGTTTTTTGGTTTGTTTCCCAGAAAACGGATTTTTTTATAAAACTTGCATTTGAGTCTATTCGGTTTTTAAGTGAAAAACTCGTTTTCGCCTATCCCGTAATGCCGACAAAAACTTTTAGTTTTGAAATGATTTTAAAGTCATGAAATAAAAGATTTTGATTTTTGAAAGTCGACGGTGTACGAAACGGAGACCGGGGGCAAGACGGTTAGTTTTACGGATTTTTAAGAAAATGTTTTTGATAAAACTAAACCGATATTAAATAATATTTTCTATTTTCTAAAAGTTCCCAAATGAGTTGAGGACTTTTCCTCATGATTCCTAAGGGTTTAAGACTATTTGAGAGTCATTTTTGAAGTTTCGTATTGAAGCAGCCGACTGCCAGAGAGCTGGCAACCGACTGTTGGAAAATTGGCTTTTCTGATAATTTGTGTTAATTTTCCTCCTTGGGCAGTCGACTGTCGGAGAACGAGAAGTCAACTCTCGGCCCCGGGCAGCCGACTCTCAAAAATTTAGCTATGTTTTGACCATTTTCGAAAATTCATTTATCTCACGTCATAACTCGGATTGAGGTCCCGTTTGTTCCTATGACTTGTGCTAAGTACAAACTTTGTTTTTGAAACTTGAAATAATTATTTTATATCTTCAATGACTATTTTATCATTGGTGAAAGAGGGGTACTTCAACTTTCCATTTTTATCGATGTTGTCCGATACAGTTTTCAAAAATGCATATCTCTTGTCTCGTGGCTTTGATTGAGGTACCGTTTGTTTCTAGAGCCTGAACTATGTCCAAATGTTTGATATAAAAATTTAAATTCATTTATTTGAACTTGAAATGACTATTTTACCCTTGGTGAAAGAGGGGTACTTTAACGTGTTGTTTGGGTCGGAGTTGTCTAATGTCATTTTAAAAAATTCATATCTCTTGCGTCATGGCTTTGAATTTGGTTCTGTTTGTTTCTATGGTTTAACCTATGTACAAATAAGTGGGATAACCTTTGAAAGTACATCATTGCCCTTGAAATGACCATTTTACCCTTGGGCGAACATGTGACCTTTGAGTGGTCGGTGTGATGGATTATTCAATCATTTTCATTTCTTTTCGTTGTTCGACAACCTTTGTGACTTCCCTTAGGTTTAAATGACTATTTTACCCCTATGTTGGGTTTACGGATGTCAGTAGTGACATGTGAGGTGATTGATAGTATGAGTTGATAATGATTTGAGGTTTTGGAGCTCGGTATGCTCGTGGCCTAGGAAGTGTGAGTGTTATCCTTCTCGAAGTGTTATGAATAAGAGTATTGCTCCCGTGATTGGTATTTAGTGTTGACTTGATTGTCAGTGTGGGACTGGCGGGTACGAGTCATAGGGATCTATGAGATGGTCTGTACTACGTATCTTGTATTGGTTGTATATCTCTATATGTATATATACGTGTATATATATATATATTTTTTTGAGTTATTACATGTTGTTGTGATATAGTTTCATTATGTGCTAGTTGCCCTATTTTTTGATGCATCGTAGGGGATTAGGGGGATGTATTTTCGGGATCTCGTATTGGCATGAATGTCATGTGGGACATTTGACTGACCTATAGTAGATACATGTACATGGGTTGGTTCGCACTCAATTTGAACGGTCGTAGGATGTGACAATTACGATTCCTTTCTCCTACGGGGCTTCGATGAGCTCACCCCGACGTTCAATTGCCTGGCATCCCAAACGCCAGTTTGCAGGAAAGGTTTCGGCTACGGATTGCTTGGGGTGCAACGACACTTTCTTTTATTTCCAGGTTACATGATGGCTCGTGGCACAAATGTTGTTGCGGGATTTGGGACATTCGTACGTAGAGTTGTTCCTTTTGTTTCCCTTTACTTGTCCCCTGTATTGGGATTGTTGTAGTATTTTTTTTGGGAGCCAGTCTGTTGGCATATCCCTTCCGTGTATTTAGTATTGTTGCTTCTTTGTAGAGATGTATTCTTTCAGCACGTAGACGTGTCTTGTGTATCATTTGGTTTACCTTCCGCTTTGTTGTGTATGGAATTATTATTGTTAATAATATTACATTCGGTTTATGGTTGTTTATGATCTTAATTGGTCACTTATTTTATGGATCACGACCCAGATTCCTCGGATGTCCCGGTTCGAGAGTCTTTGGAAATTTGGGGCGTGACAAAAATACCAAGGCTTCGATTCCACCATTAATCAAGACAATTCCGATTTTCAATTGAAGTTATTAAATATCCAAATAATGTTCACACATCCAATGAAAAATAATTATAATCAAATATATGGATGACCTATCCGTGTTAGGGCATAAGTTCAATTAAATATTTATTATCTTGATCATAAATAATAAACAAATAATTGAAAGAACAATATAAATCATAACTAACTATCCATGGTCAGGCATAAATAATTATGATTTACTTTCTTCTTCTTAAATCGCCAAATAAGATTACATGTCCATGGTCAGACACAAGTAACCTATATGTTAAAGTTCCAATAAATTCAATTAAAGTCTTAGTTAAAGCACATAAAACTGAAAGTATAGGCAAACATTAAAATAATAATAAGAAGAATTTAAATGGAATATTCAACTACTTATTTCAATTGAAATCATAGAATTGTACATGAAAAGAGTTTCCTCTCAGCCTTGGCCGAGATAGTTAGTTACACATGAAGAATAAAATAATAAAACAACAACCAAACCGAAATCAAGATGGAAGAACTCTTTGCTTTCTCCGTGGATTACACCAGTCTTCCCTTCTGTTCCTTGGCGCTTGATGGTCCCCCCTACTGTAGGGGAGACCCATATCTTTTCTAGAAAAAGTGGCATCTTTATTTGGTAATCTGATTGCTTCACGGTTAAGTCAGGAATGTATCTTGTGATGTATATTGAAGAATGATATATATTCTCTTCATATATGGTCAATATTGCATCTGAAATAGCCTAGAGATCATTCCATTTTTATTTGGGTCGAAATGGGTCCCACAGATGTGTATACAAATTGCTGAATTTATTGGCCGCATCAGGGTTTACCGAGTACTCGGTAGACTCCAGGTCTTACAAAAACGAGCGCAATTGCACTAAAACTCTCAGGCAAATTTTCCTTCCTCCGCGCAAGTGCGCGGTCTTTCGCACTCTACCAAGTACTTGGTGAAGGATGTACCGAGTACTCAGTAGTTCTTCATCTTGAACTTTTCACTTCATATTCTTTGTTCCGTTTCTCTTCTCAGCTTCATTCTTCTTCAGTCCTTTTGTATCTTTAACTTGTTTTTGGTCTTTTATAGGTCTTTTATTCATGATATCGGTTCTCGAACAATCTTGAGTCACAGATCCAGTTAATTCACCGGATTAAACTCGTTTTGCATAGCATTGCCTGAAATATCTTAAAACACAAAAATCGTATAAAAGCATCAATATAATGATAACCATAGACATAATAATGTATAATTAGGAGCCTTAAATATATGATATTTGGCTCCGATCAATAGGCGCTCCACAACAGGGTATTGCTTCAATACAGGTTCAGCAGTAGTCTCATGGTGCAGTAAAAAGCAAACAACGATAGCCCTTTTTAGTTGTGAAGTTGAATATGTAGCAGCTACTATGGCCACTCAAGAGTGTATTTAGCTTAAGAGGCTTATTCAAGCAATATTTTCTGCCTTGGACTATCCAGTTCTCATCCACTGTGACAATGAAAGTGCAATTAAGCTTGCCGGAAATTTAGTCTTTCATGCCCGCACAAGACACATTATCATTTTGTTCGAGAAAAGGTTTTAACTCAAGACATTCAGCTGCATAAAATACGAACCGAAGACCAAGTTACTGATATATTTACCAAAGCTCTTGCCAAAGCAAAGTTTGAAGTATTTCGAAGTGCTCTTGGTGTTGTTGACAATAAGTTTGCACTAAGGGGGAGTGTTACAAATTAGTGAAACTTACTGATTCTAGTTTTTATGTTTTGATGAATAAGTCATTAGTTTGTTTTAAGTATTCCATTTGTTTAGGAATCTGACTTAGTCTTCCTATTAAATAGGGGTTAGTGGTCTTTATTTAGCGGAATAAACTGATAAGACACGATGGTGTTTTGTTTAGATCTTTCAAAAAAATTTCTAGTATTAGTAGAGTTTGTAATCGAAGTATTTTTGAGATCATCATTGAGTAATAAAATTTAGTCTTTTACTTGCTACTCTATCTTTATATTAGTTATAAATATATCCTTGGTGTCTTGGACCTCACTTAGTCCGGTCAAATATATTGAATCGTCAATTTTTTAAAAACTTAAATTTCTCAAACATGGTGGCCTATACTATACATTTAAAACCATTGTTAGATAGAAAATTGGCAAATGGCAAACCTATATAGTATATATACACTACAAGCCAAGCCAAACTTAATGATAAATAATTTACTGAATTTTATTTAGTTTCCAAAACTCTTAAAAATGTGTAGATAGTTTATTACCACTTAGAGGTCTACATACACACATATATATATATATACACACATAAACGCACACTTTCATACAGCACTAAAAAATTATCACAGCAGCCATACAAAATTTTCGAATATGATTGTTTTTCCTTTTTGGGGTTAATTACCTTTTTATTCAAGTTGTGTTATGAATTTATGATTGATGTAAAAAAATATATTCTTTCTCTTGTGATATGATATATATATATATGAAAAACGAAACTGATAATGGAACTTGGAAGTAAATGAATTAAACATCTTAGTTATTAAATACAGTCTTATTTAGTTTCTATTTTTTAAAAAGCTTTAGGTATATAAAATGCTTTAAATGTTTTAACACGTCTCATTGTGTATGGTTTATGACTTTAATAAGACGCGTACGTGGCTTTGAAGAAATTTGGCAATTGAAGTCTTTCAATGGGCAACATCCACTTGAAGTGCCAAAGGCTGTTTTTTTGGGTAAATCTTACGCCTAAGCTTTTGACTTGAACAGTTACAAAAATACTATTTTTAGTATAAGATATAAGATAATAAGTCATACGTTTCAACCAATTAAACAAAGTCTGATATATTTTATCCCACAAATCAAGTGATGTTTGCCAAAAAAATATTTTGTGCCAAAAAGTCTTTTTAGGGTTAAAAATGATTTATTAAAAAGTATAAAAATTTATGTCGTGTACACAAGAGAATTGTATTCCCACACGATTTATTTTTAGACTCAGACTCAAAAATTTATTTTCTTATATGATAAAAATTAATGGGCAATACTTGCCTCAGAACATGTAAAAATAAATTTTATCGATATGGTCTAAAAAATTGATAATTCTTAAATTTTAAATAATTCATTGGTTTGACAATAAACTTATTTAAATCAACAATTGGAAATTATAAAATTTTAGTTTTTGTCCTTAATTATGTAGGGGAGTAGACTTCTTGATGAGTTAAAATTAAATAAAAAATGGGGAAAATCACACAATATGCACTCTTATATATTCAAAAGTCGTAATGTTATTTATTATGATTAAAAATAAATGAGTCATTTGTAATTAATTTTCGATTTATAATATGCTAGAATTCACAATGGGCGGACAACCCAACCAATTGGTATAATGTTGGCCGGACTAATATTTTTCCTAGTCAACCGATGAAACTATATTTTGATCCTCGTAGTCATATTTTTTATTGTTAAATTATAAGCAAATTTTAGAAACTAAATATACATTCTCCTCGAGCATAATATAGATTCAAAATTCTTTTGTTATAAAATTGAGATTTAAGAAGACTTGATTTGATAATCATATATTCCTTACAAATGATCAAATCACATATATGAGTTATAATTAGTTTGGTTATCGTAGTTTAGTTTGTAAATCAAACTATATGGTATCTTAATATAATTATGAAAAATGGCATGGAGGTGACCATAATTTGTTCCTTTTCAAGTTTTCACTACAGACATATAGTGATGGTGGTGTAGCTTTCTGTTGGTCAACCCGCAATAGCCGGTGGAGAGTTCGAAGCCCCGGGTGTCGGTCGTTGCAAAGTGACCGGATATCACGGGTTTCCCGCGAACCACAGTCACTTCATTTTATGAAGGCAAAAGAAAAAAAAACACAGACCCCCCAAACCCACTGAACCTCTTCTTTTTCCATTTTTCGCGGGAATTTTCTCCCTCCTCTCTTTCACTTTCTGTTCTGGCCATCGATACTCCTTTCAATTCTTCTTCTTTCTCTCTGGCCCTTCAAATCCCAATTCAAATGTTGTTTAAAACCCACAATTCAATTTGCTTCAACAACCTCAATTGAATACAATAATAGCCCCACCCACATTCTTCAGTGTGTTTTTTTCTTTTAATTTATTGTTTGTTAGTTGAAGAGCAGGTACACAGGTGATCCTCTTTGGCGGCATTTTCCACTTTTAAAACATTATGGGCTTGAACCACTAACCAATTCAATTTTTAGGTAGATATCTGTTGTCGGGTTTCTTTTATTTCTTCCAATTTCAGCATATATATATATATATATATATATGTGGATTCTTTATTATCTCTGCAATGCATGGTCATGTGGGTGTCATGGTTTTTACTTTGATTTTTAAATTGAGGGTGGAAATGAGACTTTGGATTTTTTTTACGGTAATGTGTCAATGGGTATTATTTAAATTTGTCAATGAGTGCTTTGATTGTATTGGTATGAGGTAGGAGGGCTATGCCTGCTTTCATTAGCTAGGGTTTTGCTTTGAATTTTTAATTGGTGGTGGACTCGAGAATTTTCTTTTTGATTTGTTTAAAACTCCCATTTTGGATTTTATGATAATTAAATGTCAATGGGTATCATTTAAATTTTATAATGAGTGCTTTGATTGTATTGGTATGAGGTTGGAGCAATAGGCTTGTTTCATTAGGTAGGTTTTTGCTTTGAGCTTTTAATTGAAGGTGGACTCAAGAACCTTATTTAAATTTGTTTAGCATTCCCAATTTAGATTTTCTGATATTAATATGCCAATGGGTGTCATTTAAATTGGGGTTAATGAGTGCTTTGTTTGTATTGTGATATAGAACTATATATGTGTGATTAGCTAGGGTTTTGAACATTAGTGAAGGGTAGTAGTGTTTGTGTGTTCTTATAGAGAGCTGTGATGGTACTTGCAGAGGTTTTGCAAATTGATTCCACCGATGTGATATAAAATTGTGAGAGTTGTTATTTAAAAGAGAAAAAAAAATGATTTTCGAGGAGACTAAGGTCGTCGAGAAGAAGAATGTATTGGTCGGGATACGGATCGATGGCCAGAGCAGAGAGCTTCTCAACTGGGCTCTTGTGAAAGTGGCAGACCCTGGAGATTGCGTTTTCGCAGTTCATGTTTCCAGAGACTCCGGTACGGGTCACAATTCACAAGCCTGCTTATTTGTTTTTTTATATTAGTAGGATTACTATCTTGAAATACATTTCATTTGTCAAAATACAAATGCAAATGCTAAATTTTTATTTTTGGATTTTTATCATTTTAGATTCTACTGCAAGAGAGAGTCCCTTGTTGGATAATTATTTAGAAGTTTATGAAGGTTTATGTAATTCAAAACAGGTTTGTTTTCCTTAATCTATAGTCATCTCAATGAAAGTTAAAAAAAAAAAAACAGTGGTTCTGATTTGTTTCCTTATACATGTATATCAGGTAGATCTCATTGGGCAGGTCTTGACAGGAAGTTCAATCAGAAAGGCTTTACTGAGAGAGGCGAAGAATCGCGATGCTAGGACCGTAATCTTTGGAATCAGCAAGCTGAGCCCCCTTGGGTAAGGGTACAAATGGAAATTTTAATAGCAATGATGTGTTTGGTTGCATGGAATTGGTGAATGGAATCGGAGAGAAATTAGTTCAAAGTTTAAATCGGATTTCGGTGCCAAGGCGCCAATTCCATGCAACCGAACATTGCATAAATTCAGTTTCATTTTATTCCTTCTGATTGGACTAAACAATTTTTTAATTTTTTTTTTGAAGGGGGTGGGCTTCGATTGCCAAATATTGCGCGAAGCGACTTCCTCCAACCACCGAAGTTCTGGCTATCCATAACGGGAAGGTTGCCTTCAGAAGGTGTGCAACTAACCAACTACCAGGTTTGGTACCCAACCCTTTGAGAGAATCTGATATATATATATATATATATACATTATTTTGTGTAGAGATTACTGAAATTGATTCTGATGACAATAGGTCTGAAAAAAGAGCCGAAACCCCGATTCTCTCTTGTTGGAAGCCGAACTTCCAAGGATTACCATTCTGAATTTGGTGACTCTGAGACATCAGAGATTGCAAGACATAGTCATGGAATGGTTCAAAGCTTTGAAGATGGATCGAGAGAGAGCAGCGGAGAGTCAAAAGACAAGAAACTTCCTTTGCATTCGATTTCTCTTTCTACAAAGGACTCGGTAGAGCAGAAGCCTGGTTGGCCCCTTCTCCGGGCAGCGACTTTGATGACTTCACCGTCTCTCGAATCAAGAAATATGACGGTGGTGCAATGGGTAATGAGCTTACCAAACCGCTCTTTGCCAGAAACACCTCAGTCCGAGGCTAGTTTTGGCTCATCAAGTAGAACTGAGAGTCCTTTGGGAGGAGAGAGTGTTAACTTTGCAGGCAAGATTGAAGAGAGCAATAGTTCATCAAGGTACAATGAGCTAATAGAAAATTTGGATCTTTTCCTCAAAAGAAATTCGTCTTCCTGCAAGTGGTTTCGCCAAGGAATTTTGAAAATTTCGACGTCTCAGTTCTCCTCAGGTTACTGCCTCTAATTTGGTTGAGACACTACTTAATTCCTCTTTTAATTGGTATAATTTTCCTAAACATCTGGTTTTGTTGTAGAGAATTTGATCGGAAAAGGAGGGAGTAATTGTGTATACAAGGGGCTTCTTTCTGATGGTAAGCCAGTGGCTGTGAAGGTGTTGAAGTCATCGAAAGAAGCATGGAAGGATTTCACCCTCGAAGTCGATATTATGACCTCTTTGAAGCACAAAAACATCACTCCTCTGCTTGGAATTTCTGTCGAAGATAAAGATCTAATGTCTGTTTATGATTTACTGCCTAAAGGAAACTTGGAGGAAAATTTACATGGTAAAATGTTTCTGCTGATATTCTGTGTGTTTCTTAAATTTGTTAAATTTCTTGGAAACTATGATGATATTGAATTGTTGTATAATGCAGGCGATAACAAACGAAAACCCCTCTTGTCATTGGAAGTGAGATACAATATAGCTGTTGGGATCGCTGACGCCCTAAATTATTTGCACAATGGATGTTCTCAGCCTATTATTCATAGAGATGTCAAATCTTCGAACATTCTTCTCACAGATGAACTCAAACCAAAGGTGCTTCACTAGACTAATACAGATGGAAGTTATTATAGTTTTACAGTATGGCTAATTCTCATTTCTGTCGCAGTTATCTGATTTTGGGCTAGCGATATGGGGACCGACTACTACATCTTTTCTAACAGACAGCGACGTAGTAGGAACTTTTGGATATCTTGCTCCTGAATACTTCATGTATGGAAAAGTCAGTGACAAAATTGATGTCTACTCTTTCGGTGTTGTGCTCCTTGAATTGTTATCAGGGCGAAAACCAATCAATTCGGAGACTCACAATGGACAGGAAAGCTTGATCATGTGGGTAAGGACCTTCTCTATAACACAGACTTTCACTTTCGAAAATTCTAGTTAAGGAAATAACCAAATGCATAATTTTTAGGCGAAACCAAAGCTAGAGAGAGGGGATCTAGCAAGCATATTGGATCCGAATTTGGGAAAAAATATCAACGAATTTCAAATCCAAAGAATGGCCCTTGCAGCGACCCTCTGTCTTACGCGATCAGCTAGGCTTCGTCCTAAAATGAACCAGGTAATAGCAGCTCCATAATGGTTGCTCACTATATAGACCTATTCTTAAGCACCCCTTTAAAACCAAATTTAGAACTCATTTGTCCACTCTTGATTGTATATCAGATATTGAAGATATTAAGAGGCGAAAAAGGCATGGACAAGTGTGTGAACTCCGTGTTTTGGGATACGAATAATTCTGGCAACCAGGACAGTACTGATGATGAGGTTTATCCAGATTCAAGCGCCGAGTCCCATATGGGCGTGGCATTTCTTGATTTGGTTGACAACTTTACGTCTTTTAGCAGCACGGAGCAAAGGAGCAGCAGAAGCAGCAGACTGTCCCTAGAAGATTACTTCAAAGGAAGATGGAGTCGATCGCCAAGCTTGGATTAGCTTCTCTTGTATGCCATTTATATATTTATATTTATTTACTGAATATTTCTACTACTAGCTAAGCTAGCAGAGTGTGTAGTTTGTCCCTGTACAGTAGAGGCAAGAAAAAAAATCTGCACCCAATGATGAGGTGGTTTTTGTATGTATACATTGGAGCATGTAAATTATATAAATGGAAAAGGCCCAAAAAAGAATAGGGGTTCAAGTTTGCAACACAAAATGTGTGTATTTAGACTTTGAGCAATGACTGATGGTAACCAAAGGTGCAGCAAAATATTATATATTACAGAATTTATTGCTATTTTAAGCTATTTCTCGGATCATAACATGAATTTATTGCTCTTCTCCAGCCATGGGGTTATGCATTTTCATCATCTCGTGCAATCTCACTCTGTTCATATTAATGATTATGTTATATATTATTTTGATAATGTTATATAACTAACCATGCCCATTTTAAGTTTGATCTGTGAATCCTTAGTTCAAACAAAATATTTAAAGTAAGAGTGGATGGAAGCATTATGTACAAAACTGTAGTTTGGATCTTGAAATATAAATAGTAGTAGTATATATATACCAACAACCAGATATTTATGTAATTTACAGTATAGAAGACTATTGAAAACCCAGATTTTGAACAAGCTGCTGAGACACCGAGGCAGGAGGTATTGTTTTTGAAGGTTTTTTGGTTTTTAATTTGTTTTATTTTGAGCAACCTGTGTTCTTGGGCTTATATAATATTTGTTTTAAATTTGGCTTACAGGTTTTGAATTTGGCTTATGGAATTTTGAGAGATGTGCGTTCGATTGTTTTCACATGCAATTTGTATGATGAGGCGTGAATTAAAGTGACCGAATCACATTGAATTTTAATAATTTTATATTCTTATGAAGTTACAAATTGATTTTTAGGGAGATTCAACACAAAAATTTTCTAAAATTCATGCAAATTGTACAGGATTTCTATTATCATATTGTAAATGCAGAAAAGTTACACAATAGAAATTGGGGTAAAATTTCAGATCCTTTCTCATTAATCAAAGTCATCTATTTATACAAATTACGATAAATGGGTCAAGCCATGTACCCAGGTTTATCAATCCCTTAAATCAAGGGATTTGATCAACCCTCACCTTTTTTAGACTCCTTCTACTATAATTGGATTACTCCTTGCCTTGTGGACCACACTTTAGTTTCTAGAATTTTCCATGGGTCCATTGCTGTTTGCGGCCTGCTTGTTTTCAACCCATCCACCTTCCGGCCCATCGGTCTTTGGCCCGTCCGTCATCGGCCCATCAGTCCAGTGGCCCATCAGTCGTCGGCCCATCAGTCCAGTGGCCCATCTATAATTGGGCCAAATATTTTAACCATTACACAGGCCCCTGAGGTTATGGGCTTTGACATTCTTTCCAAAACCCATGACCTAATAAATGTAACTACCTATGTATATATATACTAATTGCTTTTATGGGAAATGAAGATAATGAGTTGGCATGTCATCATTGCCTATTTAAAGACATGCCAAAACGTGCGGCCACTACTCCCTCAAATCTTGCACCATGACGGCTGTGGCGTGTCTTTCGGTCTTCGTGCAGCCTTTTTGGCTTCCTCTTCTCCTTCTATAAAAACCCCATCTTTCATCACTTCACATCACAGTTCATATTTTGCTATTCTCTGTTCTCGCTTTTTGCTTTCTTTAGCTCTCCATTGCTGGGATTTGTTCATTTGCCATTGTCGTCATTCATTCCGTCGTTCATCTCAGAAATCATAGAAACCTGCTGCTACTCAGAGCTTCTGTAACTCTTCTTTCACTAACTAAGTAAGTCGATCGGTTTTCTTCCTTTCTTCTCTCTTTAATTTATCACCTTTACCTCCCTCTGTCTCTTCTACATTTCTTAACATTATGTCCGATAGTGACGATACCCGGTCGGTAGAGGAAGTAGTTTTACCTACTTCCTCAGGCACCGATTCCACTGGCAGTGAGTCTCCCCAGCCTGTTCCTAGAGGAACCAGAAAAACTACTCTTAAAAGTACTGACCTTCCGGGTTCCTCAACGACCGGTCCTGCGAAAACCAAGCCTTCTGAACCATTTGTAGTGGCCCCACTTAAGAGGACCCGACCTGAAGTGGACGTCAAACACTTTCGGGCTGAGACCCACGTTCCCCAGGACGTTGACGTGTCCCCCTATCCTGGCTACCTAGACTTTACCCAGAGCCAGGGCCTAGCCCCCGGTAGCATTCTGCTATCGGCATCTCATCTTAGGGTTCTGAGGTTTCCTCTTCATCCCTTTTTTCACTATGTGTTCTTCATGCTTGGGTTGCATCCCCTTCAATTGAACCCGAACAGCATTAGGATCATATCCATGCTACTGTTGTACAATAGGGATATGGATCTGAACCTAGGCCTAGCCGACCTCCTCCTTTGTTATTTTTTCCAAAATGCCAGAGCGAGTAGAGGTAGATACAACCTTTTCCCCTTTCACGGCCGCAGCATCTGTACCGATACTGAAAAATCGGATAAGGGATGGAAAGAACGAATGGTCGTAGTGAGCGGCAATTGGTCGTACCCTTTTTCTCGTATTTTCCCGATCCCCAACAAATTCGGTCCCATTCGCCTGCCTGTCTACCGCCCACTTCATAAGGCTTCTTGCCTCTGTGAACATTGTGACCTTCACCGGGGAGACTATGCCTTCAAATTTCTAGGTTATGAGGACAAGGATCTTCCCCTTACCTTTATAAAACAGCGGATAGGCCTCTTGAGAACCCATGTTTGGGGAAAGACCCGATCGGCTACTGACCTGCTGACCATGGAAAATATTGAATCGATCTCTAACTTGGGCGCTGGTGTTGACAGGATGGACTTGCCCGACAAACCTATGTCTGCCAGAATCCCTCAAGTTCCCGAAGGTATTACGCTTGTTGATGCTGTGCCATTGTCAACAGCACCGCCTTCGTCTTCGGTGCCTCCACCTGCTCAAAGCCCGGTAGCGCCAGCAGTGCCGACCCCATCGGTTCCTCCTCCGCCTCCTGCAAATGCTCCAGCTGTGAGGACCCGATCCAATGCAACTAAAAGGGCTAGGACACAAGCCGAAAATGCTTCTTCTTCAAGCAAGGCTCCAGCAGCCCCTGAATCATCCCAAGCTCTGACTCCTTGGGAGCCTAAGTTTCTGCTGCCAGACGGAACTCCAGTCTGTGCTGATCAAATCACCCTCAACCATCCGGAGGCTCTTCGGGCTATGGCCAAAGGGGTCTGGACACCAGCTGACAGGGTGGCTCAGTCAAAGATCACCAGAACTGATCTGGCTAAGAAGACTTCGATAATGGCTATGGAGGTAAAAGATTTTGTTCATCCTTTCGTGTTTTTTATTTCATTTGCTGATCATTATCTGTGTAATAATCCGACCTTCATTGTGCAGCTTCTCTACGGCATTCAGGCATACAACAGCCTCCTTGAGACTGATGTTAAGGAGATGGCCGGTATGAAGGCCCAAATAAAGCAGAATGAAATCCATCGGGTCTCTCTGGTCAAGGAGACGGATGGACTCCGCCAGACTGTTTCTGAACAGAAGACTCTTCTGGAAACTGGTGAGGCGGAAAAGCAAGCCCTGATTGCCGAAAAGGTGGTTTTGGCTGCCGAGCTGGAAAAAGCGAAAGAGGCTGTCCGGAGGATGGCAGCTGAAAAAACTGAGTCTGATAGACTCTTGGCAGAATCAGAAAGGCTTCTGTCCTTTGAGCGGGAAAAGGTAGAAGTATGTCGTCTGGGAGGGCTCGACATGTTCAAAAGATACAGTGTCATCTGCGACATCCGAGCGGTCAGGGCCTGGCGGCGGAGGCATGAAATGGAGCACATCCCTCTGGAATCCCGGGAATTCAAGACCGCAGAGGAATTTGATGCTCATATGGGAATACCTTTTCCTTATGATAACCATCCTACCTCTGAGAACGAAAAGCGCTTCGCCGCTATCCTGAAAGGGGAAGAATACCATCCCCCCGAACAGTAGCTTAGGGCAATTTTTTGTTTCCCCCAATGGGCTAATTTTCTTGTAACCTTTATTTTTAATGAATCAAGAACCTTTATTTCTTTTTCCAGCAACTATTCGTCTTTTGTGTGAGTTTTTATGAGACAATTGAGCCTTCAGACATATATGGCCCCTGAGGCTACAAATTTACTTTGATTTCACACATCCAGGAAATTTTAATGAATCACAAAGCCTTCGGGCAAAGGGCCCCTGAGGCTTGATTTTATCCTCTTGGTTGGTTCAAATCAGGTGTGAACCCGAACACTTAGGAAATTTTAGTAAATTGTGAAGCCTTCGGGCATTTGGCCCCCGAGGCTTAATTTTATCCTCTGGTTAGTTCAAATCAGGTTTGAACTCAAACACTTAGGAAAATTTCAATGAACATAAAGCCTTCGGGCATTTGGCCCCTAAGGCTTGATTTTATCCTCTGGTTAGTTCAAATCAGTTTTGAACTCAAACACTTAGGAAAATTTTAGTAAATTGTGAAGCCTTCGGGCATTTGGCCCCCGAGGCTTAATTTTATCCTCTGGTTAGTTCAAATCAGGTTTGAACTCAAACACTTAGGAAAATTTCAATGAACATAAAGCCTTCGGGCATTTGGCCCCTAAGGCTTGATTTTATCCTCTGGTTAGTTCAAATCAGGTTTGAACTCAAACACTTAGGAAAATTTCAATGAACATAAAGCCTTCGGGCATTTGGCCCCTGAGGCTCGATTTTATCATGAAACCTTGTATAAAAGTAAACTCTATCTTTATTGAGATGAATTCGAAAATCATGAAGCAGAGGTGCCTATATCGGGCACAGATGCTTCGTAACAATGGTGTCAAAGTAAGACACAGTCTTATTTATCAATAAGAAAAATAACTATCTAAGGATAATACCTCTTTAACCGATAAGCATTTTGGGAGTTGGATTCAAGGCGGCCTGTTTCGTTCTTCCGAACCCGATAGGCCCCGCGACCGATAACCTCAACCACTGTGTAAGGTCCTTCCCATGTCTCCCGTAATTTGCCTACAATCCCAATCTTCCTTCTGAGCACCATGTCGCCTACTTGGAATTCTCTCCTTTTGACTTTCTGATTGAATCGTGCTCTTACTTGCTGCTGATAGGCAGCTAGTCTTATCCCAGCAGCTTCCCTTCTTTCCTCTAGGAGATCCAGATCTTGGGCTAAATGCTGATTGTTCGGTCCTTCTTCCCATGCTTGACTCCTTAAAGTAGGTACCCTTAGCTCGGTCGGGATAACTGCTTCAGCCCCATAAGCCATGGCGAAAGGGGTTTCCCCGGTTGGCTGTCTTGGAGTAGTCCGATAAGACCACAATACCTCAGGCAATTTCTCTAGCCATGCTCCTTTTGCGTCTTCAAGTTTTTTCCTCAATGTGTCAAAAATTGTTCTATTCGTCCTTTCGGCTTGCCCATTTCCTTGCGGGTAGCCGATGGAAGAAGTGTTCTGATTGATCCCATGCTTTGCTAAGAATGCTTGAACCCTTCTGTTGTCCAGGTTGGTGTCATTATCCATCATTATGGTTCGGGGTAGGCCGAACCTACAGATGATGTGGCTCCAGATGAATTTTATGACATGGCTGCCTGTTATGGTGGGATATGCTTCCGCTTCCACCCATTTGGTAAAATAATCGGTAGCCAGGAGAACATGCATTGTACATCGTATTGCCTGAGGAAGGGGCCCCACTATGTCCATCCCCCATCGGGAAAAAGGGTGAGGGACAATAGTTGGGTTTAAGAACTCGGGCGGTGGATGAATGGCATCTCCATGAAACTGGCATTTTTTGCAATGTCTGACATAAATTTCAGCATCTCTTGCCAGGTAGGGCCAGAAGTACCCCTGGGTGAGGACTTTATGAGCTAGGGACCTTCCTCCAGAGTGATTGCCACAAGCTCCAGCATGAATCTCCTCCATGACTGCCGATGCTTCTTATGGGGTGAGACATCTCAAATATGGTCCGGAAAAAGACTTCCGATATAGTTGGCCGTTGTACAGGGCATATCTGGCTGCTTTCATTCTAATCTTCCGGGCTTCTGATTTTGACTCAGGCAATGTGCCAAATCTCAGATAATCTACTACCGGATCCATCCAACTTGGTTCCCACGGGATAACCATTACTTCTTCGGGGGGTTCCAAGCTAGATCGGACGACAAAATCTATCGGTACAGTGCGAGTCATAGTTTCTCCTGCTGCGGAGGCTTGGTTAGCCAGATGATCTGCTACAGAGTTATCTCCTCTGGGAATCTGTTCAAAGTTTATTTGCTGGAACTCTTCAGCCTCCTTTAGAACCAGAGTCTTGTATGCTTCCATTTTCGGCTCTCGGGTTTCGTACTCCCCATTTAACTGTCGTACGACTAGCTGGGAATCACTTCGTACTACTGCCTTTTGGACTTGAAGGCTTCGGGCCAACCGAATTCCTGCAAGGAGGGCCTCATATTCTGCTTCGTTATTAGAGGCTGGAAATTCCAATCTAACGGATTGTTGGATTTTAGTATCATCCGGTGTTACGAGTACTATCCCGATCCCTGCTCCGTTGACGTTGGACGATCCGTCTACGAATATGACCCATAGTCCAAGCTCACCTTCCTCTGTGGAGTCATTAGTTTCTGTTTCTAACAGGAAGTCAGCTACTGCCTGTCCTTTGATGGCCGTTCGGGGGACGTAGGTTATGTCAAAAATCCCTAGTTCAATTGCCCATTTTGAGATTCTCCCAGATAACTCAGGCTTCGCCATTATGGATCTTATCGGTGTTACAGTTGGAACTATGATCGGGTGCGCTTCGAAATAATGACGGAGACGCCGCTTAGCATTGATCAATGATAGTACCAGTTTCTCCTGCTTTGAATAACGGGTCTCTGCCTCAGCAAGGGATTTGCTGGTGTAGAAAACCGGTGTCTGGTACCCTTTGCCCTCCTTGACCAGAGCGGCGCTGGTAGATGTTACTGAAACGGCCAGATATAGGTGCAACGGCTCATCGGCTTCAGGGGTTGCCAGGATCGGGGGCTTCGTCATGTAACTTTTGAGTTTGTGCAGTGCCTCCGCTTGCTCGGGCCCCCAGACTTCTCCTCGTGCCGCTCTTATTGCTTGAAAGAACGGCCTACACCGATCGGTTAACCGGGAGATGAAACGACTGAGGGCCGCTATTCTTCCGGTTAGTACCTGGATTTCTTTCCGGGACTTAGGCTCAGCAGTCTCTATGAGAGCTTTGACCTGTGCAGGGCTAGCCTGTATTCCCGTCCGGTCAACTATGTGCCCCAAAAACTGGCCTGAGGATACTCCGAAAGAACATTTGGCCGGATTGAGCTTCATATTATGCTTCCGGAGGGTGCTGAATACCTGCTGCAGATCGGCTAGATGGTCTCCTTTCTCCTTGCTTTTTACCACCGTGTCATCGATGTAGGCTTCGATGGTGGATCCCATCATCCCTTGGAACACCCTTCTGACCAACCTCTGATAGGTAGCACCTGCATTCTTTAGTCCGAAAGGCATAACTGTATAACAAAATGTACCTGACTCAGTGATGAAGACAGTCTTTTCCTGGTCCTCCGGAGCCATTCGGATCTGGTTATAGCCAGAGTATGCATCCAGAAAGCTCAAGCGTTCGAATCCTGCAGTGGCATCCACCATCTGGTCGATCTTTGGTAAAGGGAAACAGTCTTTTGGGCACGCTTTGTTCAGATCAGTGAAGTCGATACATACCCTCCACTTGCCGTTCTTCTTTTGGACCACCACCACATTTGCCAACCAGGAAGGATACTGGACCTCTTTTATGAATCCTGCTTGCAGCAGTCGATCAACTTCTTCGGCTATGATCTGGTTTCGATGGGCACCCATTCGTCTTTGTTTCTGTCTAACGGGCTTTGCACTGGGATCCACATTGAGAGAATGCAGGGCAACTGATGGATCAATACCGGTCATGTCCATATGGCTCCACGCAAATATGTCAGCATTGGATCGGAGAAGGGATTCTATTTCCTCTTTTTCCTGTGGATTGAGGCCTGAACCAATATAGGTAAACCTCTCAGGGCGATCGTGACAAATTTGAACTTCCAGTAGTGGTTCAACTGCTACTGGTGATCCCGAACCGCCCTCCTGTAATTGCTATTTGGGATCAAGTATTGTCTTGGACTGTGACTTTTGTTCTGGTTCCGTTCTCCTTTTTAAGCTTTTCATAGTGACGGCGTAACACTCCTTTGCTGCTACCTGATCGCCCCTGATATCGACTACGTCGATTCCGTTCGGATCAATGCACCGCATGACCTGATGCATGGTAGAAGGGACTCCGTGCATACGATGGATCCATCCCCTTCCCATGAGGAGATTATAGGAAGGTTTGACATCCACCACCACGAAAGTCTCTCGGAGTGTGCGCCTTGCTGCCGTTACTGGTAGTTGGATTTCCCCTACTGGTTCTACTCTCTTTCCATCGAATCCTGCTATCGGGCTTCTGGATGGGACTATCTCCTGGGGATTGATTTCCAATTTCTCAAAGGCCCATTTGGTGATAATGTTGGCACTGCTTCCTGGATCGACCAGTACCCTCTTGATCAGGTAGTTGGAGACCATGAGGGAGATAACTAGGGGATCGTCATGAGGTGTCTGAATATCTTTCATATCCGCAGCGGTGAAAATAATTCGGGCATCCTCTTTCGGGCTTCGAAACTTGGTGACTTCTCCAACCCTTCGTAACTTCTGAGCTTGCCGCATCTGTTATCTACGAGCTTCTTCCGCTTCTGACCGACTGGGCCCTCCATGGACCATGTGAATGACTCGTACGGGTTGTCCCATAGCTCCCTTGGTAGGGGCATGCGTCGCTTGATCTGATCGGGCTCCCTCCTTGGCAACATACTCTGTTAATTCTCCCTTTGCAATCATGGCTTCCACCTGTCTTCTGAGGCTCCTGCATTCATTAGCGTGATGCCCGTACTCGCCATGGAAGGCGCAGTGTCTCGACATATCCCTTTGGTCCATTGGCTGCCTGATGGGAGGTGGCGACCGGTAGATTCCTTTGCCCTTTGTTTCCTGGTACAGTTTTGCCAAGGTCACTTTCAAGGGGGTGACCTTCTCCTCAAACCTTGGTCGTTTTTCTGGGGCTGGGGAAGGAGCAGGAGGTGCGTTCGGTCTCTTCCGGTCTGACGCCCGATCCTTTATCCTGGAATGTTCGGACGCTCTGGCCTCTACTGTTGTAAAGGCAGTCCTTCTTTGTCGTATGGCCAATTCCTCTTCTATTCGGAGGTGCCCTTGTGCCCTAGAGTTGAGCTCTCCAATATCGGCTGGCGGCCTCTTGACCAGGGACTGATGAAACTTCGTTCCAGGGATCAGGGCCATTCTGAAGGCTTCGACGGCTGAATGCTGATCGCAATTGTCAATTGAAGACATCTCCACATTGAACCGTGAGACAAAACTTTTCAGGGATTCGCCTTTCTCTTGGATCATGGTGAACAGACTGGAGATAGTTTTCTTCTGCCTTTTATTGCCAAAGTATTGGGCAATAAATAACTCGCAGAGTCTGAGCCAGCTACCGATCGATCAGGGCGGTTGCTTTCTGAACCACAGGAGGGCTGCTTCGGTCAGGCTGGTGGGGAAAACTTTGCAGAGTAAGGCCTCGTTTTCATTGTACACATTCATCTTGGTATGAACGTGGTAGATGTGCTCTGTTGGATCTTTTGTACCATCGAATAAGGTGAACTTCGGTAATCTGAACCTCTCCGGATACGGCACGCTGGTGATCGAGGTGGTGAATGGTGTCTGAACGGCGTCTATGGATGCCTCAGATGCCAGATCGATTGGGGTCTGTACCTTCAGGTCCCTAAGCACATCCCACTGGAATCTGGACATGATTTCCTCCAGTTTTTTCATGGTCAGGACCTCCTCCGGATTATGCGCCCCAAGAACCTGTAGGGATGACTCTGCCTGCTCCTCACGATCGTTATGGGCTCTAGCGTGTAGGTCATCCATGTGTGTCTGGCGGCCTACGGACCGTTCGTGCTGTCCGGACTGCTCGTCGTCATGGATCTCCTGTGGATTCTGTAGTTGAGCCAATTTTGCCGCCAATTCAGCGTTCTACCTTTCTAACTCGGCAGTCCTCTCCTCTAGGGCTCGTCTGATCGGATCTTCTGGTTGCTGGCCTCCGTTTGGAGGTAAATCGGTATGTTGTGAACGTGTGATCGTCATTGTTGGTACGAATCTTAGCTTTTTTGCAGAGGGTGAGAAACTTTTTTGAAAAAGGATTTCAATAATAGGGTTTTCCCACAGACGGCGCCAATTGTGTAAATGCAGAAAAGTTACACAATAGAAATTGGGGTAAAATTTCAGATCCTTTCTCATTAATCAAAGTCATCTATTTATACAAATTACGATAAATGGGTCAAGCCCATGTACCCAGGTTTATCAATCCCTTAAATCAAGGGATTTGATCAACCCTCACCTTTTTTGGACTCCTTCTACTATAATTGGATTACTCCTTGCCTTGTGGACCACACTTTAGTTTCTAGAATTTTCCATGGGCCCATTGTTGTTTTCGGCCTGCTTGTTTTCAACCCATCCACCTTCCGGCCCATCGGTCTTTGGCCCGTCCGTCATCGGCCCATCAGTCCAGTGGCCCATCTATAATTGGGCCAAATATTTTAACCATTACACATATATAAATTTTAATTCAAACAACCTCAACCTTAATCTCACAAAAAAAAAAACTAATCTAAAAAAGTAGATTTTTTATTAAAATCACCTCAATTAACAGGCACTCCACGAGTGATAGAAGTCTTTTTTTGCAGTTGTGTTGTTTCTGCAAAATCAACCAGCACTTTGTATCAAGTCAGTACCTTATCGGATATTCTATAATAATAAATTTGTCCTTTATTCTTTCATTCACTAATTTGCTTGTCATCTTTGAAAATAAATAAGTAAAAATATAGTTATGTGAGTTTTTATGGTTATGTACTCTATTTGATTGCAAATTATAAACTTAGCTAACAAATTAATAAGCTATATATATCATCTGGTTCCAACTTAAAAAACACGATTTATAGTGAAGAGTTTGGAATTGAATAGTTTTTTTTAGAATATATATATTATATAGAAAATATGAGATGGATGCCTAATTTTTTGGGATTATTCTGAAAACGATAATTGTTGAATCATATAAAATATGATAATTAAGTTTATACTATTAATAAAAGGGATGGTAAATATACTGTCTACATTATTCTCAGTGTACAAGTGACTCATGAACCATTGATTTGTTTGTCTTTAAAAATAAACCGAAATTACATTATTGTTTTATCCTTTTTGTTAGATTTTTGTTTATTAAATTATATTTATTTTATTTTCTCTTATCCAAATATCAATATATAACCACTTAATTTGACTATTCCTATAACTTTAAACAATGCAGAAGTTAGAGAGTGATAGAGTTGTAACTAAAATATTTTAAATTAGTTAAGTAATTATTTAAATATTACTATTTATAATTTCTTACCGTTCAAATAATTTTTCATACAATATATAATCATAAAGATTAAGGGCTTTCTCTAGCACACAACATTTCACTTCCAAAATTTCGTTCTATAATCATAATCATGTGCTGCCTATAGATTATTGAAATAAATAATTGAAATCTCTTTCCTGTCCCCAGCAACAGATGCTGTATCACTTACATAATCCATTATTCATTCCTCTGAGCATCATTATGCAAATTACAATGTCCTGCAAAAATCTAAAAACCTTGTTGTAATATGCTGCTCCAAATGTTTTTTCTGATTATAAAAAGGGAATTCGATTCAAAATCAATCCATTATTATTATTATTATATATATATATAAATAATAATAAAAAAATAAAAAATAAAAACCTCCAACCAAGAATAAGATGACCCTTCCCAACTTATACATATATATATATATATATATGTATATATATATATATATTCCTACATATGTTGGCAATGGATGGCAAACATAATTCCAGCAATCAGTTCCATATAGAATTGTAAAGCATCCCATATTGAGGTCACAATGTCCACCCAGCTGAGAACTCACACCTCCAACTAAGAATAAGATGACGCTGTTAGAAACAGTGGCCTAGAGATTAGGAAGAGAAGTGTATGAAGAAGAATTAGAAAAAATACTTTATTCCTTGATTAAAACATGTAATGTACATAACCTTATATAGATTTCAAAAGATACATATAACTATCATATTTAAATACAAATAAAGACCCACTAACACAATACTTAATAGGGTAACTCCCACTAACATTTTTATCAATTACCATAACTTTATTGTTTACCACTAACACTCTCACTAACACAAACATTAAGACACTTAATAAAACTATTATAACTCCCACAACAAGCAATCAAGTTTATTATTTTCAACAGACCATTCCCAACTTACCATAACTAACCTATGCTAATGAGCGCTTCTAATACATCTACTTCTCAGCTTGCGTTCCTTTAGCATGAAGACCGGGAAAAAGGAAACTTCGAAAGAGCCGGTAAGTGTGCTGACAGGAAATTGCAAGCAAGAATTGAGCGGTTTGTCCAGATTAACAGTAATGACAAGCACAAAGGATCGAATTCATGAAAAAACGAAAAAAAAAAAAGCAACACTTTTACGCAGCGCTGGTTCCATAATGCAAACTACCATTTCTTCCATAATACGCCTGGTGCATCTTCACTGCTATATCCAACATGCTTTTATAGCCTTTAGCTAATGTCCACAATTTTCTTGAAAACCTACAGGATAGGGAATAAAAAGGCATCAAAAGTGTACAACTTCAAAGTGAATTAAAGTAGCGTGCAATGCAGGAAGAATTAGATAGACCTTAACCTTTTATATTAACCAAGTGACCGTACAATGATAACAACTGTATAATCATATGTAACAACCACATCTAAAGTTTACTAACACTACAGAGCCAGAGACGAAAATTGAAAGTTGGAAAGAGCAATGATACTCGCGCCTACAAGGTTTTTAACCATTGGATGTATTTGATATTTTAAGTGTAGACTTCTCCACAAAGTTCAAGGTAAAAACTTGTAACTTAGACGGATAAGCCTAACAAGTAGGCTTACATCTCATTTCCCTTGAATTAAGTAAAATTTGAATAAGAAGATAAAACACTGGAAGGAGGGAGTGACCGTATTGAAAAAATATTAACTTACAAAAGTCGAATTAATAAACAGGTGATACACCAAACGTCATTCTCTATCTTCCCCTTTCAATTCTAGTTGTTGCTTTTACATTTAATTATTTTGATACTTGAGAAATTACAGTTGCTAAAACAATAAAATGAAAGAAGAAAGAAAGATCTCATACGCACCATAATGAAAGTAACCATTGCTTCAACAATGCTTCTAGTGTGTAGCTTCATTTGTATATCCACTAAACACTGGTTGCCGCAGCCCCTCCAACTTTTTGTCTATCAACTCTGTCCAATAACTATAACAATAAAGGCACTAAGTAAATTGATATGCTGCAGATCACACATTAAGCTAAATTACTTAATTTACCCAAAAATAAAAAATTAGCAATCAACCTTCTAAAATCCATGGGCTTCACATAAGCATCAATTTAGGTTCAAAACAAGGCAATATTGGTAATAAATCCATACCTGTACACTGTATCGGCGATCTCATCGTCCTGGCATCGTATATAAGTGTATGGCAGATCTGGTATTCGTTTCAATGATGTGCACCTCAACACGTCCAATACTTCCAAAGATTCCAGAGCCTCAAGTCCCTCAATCTTGCACAAGTTCTCGCAACCACACAAATTCAAATATCTCAATGATTCCAAACCGTCAAGCCCTTGGATCTTATCAAGCTCCAAACATTCACTAATGGATAATATTTCCAACTTCTTCAAGTGTGACAAATCAGGCATGTTTTCAGAAGTAGCTAGCATGTCACACGCAAATATGTACAGACTTGTCAAAGATTCTAATTTTTCAAGCCCTTGAACCTGTGCTAGCTTGTCACAGTTCTTAAGCAACAAACTCGACAAAATTTTCAAATTTGCAAGGTCTGGCAATGTTTCTAATGCATCACAAGTTGCAAGAGATAGCTCGACTAGACTTGAGGGTAACCCCAGTATGCATTGGAGATCCTCACAAGATCGTATATCCAGCACCTTCAGCTGAGAAAGGAGACCAATATCATTTGGTAAGCACTTCAATTTGGTACTATCCAAGGTCAGCTTCTCTAGGTTGAGCAATTTACTAATATTTGTGAGCATATCTACAAGATCATGGCACTCGAGCAATTGCAATTCCCGTAAATTAACCAGATTTGACAGGTCAGGGATACAACTAGTATTCAGAATCCTTAAACTTGAAGGAAGTTCTGGAAGAGAATGAAGCTCTGTGCACCCTCCAATGTTAAGAGTTTGAAGTTGAGCGAGCCCTGATATATTGGATGGAAGGCTTTGAATTTTCGAACCATAAAAGCTCAAGTATCTCAAAGATGATAGTCCTTCCACATCTCCCGGAAAGTCCACCGCCAACTTACTACACTCTGTGAGATCCAGCACTTCCAAACGTCCCAACTCCCAAAGTTTATCGGGTAACTTCCTTATATTAGTATTTGAAATGTCAAGCACTTTCAATTTCTTTAGATTGCCGATGGACGGATCAATATCTTCTAAACTTGCACAGCCTGCAAGATTCAGTATCTCCAAAGCTGAATCTGATGAAAACTTAGGGGTTCTTGTGAAAGCACATTCGGCCACTAGTAGAACTTTTAATTTTTTCGCCTTCTGTTTAAATAGAGAAATAATGAACAACAGAAAAAGGACTAATTAATGAGTACATTATGGAAGAAAAGAACAAAAGTAGAGGTTGTACACAAGACCTGGATTTGAGTCCACACCCTCCAATTTTCGTTGATGCCACTCTTTGATAAATCAAGAATGACTAGCTTCTTCATATGAAAATTCAGTCGTGCGAAATCCGAAGGGCAACCACGCCAATTAAGCCATCTCAAGGAAAACAGAACATTTATAAAATTCCCATTAAGGTCTGCACCATCCACTCGGAGATACCTCATATGTTTCAGTTTCCTGAATTCCTTATCGGTAAAGCACCGCTTCTCTTCAGACTTTAAGTCAAAGGGAAGACTTAAGGCCTTGACCATTATCGTTCCCTGCAAATGACAAGAAAAAGTTGAGAATGCTGTTAGATTTAACGACCGGTTATGGATAATGAAAAAAGATAGATAAAATTCAGTGCACGCGGAATTTACCTCCCCTTCCTCTAATACTTCCAAGGCTTCCGCGTGATTCCACAACCTACTACGGCATTTTTGTTCATTGACGACTTTCTTCCCAAGAGTTATAAGCTGATTTTGCATCCACAACTCATTTGCACCTCCCACTTTCACAAGAGACATGAGATCAAGTTCAAAAAATTCTGTCTTTGGATAAAACCAACAATCCTCCCACATGTAAAATACAGTTGTTTTATCCATCCCAAGAAAAATACATGCAATGTCAAGAAATATATCTTGCTGCCTAGAGTTTAATTCTTCATAATCTACTCTCAACTTTTTCAGAACTTTATCAATCGGTGTCTCTGCAAACTTCTTCAATTCATATCCCCACATCTTATGGTTAGTCCCATAAACTTTCAAATCTATAGATTTGAGAGCTAAAGGGAGCCCTCCAAAATTGGAAGCAATCTTTCTAGAGATACTAACGAATTCTTTTGCAGGAAACTCCCTGTCGAATGCATGCTTGCTGAAAAGTTGAAATGATTGCACAGCGCTCATAAATGGGAGTTCATAAGTCCATTGAACTTTAAGAGCATTTAAAACACCTTTGTTTTTGGTTGTAACTATGATCTTACTTCCTTTACCAAAGCAACCAAGCTCTCCCACAAGATTATGAACATGCGAAATGCAATTCACATCATCAATAACAATGAGAACTTTCTTGTTACAAAGCCTCCCTCTAATAATGCCTACACCATAGTCAACGTTACGAATAATGAAAGGGCTCCGATTTAGTGTGTCGGCCAGAAGCTGTTCTTGCAAACAAACAAGACCTCGGGGGTTTTTGGCCATTTCTTGAACATCTGCAAGGAAAGTGCAACAGTCAAAGTTCCCAAGGAGAAGTTTGTTGTACATGAACTTGGCAACAGTTGTCTTGCCAATACCAGTCATGCCATAGATTCCAATAATTTGTATATCATCAGTCGTACTATCTAATAGCTTCATCATTTCATTTTCATGATGATCCATTCCAACCAAGTTTTTAGTTACATCCACGAATTTTGTCCTCAACACTGACAACACTCGTGGAACAATTTTCTCCATAATTAGTTTTCCTTGATACCTGATTAATGCCAGGGGGAAAATGAGAGAAAATGATTAGTGACTAGAAGGATATTGAATTAAAAAATGACAGGAAAAAAAATGATTTCGTTTAGATTGGTTTTTGTTTTCCTGGATGTGGTAATTACTCGAAAGCTCAATCTAACAAATACCCAATTTTCACAAATGCCTATAAGTCGGACTTGATTCCTCAACCTTCCATTTGTAAGGAGGAGGAGGCAGCACATATGTCGAAGAGTTGCAGTAAAAATGATGATTCCAGATTTTAAATTACTGAATAAACCAGTTGACTCCCAAACCAGTTATCTTAGAGCTTTTGCTATATTTTCGTCCCATGGATGACACATTGCCTGGAGATTCTTGCAAGGGGTTATCAAATAGTGAATTCAAAACGGTAATGAAGCTGTTGTGCTTACAAATAAGGGAATTTGTTTTTTCCTTTTTTTTTGAGCAAGAGTGAATTACCCATCAGCTTCGGTTTTCAGATTCCAACCCTTGAGATGTCCAACCTCATTCAATGCCTTCTTCCATTGCTCAAGAGTCTCGTCGCTGAAATTCCCGGATTCCTTGTGCTTCTTGAAGGCCTCCTCATAAGTACTCCCAGCTGGTTGATGCTTCACTTCCGAAACTTCTACATCGTAAAAAATGGGTAAAATTAGTTGTCCCACACTTTTATTGCACTCCACCGTCAGCTGTAGCTCCATAAGGCACCATTTACTGGAAGCATAGTTTTTCGAGAAGATTGGAATTGAGATCCTCGACTCCCTGATTGCTTTCCGGAGTTCATGGCTGATATCTTTTCCTTTCCGGAGCTCTTCATTATCTTGAAAGGTCCGAACTCCTGATTTAATGAGACTTTGGTAGAGGAAATCCATGAAGCCACAACGAGTGTCACGGCCGCTGAAACTCAAGAAGACTTCATATTCACCTCCTGGAAGTGATATGTATGACCTATTCCTCTTACTCGGAGATGCCTCACTCTCCATTTCCGATTCAGTCATCTCTTGTCTTTTCCGCTCCATCGATCAGCAACAACTAATATTCAAATACACGAAGCTCAATTAATCTATGTTCAGTTTTTGGGCAATGGATCTACAAATTTAAGACATCCAATCGTACCAGATTGTTATTAACATGAACACACATCTAATGATATTGGCCACTCCCGCCCAAACCTAGTTATATTGTTCAGTGTAAAAAAGACTACTTTTTCTATCAAATATATATAATAAAATTGCTTCTCAATAACGATACTCTCTTTTTTTCTTATGAAGCAAAAATCTCAATGAGTAGTTGAGATCTATGAAGTAACATCATAATAATGCATAGAGGTTCTTAGCATAATACACATGCATATTCAAACTTGAGATTTACTTCTATTGTGTAAATATTGTTTCCTCTTAAATCGGCTAGGTCAGCCGATTATGTTGATTTATGCGGGGCGTGCCAGAAACCTTGACCTAGGCTTCAAAGGTTAGTCAGAAAGCAAAGACAGTCTCCTTGGATTCGACTTCTCAGGCAATGCGTAGGAGGGAGAACATGAAACTCCTACTTTAAGTTCTTTCTTGCCTCAATTAAGAGGACTTTCTACAATTGGGAATGTAACATTGGAAATCATAAATTTCATACAAACAATCGATATGTTTGGATGAAATATGATAAATGTATGATGTATGGAAAATAACAACTTGAATAAATGACTTGAGTTTAAAATTAAAAGTTTATGGAAAGAAACTTGAATTAAAAAAATGAATAGGATGATTGAAATGGCAATGAAAGTAATGACTGGAAAAATAAGCTAATTGACTGAAAAAATAAATAACGAAGCTTGATTAAAATGAAAGACTTTTAAAAGAAATAAAAGACTTTGCAAAAATTAAAATGACAATGAAAATTGTGTAGTTTGATTGATTGGTGTGAGACCCCTTGCCAAGTTGCATAAGGGTCTCTATTTATAATACTAAGTAATAACAAACTCCCTAAAAGTTTGTTTACAAAAAATAACAAACTTATCTACTAATACAATTATCCTTATCTAAATTTTAAACTAAAAAACAATTGAAATTTAAATATAACTAAACCGATAACTCTCCTAATTTATTTGACCAGTTGATGCAAAATTCTAATTCACTTTGAACTCTTTCCTTCCTTTATCTTGTGATGGTCTTTGGATTTTAAACTCTTAACTAATTAACAACTTGATCAACTCCTTATCTTATAGCATGCTCATCCTTTCTTTCTTCAAAGCTTCCCTCAATAATATTACTTCAGCCATACTCCTTGTACATTGGGTCTCTTTTTCAACAATACTTCTTCACTTATCCAATTGATGCTGATGGGATATAGTATCACTAATTTTTCGGCCCAGTCTGCCCATTGCCTAATGACCCAAAATCTCTACATTTGTTCCTTCTATCTTTAATTGATGTACCAACTTGGACACCCATTCAAACCCATTTAATCAATCCAAGTCCAAGTCATTATCTTCCTCTCTTTAAATTTCGGCCCAATGAATTAGGCCTTAAATTTTGCCTCTGCTTGACCCAAGTTCATCACAAATTTTACCACTTTGCTTGCCAAAATGGGGTGTCAACAAATATATGAATCATACATAATGGTTTTCAAATAAACAAGAAATACAAAATGCATATCTAGAGGAAGGTGGTGAAAAGTTAACATGCATTAAATGTATTGAAGCCAAGTTTAAGGGAGGTGAAATGTGGATAAATGAATGGAAAAAAAAAAACCAGTTGAGTCTAACAAGCTATTTATTTATGAATGAATAAAAACAATTTTAATAATTTAATATCAAGTTAATCAAGTTGAAATCAATTCAAAACTACATTAAATACCGAGTTTAATAATCTAATAACTAGTAAATTGCAACACATATAAAACTAAGAATTTGTTTAAATATCAAGCTAAAGAGGGGGAAAAATCAGCAATACGATCTAGTTGGTATCAAATATGAAATATTAAGTTATGAAAATTGGATCTTCTTCCTTGAACAAAGTCCATCACTTTCTAGCATATCATCATCCTAAACTGACACGACCCAAAATCAACCCTGGATATCTATTTGCAAACCGACAATCATCACTAAATCAATGAACCCATCTCCAACTCATTGTTATTACAAATTGACATGCTGAGATTTATTTTATTTTATATATATATATATATGGGGACTTGAATCTAAAATTTCCAGCCTTATAAACCAAACTGGTGGCACACCACATACCTGAACTGACTGCTTCACCTTTGGGAATTGAAAATCCTTGTTGATCAGACAGTTTGTTTAATGGAGAAATGGGAAAGGGTGTAATGGATCTGCATACTCTGTGTGAAATTGGGAACTGATAGGCTTAAAGACAACCAACCACTCAAATTAAACTATTCAAGTCAATTAATCAAGTCAACATAAAAGAACAAAATAAAGAGCAGATTTTTTCCAAGCACTGAGAAATTTTCGTTTCGTGAGATTAATAAATTGAAAAGATTTATCAAATTAAGTCATCCACACAGTGTAGTGGATCTGCATACTCTGTGTGGAATTGGGAACTGATAGGCTTAAGATAACCAACCACTCGAATTAAACTATTCAAGTAAATTAGTCAAGTCAACATAAAAGAACAAAATAAAGAGCAGATTTTTTCCAAGCACTAAGAAATTTCGTAAGATTAATAAATTGAAAAGATTTACCAAATTAAGTCATCCACACAGTGTAGTGGATCTGCATACTCTATGTGGAATTGGGAACTGATAGGCTTAAGACAACCAACCACTCAAATTAAACTATTCAAGTAAATTAGTCAAGTCAACATAAAAGAACAAAATAAAGAGCAGATTTTTTCCAAGCACTGAGAAATTTCGTGAGATTAATAAATTGAAAAGATTTACCAAATTAAGTCATCCACACAGTGTAGTGGATCTGCATACTCTATGTGGAATTGGGAACTGATAGGCTTAAGACAACCAACCACTCAAATTAAACTATTCAAGTAAATTAGTCAAGTCAACATAAAAGAACAAAATAAAGAGCAGATTTTTTCCAAGCACTAAGAAATTTCGTGAGATTAACAAATTGAAAAGATTTACCAAATTAAGTCATCCACACAGTGTAGTGGATCTGCATACTCTATGTGGAATTGGGAACTAATAGGCTTAAGACAACCAACCACTCAAATTAAACTATTCAAGTAAATTAGTCAAGTCAACATAAAAGAACAAAATAAAGAGCAGATTTTTTCCAAACACTGAGAAATTTCGTGAGAAATTTCGTGAGATTAATAAATTGAAAAGATTTATCAAATTAAGTCATCCACATAGTGTAGTGGATCTGTATACTCTGTGTGGAATTGGGAACTGATAGGCTTAAGATAACCAACCACTCGAATTAAACTATTCAAGTAAATTAGTCAAGTCAACATAAAAGAACAAAATAAAGAGCAGATTTTTTCCAAGCACTAAGAAATTTCATGAGATTAATAAATTGAAAAGATTTACCAAATTAAGTCATCCACACAGTGTAGTGGATCTGCATACTCTATGTGGAATTGGGAACTGATAGGCTTAAGACAACCAACCACTCAAATTAAACTATTCAAGTAAATTAGTCAAGTCAACATAAAAGAACAAAATAAAGAGCAGATTTTTTCCAAGCACTAAGAAATTTTGTGAGATTAATAAATTGAAAAGATTTACCAAATTAAGTCATCCACACAGTGTAGTGGATCTGCATACTCTATGTGGAATTGGGAACTGATAGGCTTAAGACAACCAACCACTCAAATTAAACTATTCAAGTAAATTAGTCAAGTCAACATAAAAGAACAAAATAAAGAGCAGATTTTTTCCAAGCACTAAGAAATTTTGTGAGATTAATAAATTGAAAAGATTTACCAAATTAAGTCATCCACACAGTGTAGTAGATCTGCATACTCTATGTGGAATTGGGAACTGATAGGCTTAAGACAACCAACCACTCAAATTAAACTATTTAAATAAATTAGTCAAGTCAACATAAAAGAACAAAATAAAGAGCAGATTTTTTCCAAGCACTAAGAAATTTCGTGAGATTAATAAATTGAAAAGATTTACCAAATTAAGTCATCCACACAGTGTAGTGGATCTGCATACTCTATGTGGAATTGGGAACTGATAGGCTTAAGACAACCAACCACTCAAATTAAACTATTCAAGTAAATTAGTCAAGTCAACATAAAAGAACAAAATAAAGAGCAGATTTTTTCCAAGCACTAAGAAATTTTGTGAGATTAATAAATTGAAAAGATTTACCAAATTAAGTCATCCACACAGTGTAGTAGATCTGCATACTCTATGTGGAATTGGGAACTGATAGGCTTAAGACAACCAACCACTCAAATTAAACTATTTAAGTAAATTAGTCAAGTCAACATAAAAGAACAAAATAAAGAGCAGATTTTTTCCAAGCACTAAGAAATTTCGTGAGATTAATAAATTGAAAAGATTTACCAAATTAAGTCATCCACACAGTGTAGTGGATCTGCATACTCTATGTGGAATTGGGAACTGATAGGCTTAAGACAACCAACCACTCAAATTAAACTATTCAAGTAAATTAGTCAAGTCAACATAAAAGAACAAAATAAAGAGCAGATTTTTTCCAAGCACTAAGAAATTTCGTGAGATTAATAAATTGAAAAGATTTACCAAATTAAGTCATCCACACAGTGTAGTGGATCTGCATACTCTATGTGGAATTGGGAACTGATAGGCTTAAGACAACCAACCACTCAAATTAAACTATTTAAGTAAATTAGTCAAGTCAACATAAAAGAACAAAATAAAGAGCAGATTTTTTCCAAGCACTAAGAAATTTCGTGAGATTAATAAATTGAAAAGATTTACCAAATTAAGTCATCCACACAGTGTAGTGGATCTGCATACTCTATGTGGAATTGGGAACTGATAGGCTTAAGACAACCAACCACTCAAATTAAACTATTCAAGTAAATTAGTCAAGTCAACATAAAAGAACAAAATAAAGAGCAGATTTTTTCCAAGCACTAAGAAATTTCGTGAGATTAATAAATTGAAAAGATTTACCAAATTAAGTCATCCACACAGTGTAGTGGATTTGCATACTCTATGTGGAATTGGGAACTAATAGGCTTAATACAACCAACCACTCAAATTAAACTATTCAAGTAAATTAGTCAAGTCAACATAAAAGAACAAAATAAAGAGCAGATTTTTTCCAAGCACTGAGAAATTTCGTGAGAAATTTCCAGGATTAATAAATTGAAAAGATTTACCAAATTAAGTCATCCACACAGTGTAGTGGATCTGCATACTCTGTGTGGAATTGGGAACTGATAGGCTTAATACAACCAACCACTCAAATTAAACTATTCAAGTCAATTAATCAAGTCAACATAAAAGAACAAAATAAAGAGCAGATTTTTTCCAAGCACTGAGAAATTTCGTGAGAAATTTCCAGGATTAATAAATTGAAAAGATTTACCAAATTAAGTCATCCACACAGTGTAGTGGATCTGCATACTCTGTGTGTTATTGGGAACTGATAGGCTTAATACAACCAACCACTCAAATTAAACTATTCAAGTCAATTAATCAAGTCAACATAAAAAAACAAAATAAAGAGCAGATTTTTTCCAAGCACTGAGAAATTTCGTGAGAAAATTCCAGGATTAATAAATTGAAAAGATTTACCAAATTAAGTCCCAAATATTCAAATTAATTTTTGGGTAAATTACTGTTTTCTCTAGTATAGATTTGGTTCTTTTCTATTTTGAATAATTTTGACTTATTCTTGAAATGACCATATGCCCTGTTTGGATAAGATTTTAAACGTTACTTTTGATTTTCTGGAATGAAAAATTATTTTCAAGTTGTTTGGCAAAAATATATATATATAAGAGCTTTTAGGGGTTTTGGAAGATCATTTAAAAAAAGTTATAAGTAACCAGCTTCTCAAAATGCATTTTATTTCTCTTTTTTTTTTTTTTTGTGTAAAACTAGAATCAAAAGCTTTGCCAAACATAATTTCAGGTATTCTGTTTTTGTACAACCTGTGAAATTTATATCACGCAAATAACTTGTCTATTGCGCAGTGCATACATCACTAACAGAACTTCAACTTGTCAGATGAACATCCCACTTACCAAATGCAACTACTGCATGCTTACATGTATAGAATCTCCCATTGCAAACACAGGCCCTCGCTCAAAACCAAAATGAACTGGATGTCTAAATCCATTTTCTCAACATCAAGCGAGAGGTTGTTTCTTCCTGGGTCAATATATGAATTTGAAGTAAGAAAACATACAAAAATAATATATATATATATATATATATATATATATATATGTGCATTGTACCTTTTACATCACCAATAATGGCATGTAGTTTTCAACAAAGAAACCCGGCTTTGCTTGCATTTAGTCTCAACAACTCCATAGGCAAAGAAAAGAATATCCCCACATTACGGTGTCACATGTTACAGATCCTGGTATACTTTTGGACTGATGATATCAAAGAAGATCCATGCAATAAGCTATATAGGTACCCTAGCAGGAGAAATAGCAGTCACAAAACATATAGATGCATGAATCCTTACATCGAGGTATAAACATTGAGAATATTATTATCCCAATATGGATGCAATGTTGGAAATAGTGGCCTAAGTTTAGAAAGAGAAGTGTATGAAAAAAAATTAGAGAAAATATTTTATTCATCTTATTCAACTTGATTAAAACATGTAAAGTACATAATTTTATATAGGCCTCAAAAAATACATATAATTATCATATCTAAATGCAAATAAAGACCCACTAACACAATACTTAATAAGGTAACTCCCACTAACATTTCTATCAATTACCATAACTTTATTATCTCCCACTAACACAAACATTAAAACACTTAATAAAACTATGTAACTCCTAAAACCAATAACCAAGTTTATTATTTCCAACATGCAATAATCAAACTAAAAAATGTTTCTTAAGGTTCAGCTAAAAACGAAAAAGATGCACAGCATGGTGTTTAACTTTAAGAGTGCTGAAAACATTAAAAATCGACCACTTCGCCTTATTCACATCTTGTACCACATTGACGGAGAGTTCTGCTCCAAACTCAGAAGGATGACAAGTGCCTATAACTTTTTTAAAACTGAAAATTCCTTTCAACCTAACTGTCAAACAACCATATGCATACATAATCGCAAGCAATCCAATACGAAATTAGTTCTGGTTCTTTCAGCAAAAACCACAAAAGGAACCATATGTATAGCAAGCAATCCAAAATGGAAATGATGGTGTAAATCAAGTTTAGTTAAGAGAAAGTAAAAAAACATACAGTTTGTGTCTATCATATGAAGCTAAAACATACAGTGATGGTGCACTACAAGTATACTGTAGGAGAAGATTTGTTTTAGTTGGATATAACCAAGATTACAACAAGCCAAACAAGCTTGACATATGTGCTTGAGGGCAAATAGGCTTTGAATAGCCTTTGTGTCAAATATTGAGCTCATATATCATATCTCACATCCCCACCTTAGACATATGGGCTGCAGGGCAAAACACAAATGCGACAACATTGGTAGAGCAGAAGGAATATAAGACAATCATCAAAGATTATGGATCCCCCATATTACTGGGAATGAACTTCAATATTTAAAAACCTATTACTTTCAACATATGCAATTCCCGAATTTCATCAGGTAACTTCCGTATATCAGTATATGAAATGTCCAGCTCTTTTAAATTCTTCAGATCACCTATGGATCGGTCAATTTCAACCAAATTTCTACATCGTCGAAGAATCAGTATCTCTAGAGTTGCATATGATGACAAGTTTGGAGTTTTCCTTAAAGCACAATCAGCCAGTCGTAGAACTTTCAACTTATTTGCCATCTGTGAAAAAATTAAAGAAAGAACAGAAAATGATCGACTTGAAATGATTATATGATTGGATAGAAGAAACAAAAGTAGAGAACTATACAAGACCTTGATTTGATTCCAACCCTCCCAGTGTTCTGTGATGCCGCTATCAGATAGATCAAGATTGACTAGATTCTTCAAAAGAAAATTGGTTGGCTTAAAATTGAGAGAGCAATCACACCAACTAAGCCATCTTAAACACGGAAACACACCTCCAAAATCCCCAACAAGCTCTACTCCATCAGCTCGGAGGTACCTTAGAGATTTTAGTTTTGCAAATTCCTTACTTGCAAAACGAGGCTTCTTTCCAGACCCCAATTCAAAACGAATACTTAGGGCTTCAACCTTTTCCGTTCCCTGTAAATGGAGTAAAGAAAAAATATATAGAAAGAAGTAAACACCATACTAAGACCAGATTCCACAACCTACTAAAATTTAACTAAAGAAGGGGAATAAAACTTGTGTAGGGTCCAATCTTACCCTCCGCCCTTCCAGCACATACAAGGCCTCCTTATGGTTCCACAGCCTACTACGCTTTCCCAAACTCTTTTCTTCGCAGACGATTTTCCTACCAAGAGTTCTCAAATGATCATGCATTCGCAGCTCATTAGTATCTCTCTCCACTTTTACGAGAGACATGAGACAAAGGCCAACAAATTCCTTTTCTGGACGATATATACAGTCATTCCACATGTAAAATGCAGTTGCTTTGTCCATTCCAATAAAAAGACAGGCAATATCAAGAAATATCTGTCGTTGCTCATAAGTTAATGCTTCATAAAATACCCTCAATTTCCTCTCAACGCCATCATCAGATATGTCCTTCAGCTTTTTCAGTGTATCCACCCAATCTTTTTTCTCTTTGAGAGAGAGAAATGACCCCATGACCTCAAGAGCTAGGGGAAGCCCTGCAGCAGTAGATGCAACCTCTGTAGAGATACTATGATAGTCTGGCGGAGGAAGCTTCCGTCTAAATGCATGAATACTAAAAAGTTGAAGAGACTGTTCAGAATTCATCAACGGAGGTTCATAGATTGCATCCACTTTAATATTATTTAAAACATCCATGTCTTTACTTGTAATTATGATCCTACTTCCTGAACCAAACCAATCGTGCTTTCCCACAAGATACTCGAATTGAGAGATCTCACTGACATCATCAAGAACAAGAAGTAATTTCTTTCTGCGAAACACGTGTTTCATCACCTCCATTCCACCTTCAACATCAGATATGTGAGGACACCATTTTACTGTGTCACTGAGAAGCTTTTTCTGCAAAGCAACTAGACCATTGCACTGTTGTGCTGTTTCGCGCATATCCCCGAGGAAACTATGACATTCAAAGCTCGTAAGGAGTCTATTATAGATAAACTTGGCTGTAGTTGTCTTGCCAATACCACCTACACCATAGATACCAACAATTTTTACTTCGTTGGAACGAACATTTAGTAATCCCATCATTTCGTTACAATGATGATCCATCCCCAGCAAGTAGTCATGTCTGTCCATGATCATCTTTTTTAACTCTAACAACACCGCTGGAACAATCATCTCTTTCACTAAAGTAATTTGATACCTAATCAATTTAAAGCCAAAAAAAAGAAGAAAAAGAGCAATAATGAGTGGATGGAAGGAAATGATAAATTCTACTTGATTTGGTCTAAATCTGAGCATAATTATAAGATCTTCATTTTTAGTAGTCTTCCCCGATACCCGATTGATACCTGATTGATGTGAACTGAACAATTTATGAATGTATAACAGGAAACAATATTTCAAACCATAGTTATTAAAGGCTCAAGGCGCACTAAGGTGCTAGAGGTCCTCTGGAGCCCAGGCGCAAGGCTCGTGACTGAGTGAAGTGAGGCACACAATGGAAGATACAATGAAAAAATATAATATTACTAAATCATTCATACTCCATAATAAAGGCGCAAATGCACACACTTGATGCGCAACTCTTGCACCTCAAGGAGCCCGGAGCCTAGGCGCTTTTAACAACACTGTTTCAAGCATTCATTGATTTGACAGTTGTAAATCATGTTAGTGACTAGCTACCTCGCAAAAGCAATAATGTTGTTATACTTTTATGCGTGTTGCTTGTGATTACTAATAAGGGTCCGTTTGGATCGCCATGTGTCTTTCGCGTTTTACTTTTGACTAAAACAATAAAAATGAGTTCTCGGCACTACTATAACTGAGTATCTTTTCAGAAAACTGAACAAAAGACTTTTTTTTTTTTTTTACAGTTTTTTATTTTCAGTTTTCAAAAAATAAAACTTTTTTTAAGAAATGCAAACCAAACTTATCCACTAGTGTTTATATAGTACAAATAACTAAAGAGGAATAATAATCAGCTTGAAGTGAAAGAAATAATAAAAATAAATTTATCATACCAATGATCTTTTTTGTTCAATTCCCAACCTTTGAGAGCTCCAACCTCTCTCAACGTCCCTTTCCACCTCTCCACGATGCTGCTATTGACATCCGGTACATCAAGCTGGTAACTCCCGGTTTGATGCTCCACATCAGAGGCTTCAACGTCGTAGAATATAGGCACAATGACTTGCCGATGTATTTGCATCAGAGCAATCTGTCGGAGAAAATTTTTGCAGGAAGCAGACAATTTGGTGAAGATTGGGATCGTTACCTTGGCAGCCGATATATTTTTTCCCAGCTCTTGGCTCATATGTTCTTGTATAGGAAACTCCTTCACATCCCGGAAAACGAAAACCCTTAATTTTTTAAGCTCCGAGTAGAGATAAGAGGGGAAATTGTCGCCGACATGTGTGCCTCTGAAATTCAAGAACACTTCGCATACCATTGAAATGTCAAACACCACCTATAGTAACATATAGGAAGCTAACTCAATTTCAATACCGAAACAGAGAGCTCAGATCCCTATATGCGAATTTCTTATTTTCTTTCCCCCTCAATCGAATTGTATGGTAGGCCGATACAGCAAAATAACTTCTAAGATCTCGCTCTCAATCCAGTTTCGACAATGGATCTGCAATTTCTTATTTTCTTTCCCCCTCAATCGAGTTTCGACTATGGATCTGCAATTTCTGTGTGTGGAATTGGAAATTGAGAAGGTAGCTAGCTGCTTACTAGTCTAAGATAAGGTGCTTCTAAATAGCCAAGACTACTGAGAGGCTAAATAATAATATTTCGTGTTTTAATAAATTAAAAGGGTAAGGTGCATTAAATCCTGAAATATTTTATCTCTCTCAACTAACTCCATGAACTATATTTTTTACACAATAATTTTTAAACTATAACAACTTTTACAATTAACTCAATTCCGTTATAATACCGTTAGTTAAATTAGAATAATTTGCACTCAGATTTCCTAAAGTTTTGATCAATTGCACTCATTCCCTGAGATTTCATTTTCCTTGCAATGACACCCCCTGAAGGGGAGAAATTACCGGAATATCCTTGTGTTGTCTCCCTTATTTCATGAGACAAATATCTAGGTGGTGAAATTACCTCCATGCATCAAGATGAAAACCCTATAATGTATATATATCTATAACAACTATTATAAAATATGAGGGGTTGGAATATTTCCAAACATTTTCTTCAAAATAAAAATTAATGAATTAATATGTATTAGTTGAAGTGCAACTCTAAGGAGTATGCCAAAACGATATAAAGTAAAAGACAAGGGGTTGGAAATATTTCAATACTTTTAAAAAATAATAATAATTAATTAATATGCATTACTTGAAGTGTAACTCTAATGAATATTTCAAAAGATATACGACAACGGGTTATAAATATTTTTATATTTTTTTAAAAAAAAATTAATTAATTAATATACATTAATTAAAATGTAACTCTAATGGATATTTCATAAGATATAGAGTAAAGATATAAGACAAATATATTTCGGCAAGGAAAAATAATATAACTTTAAATACATAAATCTGTATATTTATCTATCTATCTATATACTACTAATAAAAACACAAGGACTGTCTAATATTCCGATTCATTATCACCTTTTACAATATAAAAAATTATAATAAGTAAAGTTTGACATTATTTAAAGTGTAAGGGTTTAAATTAACTTTACAACAAAATTAATAAATAATAAACCATTTGTCGTATTTTTATAAAAATATAAAAAATTACAATAAGTAAAGTTTGTTATTATTTTACAGTGTAAGAGATTAAATTAATTTTACACAAAGAATAATAAATTATAAAATCATTTGTAACATTTTTATACATCTATCACCTCTTACAATACAACAAAAACTATAATTAAAATGTATTACTACTTGTTTAAATTGTAGGAGTTGTATATTATTTATTTACAAAATAAATTAAATTATATGAGCTCACAAATATTTTATACATGTATCACCTTCTAAAATACAAAAAAAAAAAATCATAAATAAAATGTATTATTATTATTTAATGTAAAAGGTCACAGTATTAATTTTAGGGAAAAATAAAAAAATGATAACTTTTGGGGCCTATATTACAAAAATGATTATTTTAAAAAAATAATTTAAAGAAATGTGATAATATTTCAAAAATCATTGTATCCAAAGTACTTAAAAAGTTTTTCAAATTGAACTTAAGACACAAGGGTTGTTTGGTCCATTAATTTAGCCAACGTATCTTTTACACTAAATCAAGGGCACAAGAGTCATTTCATGGGGTCTTCACCCCTTCAGGGGGTGTCATTGCAAGGAAAATAAAATCTTAGGGGGCGAGTGCAATTGACCAAAATCTTAGGGAATCTGAGTGCAATTTATCCTAATTTAACTAACGGTGTTATAACGGAATGGAGTGAATTGTAAAAGTTGGGATAGTTTAGGGAGTTTTGTGTAAAAAGTGTAGCTCAGGGGATTAGTTGAGAGAGAGAAAATAGTCCAAGGGGGTTTAATGCACTTTACCCTAAATTAAATGAGAGAAAAAAATGGATAATAATTAAATTATTATTATATTTTTTAATTAATAAAGTTGTTCTTTTAATAATATATGGTAGTTTTGTCATTTTAAAATTATTACTTAAGTTGCTATCATTTTTCTTTAAAGCTTCGTTTGGATGGACAAGAAAAAAAAAATTATAAAAGAAAATGATAGCATTATTTATGAGAGATAAGAAAATAAAATAAATGATAGCTAAAATTTGTATTTATGTTTGGATAAATTAGGAATGAAATGAAATGATTACATTCATGATTAGTAAGGCTAAAAGAGAGAAAAAATAATAATAGTATTTTAACTTATTAATCTTTATATTTTTAACCTTTTAATTCAAATATCTTTAAGTTATTGTTTTTACATGTTGAATGCATTTTTTGTATATTAAAAGTTATACTTAATTTGTTATTATTTTTTTCAAAATCTTCTTACTTTTTGAAGGATATTAAGTGAGAGATTTAAAGGGAAAAGATATCCTTTCAAATCTTTCAGAATCATTTCTTTTCTCTCATAATTGACAACTCAAACACAAAACTCACTATCTTTTTCTTTTCTTTTTTCTCAAATAACTCTTATCAATCAAAGCCTAAATCTTCTCATTTTATGAGGGAAAACAACAAAGGGTTTTGTAGTTATAGACTTATCTCTCCAAATCATTTCTCCTTTCTTCAATATGTCAACCCAAACACATATACTAGTATCATTTATTTTCTTTTCTTTCCGAATACTTTCAAATCACTTTTACCTAGACTTGTAAATGGATCGAATTTGGATCGGATATGTCCTGATCCGATTCCGAATCCAATAAGCATAATCTGACGGATTTTTGCTTCCTTAATCCATATTCGATTTATTTGATATTCGGATCTCCGATCCGATAATGATTTTTTTTAAAATAAAATCAATAAATAATATTTATATTTTGTTATTATTTTATGAACATTAAAAATAAAATTGTCTATTTTATACTTATAATGCATGTCCATGAGAAATATAAAAGTCAAATAACAAACAAAAATTTAGAATATAATTAAAAATACTAATTACCATATACAAATAATAAAATAATTATAATTATATATATATATATTAAGTATATTACATTTACTATTCAATATTTATATATTAATTAATAGTATATAAATTTAAAGTATAAATAATAAAATACTGAAATTATTAACTCTTTTAATAGTAATATAGTTGATAAATCATTATTAATAAAGAACACAATAATTAACAATTAACATTTATATATATGTATAGTACTAAATATATACACATAAAAATATCACATTTATATTAATATATATATTATGTACTTCGGATCGGATTAACATAAATTCAAATCCAATCTATTAAGAAATCAAATTCAGATCGTAATCGGATTATCGAATTTTATTTTAAATCCACATCCGACTAATCCGTACGGATTCGGATAAAAATTCGATCCATTAACCGGTCTACTCCTACCAAACGAAGCCTAAGAAGAATCGCCTATGAAGATTGGATAATTCATATTCACATAATGTCTTATGTTTTTTCATAACTCACCAAACTATTCTTTATTATTGGAAATATTCCTTACCAACATAAATTATGAGAAACAAAGAACTATGAAACTTTAAATGGATTAATTTGAAGACTTATTCCCCTTTCAAAATTTCATAATATTAAAAATTAATTATTTAAATAAAGATTTTAAATTATTTTTTACAAAAATTTAGGTGAAAAAATACAAAAAATTTAAGTAATTACTTAATATCATTTATATATAATTTGAGAAAGAAGATCTTTGTTATTTAAGAAATTTGTAAGTTTTCATGAATATATCTTTAGGAAAGAAGTTATTTTCAAAATAAAGAAATTTAAACTTAAGATAACAAATTTATTATCTAAATCAAAATTTATATAAGTTAATTATGTTAAAAGTAAAATAAATGAATGTACAATTATATTTTCTCACTTGAGAATATATTTATTGTAATAAAAATAAGTTAAATAGTATAAGAAATATCTTAAATTAGAGAAAACATTATTGACATTGTTTAAAGAATGATAAACCCAAGTAGAACAGTCATTTGCGAAGGATTTGGGATTAATTGCAATATATTAATTGATTAGGGGGTTAGATGCAAAGTGGAATAGTTCATGTTTTTCTTGCATTTTATCCTTTTATTTAGGATAAAATGCAATAAACCCCCTAAACTATGGTCAAATCAGCAATTATCCCCATGAACTATAAATGATGCAACAAACTCCCTGAACTATCAATTTTTGTTGCAAATTGCCCCATTTTCTTATATTTTTTTCATAAATGACCAAACTACCCTTTTTTCATTGAATTTTACTAAATCGATTTTTCTTGGACAGCCCAAGCACTAAATTCATCACGAATAAGCTTAGGTAAAATATCAAGCTCAGGGTCATATAAACGCCACCAATAGAAAATCCAATTTGGATACGAGGTTTTTAAAGATTCAGGACAAAATTTAAAAAACCAAGTATGCTTGTATTTGACATTTTGGTATAAAAATGCATGTTTCCATGCTTCTTTATAATCCCAATAATTAAATGAAAACATTTTTCCAGAACGAGAAAAAGTCCTGGGCCTTGCAGGGTCAAGCCCCCAATCAGTGGGTTTCATTACCCTTTTGATAACAGCTTTAGAATATGAATTGGGCTTTTGACTTTGTCATCAGACTTTTCATAAGTATGGGTGATGATGACAGAATTTGTTTCCTGTAAAATCATCTCATAAACATATCTCTCTTTATTGAGAGGTGCACCATAATTCTGCACATCGCCAAGATAACGGCGTTTGATCTCCCTAGGATCAGGCATCCATTGGACATCCTGAGGCTCCAAGGTTAAGACATATTGAGTAATCCTGGTATTAGGAATAAAAGGAGGAGGCTCCTTAAGAAGAGCTTCCTTAGCAGAAGTAGGGACTTTATTGCCCTTTTTAGTTTGAAGGTGAGGGAAAATTTCCTCATTTGTAAGATTCACTCTATTTGAATCTTTCTTTTTCTTACCCTTGCCTTTATTGGCTGGGTTACCCTGTGAAGAGCCGCTCATTGAATACCCTGCAAAAATTCACGGGTTAAGAAATCAGGTAGAGAATTTGACTCTCCTTTAATATATTCAATATCAAAATCAAATGCAGAAAGATCTGCTTGCCATCCTGCAAAAATCTGTTTAGAAGCAAGATTTTTAATATCTTTTTTCAAAACTTGTTTTGCTGCACTACAATCAACTCTAACCAGAAAATGCTGATTAAGTAAATCATCATGAAATTTATAGACACATTTTACAATGGCTAAAACTTCCTGTTTAATTGTGGCATAATTAAGCTGTGCATTCTTCCAAGTACCAGAAGTAAATCTAACAAGTTCTTCTTTACTTGTAGAAGGATTCAACTGCTTTAAAATACCCCCATATCCTTTATTGGACGCATCAGTTTCAACAATTTTAGACCATAAAGGATTAGCTAAAGATAAACAAGGTAATTGTTTAGCCTTAAGCTTGATCTTCTTAACAGCCTCAGTATGCAGATTGGACCAAGGAATAGGATTCTTCCCTAATCGTTGGTACAAGATAGCACTATCCTGAGCAAAATTCTGATAATAATCAGAGATATAATTCAGACTACCAAGAAATCTTTGGAGCTGAGTTTTATCAGTAATTTCATCAGGAAATTTAGAAGCAAATTCAATAATTCTATCAATAGGAATAATTTTTCCTTGATTAATATTGTGACCTAAAAAACGAACTTTATCTTGAAAAAGTTTCATTTTAGGAGCAGAAATAACTAAACCACTACGTTTCAAAACATCTTTAAGAATCTTTAAATGTTTGAAATGTTGTTCAATGGATTTAGAAAAGACAAGAATGTCATCAATATAAACAATCACAAAATCAGAATAAGAATTGAAAATATCATTCATGACATGCTGAAATTCAGAAGGAGCATTCTTTAGCCCAAAAGGCATAACGTTCCATTCATAATGACCAAAAGGGACAACAAAAGCAGTTTTATATCTGTCTTTAGGATTAACCTGAATTTGCCAAAATCCAGATTTTAAATCAAATTTTGAAAATAAAACAGCAGTGTTGAGTCTGTCCAACAAATCTTTTTTATTTGGAATTGGATATCTAATCCATTTCAAAACATCATTTAAAGGTTTATAGTTAATAACCAATCTGGGAACACCTCTTTCCTTTTCAGAATGTTTATTGACATAAAAAGCAGTACAACTCCAAGGAGAATTACTTGGAACAATTAATTTCTTATCAAGAAGGTTTTGGATTTCCTTCTTACATAAGTCCATGTAGTCTTTTTTCATTTGACCTGCACGGGCTTTTGTAGGAATAAATCTTTCATCAAAACTTTCTTCATAGGGAAGGGAAACAATATGTTTCTGTCTATCCCAAAAAGCATTAGGGATATCACTGCAAACTTCAGAAAGAAACTGATTCTGAATAGTTTGTATATCATTTTGGATGTCGTAATTTGACAACCTTTGATTGATAGTAAGGGACACAATTTCCCTTTGCAAATAATTAATTTGCTTTTCTTTGAAAAATATATTATCTCGAAGAGAGTTAATATTTTTATTAAGGGGTTGTGTTATAAATTTAAACACAATTGACGTCCCCTGCAAAGTAGTGAAAATACCTGTAGAATCAATCTTGTCAATAGGCATTAACGAAGTGAGAAAAGGAGTACCCAGTATTACTGGTAAACTCATGTTTTTGATTAACAAGAAAGTAGTTGGTAAACAAAACCCTTCATTACAAATATAAACTTTATTAATCTTATAATTGATTTGCATTTTACTACCATTAGCACTTAAAAGTCCTTGGGTAGTTTTCTCAAAATACTGTGTAGGAATTAATCCTTCCTGGATGCAATTTAAATCAGCACCACTGTCAACAAGAGCCATTAAATCAGGTAAAACATACTCTTCATTAATGACAATTTTAACATTAATGTACCATTTCTGAAAAGTAACCTGATCAAGAAGACACAAATAATCATCTTTAACAGTTTCCTTTTCAGTATGTGGTGAAACATTTTCTTCAGACTCAAGTCTAGAAGAATTAAGAGAAGCCTGGGCTAATTGTAATTGGGTTATAATTAACTCAGTCTTAGATTGATTAGCTTTCAACATTTGAACCTCAGTTTTCAAAATATTAACTTCCTGACGAAGGTCATTAATATTAACAGGTCTTTGGGAACTTGATCCTTCTAACCTATTGAAAACCTCTTTCATGGTAAAGGGTTGATTAGGAACCTTAATCGTATCATTTTCCTCCTTAATATGATTTTGGTAACAAAACTCAATCATTTTAAGTTTAATCTGAGGATCATTAATTTGATCTAACAAATCAACAAAAGATTGTTGTTGACTGGTTAAGACATTTAAACTTAAACCATTCATCTCAACAATAGCTTTCCAATAATTGGAAGAGCCCTCGTTTGTACCACAGTTACAAGAACTAGTAGTACAAAGGGGAGCATCTTCAGATGAAGATGTGGAGGTTAACAATAACATAATTTCATTGTCAGAATCAGAATTAGAATAACTCTGTTCAGAATCACTGGAATTAAGAAACAATTTACTCAACTGAAGCTTAAGACCAGGTTCAATCTTCAGACTATCCAATTTAGCCTTAGTTTTACATTTATTAGCATAATGGCCAATACGTCCACATTTATAACATATAGCATTAATTTTAGAGCTACCCTTACCCTTATGTTTAGAACTTGATCTGGGTTTAGACTCCTTATTAGTGCTTTGACGTTTACTTTTACTTTTAGTATAACGTTTTCTGTGATAAGGTTTTCTATCTTTAGACACCTTATCTTTCCTTTTATTAGGATAATCATTAGTGACATTGTAACCAAATTGGTCACAGAATTCTCCCAACTCCTTTCTACCAGAAAGACGTTGAGCCTTCAATTGGTGTCTTAATTTTAAATCATTACACAAGGAGAGACCTTCTTGTATAACAATACTAATTAAATCACCATAATTGTAATCATTATAAGGGATTGACATTCCATTATGTTTATCCTTTAATTTCTTCCTAACCTTTTCAGCAAAGAAAGTTGGAAGACCATCAATGAATTTAGCTTTCCAATGCTCACTATTAGCATCAGTTCGTTGGGTAACTCTAGCTAAGAAAACATCCTTATACCATCTAAAATGGGTAAGGGAAGGACATTTAAGATTCTGTAACATCTCACGGCCACGCTCATGGTTAATACCCTCACGACCAATGAAATGATGAATGATAGTTAATACCAATGTGTAAACAACATCAGTGATAAAAATATATTGATTAACCTCATTCTTAACAATCTTAACAGAATTTTGAATCTCATTCTTTTGATGTGGAGAAAGGATATTATCCCACCAACCTTTCAAAATGCTAGTAAAACCACATGTAATAAAACCAACAATTTGTTGTTCATTATTATCAGCAGTTTTACAGACAGTGCTGTACATCATCATTTGATGTACCATCTCATAAATAGAATATTCAGATTTACCATCAATATTCCATTCATAGATAGTTTTTGAATTGAAAGACACATGTCCAAAAAGATATGCTTCTTCAAAAAGAATATCTTGAGGAGTAGGTCGATGATAGTAATTTCTACTACCACCAAGATCTCCAACCTGAGTTTTATTGGTGGAAAAATTGACTTTATTCAAATTCATGTTATTTGAAGAAATCAAGGATTGATCAAAATCATTTATTTGATTTAGAGAAAGATCTAAACTATCATCTTCTATTTCAGATTCATTCTGAGATAGAACATTTAATTTAAGATCTTTTAATTTATCCAAAAGGACAGAATAAAATTCCTCACTAATTGGAGGAGAAGAAACAGGAGCTTTAAGTTTAAAACCTTTTACCTCCATTGGAGGTTTTACAGAAGGATTAGTTAAAACAACTTTTTCTTCAAGTTTGGTTTTAGACAAAATCATGGAATCAAGATTAGATTCAATTCGAGACAATTTTTTTCCAACAGTTTGAAAACACAAATTAGTGTAATTGTTCTGTTTGAAAATATTATGAAAATCAGCAGTGACAGGATCCTTAGAAGAATTATTACCAAGCCTAATATAAGCAGAAGCTTCAATAGGTTTGGGAACAACTGAATCAGGAGAGGTTTTACTACTTCCAGAAGATTCAATTTTCAAAGATTCTGGAGGTGGATGAACCGAGTAAATCACTTTACCATCAGAAGTAGTCCAAGTTTTAAGAAGTTTATCTAAAACAAGAACTGAAGGATTTTGAATACTATAATAGTAACAAAACCATTTGGCAAAAGACACAATTTCTTTTGTCAAATCAATATAGTTATAAAACTGGGTTTTATAAAATTCAAGTTGTTCTTCATTGAACATTCCAAAATACCAACTTCGAAAAGCCTTATATTCTGGTTTCTGAAAATTATCATTAATAGCATTTCTATCTATGATAAAAACCATTAAAAATTCAATTCAGATGCGGTAGGGGTAGAAGATTCCCTACGAGTATAAATACCATGCGGAATTTGCTGGTCAGATAAACGTACCCCATCTAAAGACACATTTTCTTCAGAGGAGACTTTAGTATTCAATTCAACATTAGACTTCCTGGAACTAGAGGGAATAGAGACTCTATATGGAGGAATACTCCTAAGAGATGACTCTCTAGTAGAAAGACTACGAGACAAAATATCAGACTGTTTGAAATTTAAAACAACCTCACCATCAACATGTTGAATGATTGAATTAATATCATGATTAATTAAAGGTCTTGGAGGAACAGCATTTTGTATAGTCCAAGTATCAGGGAAAACAACTTCATCCCAGGGGATCATCCTAGGGGTAGCAACCTTAGAAGTCATTAAATTGGTGTCAATTAACACAGTTTGACCTGAACTAGACATGGTTCGAACCTTAGGACATAAGGTATTCAACACCTTATACTGTATCCTATAGTCAACACATATTAATTCAGTTCCAGGCATGTAATTATACCCATGAGTTTGAATACGAAGATTAATTGCTTCATATAAATTAGGATCTGTCAAAGACAATGACAAATTGGGGAAAACATTGAAATAAACTGGTCCATGACTTAGACTAGTTTCAACAACACCCATTAAGGAGGGTCTAAAATCGAGACACCTACCATCTCTCAAGGTAGCTTGAAGAGCAGTATTCATACCAAGTAAGGTTAAAGGCCTAAAGGCAACTTGGATTAACCCTATATGGATAAATTTATAATTTGAACCATAATGTTCCAAATCTTTTGGACTCAACAACTTAAGTGTAGTGTCCTGATCATCGAGACCTATGGTCTGTTCCATGGTTTTAATTGCCATGGTACTTATCATTTCGAAAATACCATATTTATATATGGTTTTGGGTTTAACCCGAGGAATTGTCCAGTCATTCATTAACTGGTTGTGGTTATTAAAAGAAATCAATTCTTTGTTCTTCGTGGAAGAACTGGAACTACTCATGAAGAATAGGTTTGATGATATATGAAAAATAATAGAGTGATTTATAAAATTCAAATTTTTCCTTTTTTTTTTATTTTTTTTTATTTATTATTATTATTATGCTAAATGGTTACCTGAACTATCATGATTCGTTTTAAACCTATGGTTACTCGACTGTCAACGATTTATGGGAAACATGGTACAAGGAGCAATCAAATGCAAAAATACCTAAACATTCCACACGCGACTTTATGACGATCCATAACCGCAGAATAAAATCATGATGATAATTCAAATATACATTTAACAGAATAACAAAATTATATAAATACCAGAAACATTAAACAATATAAATCATACTATACAGATTCATACATCATCAAATAAAACTACTCTAACATGGCTCTGATACCAAATAGAATATGAACTAATTGATATTAAATTAACGGAATTTCTCCATTCAAATTTATATAATTTTAAAATTATTTTTAAAAATTATTTTAAAGTTATTTAAATAAAAAATTTAAGTAAAAAGTTTAAAATACCTAAGAAATTACCCATTAACATGAAATTTTTTTTTAAAAATAATTAGTTAGTTATTTATGCATATATATTTATGAAAAGAAGTTTTCATCCTGCTATAATTTTTTTTACTAGGATAATAAGTGAAAGATTTAACAATTATAGTAAGAAGGATAGGATACTCTTTGTAACAAAATTGGGGTAAATTGTAATAAATTAATAGTTCAAGGGGGGTTGTTGTAGTTCAGGGAGGTTAGTTGCAAAAGTGTAATAATTTAGGGTTTTTTTTGCATTTTATCCTTTTATTTATTTTTACATATTAAGAGACCCATTTTCTAGGGTTTCAAATTCGAATTCATGATCCGACACGAAATTCTTTGAGAAGAACATACTACCAGTGACTTCATTCGGATCTCTCCGCATGATCGATTGATTCGTCCCAGGAATTCTACAGTAAGTCTTCTCTCTCTTGATTGAAACTGTTGTAAAGTTCAAGTTCATTGATTTGTTTATATTGGCTTATCTTCAATTACACACAACGATCTAATATATATATATATATATATGTGCTCAAGTTCATGCTATTTTAACCAATTGTGTGTTCGGGTTCAAATTTGTTCTGAATTGGGTTGTTATCAAACCACCATATTGATATATCACTCATGCTTTCATTTGGGTTATGCTGGTTTCCAAGTTCTAACATCGTTGCATCTTAATCTTTTAGGGTTTAGGGTTTTGCATCAACCTATTTGAAACCCTAAGACCTGTGAAGAAATTGGGTAGTTGCTATTCAAGGAGAATAGCTATTTTTCATCAGTTTCGAGTCGAAATTCTCGAAGTTTCTTTGTTTCTTTATCGATATGGATGACGGGGAGATTGATTTCTCGAGTATCGGTGATCTCCCGAGCAGTTGTTCGATGGACAGCTTTTTTGATGAAATTCTGAATGATACACATGCCTGTACTCATACCCACACCTGCAACCCACCAGGCCCTGATTTGTCTCACACTCACACTTGTTTTCATATGCACACCAAAATTGTGTCTGCCCCAACTGAGGATAAACTTGTCAGTGATGATACTGCAGAGTCTGAGGAAAAGAAATCGAAGAAACGCCCGTTGGGTAACCGTGAAGCAGTTCGCAAGTACCGTGAGAAGAAGAAGGCTCGGGCTGCATCATTAGAGGATGAGGTTTCAAGATTGAGGGCTTTGAATCAGCAGTTGTTGAAGAGGTTGCAGGGTCAGGCTGCATTGGAGGCTGAGAATGCGAGGCTCAAGTTTTTGCTAGTAGACATTCGGGGGAGGATTGAAGGGGAGATTGGGTCGTTTCCTTATCGGAAATCGGTCAAGAGTGGAGATATGTATCAAAACTTGGCTAATTCGAACTCTGTTGGCGCATATGTGGTGAATCCTTGCAACATGATGTGTGATGATCAGGTCTACTGCGTTCATCCAGAGGTGGAAGGAAAAGGCGGGGAAGCTGTCGCATTGAATGGTCAAGGTTTTGGTGGTTGTGATTTTGAGAATCTGCAGTGTCTGGAGAACTTGAATTCTGGATTAAAGGAGCTCCCTGTTTGTGGACCTGGGAATGTAGCATCTAAAGTCAGTTCTGCTGGTACAAACAAGAGAAAAGGTGACCCTCAATTTCTTTTCACGTCATGTGTTTCTTTTCAGATAGAAATAGAATGCTTAACTTGGTTAAATTAACTAAACATATGATTTATCCTTTTCGTCTATGCAAATTGGTATCTAGTGTGTGTTGCCCATAACAATGACCTTTGTCAGTTCTTTATGAGTTATCGTTTTCTTATGTGCTAATTGGTGATGTGGTTCTTGTCGTCCATAACAATGACCCTTTTCAGTCTTTAATTAATGTTGTCGTGGTGATAGAGTCGCTTATATTGGCTCTGCAAATGTAGTGCTTGTAAAGTCCAACAATTTTATAGAATTAGTGACCATTGTTGTTATGGTCATGTATTTCATTGATAACTCCACCAAAGTAAATCCATCCTTGAGAGATTTTCAACTCTGCAGTTTGTGTTCTTGTTTTCTTTCATAAGCAGGAATGCATAAATGCAATAATTGCACCGTTAACCACTGATGTAGCCATGATATTGTTGTTGCAATTCACTCTATCGACTACTCTTAGCATTACATTATTTTCATTTTTGTGGATAACCTTATGGTCGATCTATAGCAGAAACTTATTGTCGCTTTAGCATTTGCAACATATCTCACTCCTTGCCATATTTTTTTTTACCTTGCTATGAATCTTCTAAGTTATCTAATTTTTGTTATATTTTCTTATCTTTTAAAGGGAGTATGTGATTTACATTCATAAAACATGTAAATAACCTTTACAGTTTTCCGCTGTAAACATTATCTGAAGTCTAAATTTCGGAGTATATATTGTAAATCATTAATATTTTACCTTTTATATTCTATATCTTCAGTTTAAGTTAATCTGTTCTTCACGACAGAGTGAATAGGAAATACTATAAAGATTTAGAAAATTCCTTATAGTTGATAAAAAAAAAGAATTAATAAATAAGTCAAATACTTTACAATTTTTAAATTATTATTTTTTCATTCTTTTAATTATATAAGTTATGATTTTTAACGAAAAAAAGTATGAAGTACAACTTTGTGATATTCTCAAAATGAAAAAGCAAAAACTTTATGAATACATCTGTTTATATAAAGTGGTTTGCTTGATGCATTATTTAATTTTTAACATTCGATAATTTCTTTTGTCATATGTAGATACAGTGGTGACCTTGGAAAGTAAATGAAAAGTATAGATTGCACAATTAAAGATTTATAGTGCTCACAAAGCCTTTAAAGTTAATTAATAAACAATTGCTCTTATAAAATCATTTTTAGTTTAATGTTTTTTTATTTTGGATTATAGTTGAAAAGGTGCATATTAATTTGTTTTGGTTGAGATTTGTGATGTTGAAGATTTCATGGCCATTATAATGTTGTTGTGCAATCTCTGAACATTCCCTGGCTGTGGTTTAGAGCCTTGGTCCACTAGAATTTTTAAACCTGTGCTAGAGCCACGTGGCATGTTTGGGTTTTAAGACTGTTGACATGATAGCTCAAAGTCATATATATATATGAGAGGGAGGGAGGAGGGTGATTGTTTGTCGCTTTGGGGAGGAGGTGGGAGGGTGGAGTTCAAGAAAGGTGGGATGAGGAGAGGGGTGGGGGTTCGGAGAGACATTCAGAGAGGGTGGGATAGGTTCTCTGAGCATCTTAGATTTAGAGTGAGGGATGGGAGATGTGTTCGTTTTTGGTTGGATCACTGGTGTGGTGAGTCATCCTTGGCTATTTTGTATCCACAGCTATTTGGCATTGCTCGTGATCGACACATTCTAGGGGACGATTGTTGTCGTTTTGATACTGGTAGGCTTGTCTGGGATATGCAATTCGTGAGATATTTTAAGGATTGGGAGCTTTAGGAGGTCTCAGAGCTCCTTGAGCTTTTATACAGTCATTCTCCTATTGGAGAGGGTTCGGATTCTGCTGTATGGTCGCTTTCGTCCCATGGGCGTTTTGAGGTTTCTTCTTGGTTTCATCATCTCTCAGGCCCCATGCCGGCACCCTTTTCCAGGGCTCCTCCAAAGGTGGCCTTTTTTGGTTGGTCTGCTGTGAGGAGTTGTATCCTCACTTTAGACAACCTCCGGAGGACGTTTCAGAGTGCTCAATGATTCCTGTGTAAAAGGGAAGGCAAGTCCGTGGATCATCTTCTCTTCTATTGCTCATGATTGCGGGTCGTCATTATTGGGGTTATTCGGCGTTCAGTGGCTGATGCCTTCGACTACTCGGGGAGTTATGGATGTCTGGAGAGGCTGCTATGTGGTTGCCCATGCCCGTGTGTTTTGGAGGGCTGCACCCCTTTGCCTTTGGTGATGCCTTTGGCTGGAACGTAATTGCTGTTGTTTTGACGGAAGTGAGCCCACTATAGGCACTATCAAGGACATGTTCATTTCTCTTTTTGTTTTATTGGGTTATGGGCTCCTTTTGTACTTCTATTGAGGAGAAGCTGGATTTTTTGGGCTCTCTTGGGCCTTAGTTCTCTTCTTCTTTGTATTTGGGTTGTGCTTCCCTTTTTGAGTGCTCTCTTTATATATTTCTTTCTTATCCAAAAAAAAAGCTCAAAGTATATATTATTTTTTATTATATATTTTTTTACATTTATTTTACTCCTTTTTTTTAGCAGATGTAGCACTGGTACAAAAAGATTTTATGAAAATATCAATCAATATTCGATTTGGAATTTAGAGTTACTTCTCTCTACGTGATTTTTGCATCTAGTCAAATATGTGTATGGTTGAAGTGCTCAACCAAAACACGCCCTTGGTGAGCTATAATCAAGTCATGGGTTGCAGCTGTGAATGTTGTTTTTCACTCTCACCCTCACCTTAACATACACTGGAGCTCCGATACACGGCAAGATTGAGTCAGTCAAATTCCCATTTCTAAATATAATTTGAAGACGTTTTCAGTTCATTTGGTATTACTATTATTTTGAGTTGTGTCAAACTGCAATTATGTTCTTGTACCTGTTTCATGTCATGAAATAATATCCGTTTAGCTAACATAACTCTTAGTTCAGTGCATAATAAGATGATACACCCTGTTGATTAACACATTACAAAAGTGAGGACATCTTTTGATCTGTGTGCTATTTGTTACTAAGCTGCTGCCACATGACAAAATTTGAAAGCTAAAATATCACCAGAAAAATCTGGAAATATACATCCAACAATATTGTAGTTCTACATAATATGGACTCTCTTTTCATGCAAAATGTTAATTTTGTTGATCAGTATATAGCGAACATGAATGCAATTTGTGTACTTGCCTCTTTTCCAAAAAAAATAAATTAATATTGTGTACTTACCAACTATTATTTGCTGATAAATCTTATGTTTTTTTCTATTTGGAGGGGCTCGGGCTGCAACAACTACTTGAAGAGCTAATCAGATAGAGGTATCTGGTTCTCTAGGATGCACATCGTTTAGTAAATAGTTGTTTTGTTGAACTCCGATGAATCTTCCCTTGAGATAATTTTGTGTTCTTATATTTCCCTTTATTTTTTCTCTACCCTATTGTTGGATTTTTGAGATACATCCATGTCTATATGAGGCACAACATCAAGTAGATGTGTGCCCTTCTAGTTGTCAGTCTGTTCAGTTTATTCCTTTTGTCCAAGTTAACTCTACATAAATGTTTTGTAAATGAAGTGCTTAATGAGAGCCTAGCTAGGAGAACCTATGGCTCAGCCTTCTTATTCTATATCGAGATGCATAAATTTGTATTTTTGTTACTAATCTGTGAGATGTAAAAATTTTAATATTTGTTTGGTTCTAAGTGATGCGAGTTTCCATTCTGAATTCCAGAATTTAGGGAGTGGGGTCTCTTCAATGTTCCGGTATTATGAGCTTCGAACAGTTTCATGTTTACTTCCATGTGTTCCGAACAGGTGAGTTACAACTGGTGCTTCCCAGGACCCAAACTTGTACTTCTAATACTAGTTTGCAAATGTTCCAGCTTCTGTTATTCCAGTTTTACTTCAAATAAAAATGATCATAGATATTTCCTTTTGCCTTTCGGATTTTTGCTTTAGGGAGGATGGAAATTTTCCATCAAGAAGGTTGTTTTTAAATTTGAAGGTATTGCGAATGGAATGATTTAATTGTAGAAACAATTCAATATGGTCTGATTAATCCCATGAGAGAAAAAAAAACTGGGTATTTTGTGTCTATTGCGCAAAAGATGGGTTGTAATTATAATATTAGGCCAGGTTCGGCATTTCATGATATAACAGTGTCTAAAGCCCTATCATAATAACCATTAATTTTCCTCCCCTTCTTAGTAGTCATATCAAGGGTAGAAGGAATAGGCCAAAAATGGTTATTATGAGCATTTTATGTAGTCTTTAATGCACTAGTAATTCAACAGTCTTCAACGAGTTCTATCATTACTCATCAAAGTGATTCAAGGTGTCACTCAACAGCACACAGCACCTTTGAAAATGTTAGAAAAGTTTTTAAAATAGAAAAATTAAGTTACAGATTATCCAGGCAAACATAAATTCATACCAAATCTCATCTTGAAGAAGAGATTGCATGCAAGCTAATGGTCAGTACAAGATCCAGAAAAAGGTTAGGCTTGCATGTCATAATCGTCCCGATAAATACTTTCAGCCATTTGCCAGACTTGAAGAGCATTGTCTTCAGCCACACTGGATATGACCCATGGCTCATTCTTGTTCCAGGAGAAATCAGATATCTTCGCTTTGTGACCCCCATGAGAAAAGAGAAGCTCCGGTGGACCATCCTCGGCTTCTCCTTCCAGCTGCTCGTCTCCAATCCTAAAGGTATTGACACACCGGTTAGATGAGGACTCAACATCATATCAAATGAACAAATATAGTTCTGTACTCATGGATGGCCGGATATGAAGTTTAGGCACAACATATGTAAATCAAACAATGGATTCAAAAATCAATAGCCTGGATTTAGCCTTTGTCAATCACATCACAACAAACAAATCAACGAGTTATATGAATTTCAACTAGTACCGCTTCTTCCCACCAGTGTAACATCAGTGATCGAATAGTCGGAAAACATTAAGGTCAACTATGTTAATTCCTAGATTGTAGTCTACTGTTCAAACATTAAGAGATAGTCATCCCCCCATAGTAGTGGCAAATGCTCCATTAGCTGATAGCAGAAAATAAGAAAATTTTGGAATCTTAATCAACATTCCAGACTTATAAAATAGGTCACATATTACTTTCTCCCTCATTGGCTATTTTGTTCAGTGCAGTAGGGAAATGCTTGGGGCGTCAAGCATGAGAACGCAGGTTTCTAATCTTGGGAACAGCCATTTTTGCAAATAATGGCGAGTGTTCCCTCCGCCCATTTCCGAACCCTCGATCGATGGGAACTGGAGAATGACCGTTTCTTGTACTAATCTCTTTAACACTTGAAGGGAGCATAAAGCAATATATGATCTTAACAAGAGAATTGAAAGAAAAGTAGACAGATCAAATGGCCAACAATTTTTAGCAGAGATTTCTTTGTGCGAAATACCTGCTAAGGTCCCAAACCATCAATCTTCTGTCATCGGCGGATGATGCTAACACAGTTTCATGATTAGGATCCCATTCTACCTGGAATACCTCCTCCCTGTAAAAAATAAAAATAAACAAATAACAATAAAGTAGAATTTAAATAATCCGGGGAAGTAATGCAAGTAGTAATTCAAGCCATACACAGACTCGATAAGTTGGTTTACATGTTTATTGTAAAACCTAAATTCTTTGTATGAAGAAGCATCACTGCTCAACATGTCTCTGCAGCAGATGTCGTGATTGAACCAGAGGTCTAGCTTCTCTCATTTTAAAGCAATTAAGTCATTGCAGACTTGCCAGAGTACTTACACAGACACACGTATAGTGCATAGTAGGTATACATATATAACCATATTATTTAACTTTGTAGACATTTTGAACTGAATTTATACAATGCATATCTAAATATACAGATGCATGAGATATATAACTACACAAACAAATATTGATTTAGTTTGTGGAATGTTACAACTCAAATCAAATAGTGCAGACTCGAGGTATAGTCAGAGCCTGAAGGTAATCCACTTTTGAAACACCAAGTTCATTCTTTTTTAGCTAATCAAAGTCATAAGTGCTCATGGTATTAATTTAAGATCTAAGGGCAAAGGCCATACATGTGACTGCTCAAAGCATGCAGTGGAGATGATAACTTCCGTATATCGAACAGACCAACAGTAGTATCTGAAGATGCCGTGGCCAGAATCCATTCATTATATGGATTAAATGATAGATAGTTCACCTGGGATTGGCAAAAGGAAATGTTATTAGTAACATAAGACATAACAACTCAACAAAAACATAACATTTTCCCACGCAGAAATTGGAAACAACTTGTATTGCTGGGAGGTTTACAAAGGCTCAACAGGGGAATTTGTTTTCAGTTGCTAGTAAATGTTTTAGACATAAAAAGAAAATGACCAGCATTTCGTAACCCAAATTACTACTTATTGTTTTTGTTTCTTCAGTTACAAAATAGCTCCCTTCAATTTAGTTAATTCCAAGTGGATAAATACAACCATAAATTTAAAATTAAATATGTATTTTGACCGATAGAAAACTTCGCATTAATATTTCTGGGCAGACTATGAATAGGGAAAGAAGTGGAGTCTATCTACAAGCTAAAAAGCGAAAAGATTCATGGAGTTAGCGCTACCATTTATCCAGCCCAAAACTTGCATCATGCAACTTGTGATGTGTACGTCTATTCCTTCTTAAGTTAGCATCTGAAGAAGGAATAACATGTATATGCATCTTTAAGCTATTTCTCTTGCTTATGAACCAAATCTAACTTCTATTCGGTTTTGCAGAAGGCAAAGCATCTACAAACGATCTACAGAACTAGAACTATAGAAAGGCTAGTGCAGTGCAACCCGCTCCCCCCATTTATGCCCTGAATAGGACTCTGGCGAAAAAGGGCACTCAGAGAAAAGATGATAATGTTATTCGACAGAGCAACTGCAAAACGAGAAAGGGAATATAACTAAGCTAGTAACCTCATCTCTCTTCCCTTCGTTCCACTCATCCAGATTCGGAGGCTGGGTGATAGACTAGGCCCACTTACTAGGCCAGGAGGGTCTCCTAACACCTTCTTGTTTCACAAAGACGACCAAAAACTTACCAACAACAGCTGAAGTAAAACAATATCCAAAAAAACAAAAAGGACTAACACCCAAAACTACTGGATAATACCACCAGTAGTCAGCATAGCGGCAATGCTTATTGCAAACAGAATGGACATCTAAAGCCGTGTTCCTCCCAAGAGGGTTTAATCTCTTTCCCTTGATGCTCATTTAAACACACTCAATACAATGTAAAAAGAATTCCTTCAAGTTAAAGCAAGAAGGATAAAATATAAACAAAGTTAAAAACATCATGTTAACTACTTTATAATTTCAATGACACGATTGTCATTGCTAGTACATCAACTAACAAGGGAAATTTAATCAAAAGAATATTGCATCAAAACAGGTAAGTTCATTATATTATCTAGCTTAAAGACAAATAAGGATCAAAACAATATGCAAGTTGATGCATGAGAGTGAAACAATCACACAAGTGAATAATGCTGGAAATTAATTCACCTCTTTCTCGTGAGCTTGGACTGAATGCTGGGGTTTGTTCGTGCGCAAGTCCCAAATCATTAGCCAACAATCATCACCCACAGACCCAAATAAATTCTCATTCTTCAAATGCCACGATACATCCTCAACCACACTTTTATGTTCCTACAGTTAGAATCTTGAGTACTCAGTTTAACTGTACCATGGTTACAGACTTACTCTTCATTAAAGAAAAGTTGGATACAAAAAAAATTATGAATGACACAAAATGAAAACTTAACTACCAAATACCTCATAAACATGCATTGAATCGAGCACTTTATCCTGAGGCATCATAGACACATCCCACAAACAGATTCTGCAATCATTAGAACCACTCAACAGGTATCCCTCTTTAAAGGGGCTCCATGACAATCCATACCCTTCTTTATCGTGACCCCTCAATCTCAAATCAGGAGCACAAGAACCCCCTTCGTATTTCATAGGCTGTTTGTTACAGTCAAACACATACACTTCGGAACCACTAGTCTTTGCCGCAACAACAGGTGGGTTCTGATGCATACATCGTGCTCTATTCAATTCTCCATCAATATAAATCTTTTGCATTATCTCCACCTATTCACAAGACAAAGAATTACTAACAGTTTCAGTTTCTAAATACACACATAAATATTAATATCTGTATACATACATGCTTGCACATAGAACCAAGTCCATAAACACTACATAAGTCACAGACTCAGTCTCTCAATGGGTATCTTTTGTGTTGCATCTGGAATCTGATGTGTACTTCCCACTGTATGATTTTACAAAAATTATATATTTATACCATATAGAGATGAGCACACATTTCTCTTTACAAATGATAAATTTTAAGTTTCCTCTACCCACACAAACGCACTCAGCTTGTAATTTCCTCATGCTATACACGGTCAGCGCAAAATACACATATACGTGCACAAGCACAAGCATAACCAGTCATATCTTTTAAAATCATGTATTATGTGTAACGTATTCACTTCGTAATTTCATCAATCAGATGGTGCTCATACACAGGCAAGGAGTGAAACCCACAAATGTAGAAATGGGCATATATACCTAAAACACATATATGTAACTTCTAGACATTGGGAATTTTATCGATCAGGTGGTGTTCAATTCATACGGGCGCAAATAGCAAAATCCAGAAATGGGTATTTGTATATACAACTATAAACACAAAATATAAAAAAACACACACAATTATATACAATTATATATATTTATATAAATAATGTAGCTTACAGACCTTGGGCATTTTAGGGTTTATTTCGGGAGCACAGAGGGGGTGAGAGGTGGGAAGATGCGCATCGGCAACCATGAGGAAGTTGGGGCAATCGTCGGACGTGTGGGTCCCCAGTATGAGCTTGTGGACGGAGAAGCCATCGTCGCCGTCGGATCGGAGCGGCGGCGAGGGAAGCCACTGGACGGTGAGAGATGGCCACTCGAGCGCGTGAGAAATGATGAGGTCGTACAAGAATGGGCTGTTCTTCTTCCACACCGTGAACTCCTCCTCCACCACCTGATCTTCAGCGCCGCCGCCGCCGCCGCCACCCTCTTCTTCCCCTCCCATCTCTCTCTGTCTTAATTTCCCGCCAAAATTACTTCTCTTGGTGAGAGTGATGAATATATATACCACGAACGATTATGGTATAGAATTGGGCCTAAGAAATTTGGAGCAGGCCAACTATAGAAGTCCAGTCCATGGATTCAGAAAGGGCTAGCCTATTAGGCTCACAGTGTATTTTCCAATTCATCAACATTTGTCACATTAATGTTGGAGATGAATAGATGATCTTTAGATAAACTAAATTTTTTGTTTTTCCGCGTAAGAGATCATCACTCTATATATATACACAAGAGAACAAGAGAACAGGGACGGAGTCAGAAAAAAAATTCATTGGGGGCAATCTTTAAAAGTGACAAATACATTAAAAATAATAATAATAAGGAAAATAGTTCAAAATACATTGATAATTTATTTAAATAAAATTATAATTATCCTCGACAACTTTTCATATCTTGAAAGCGTTGTATGATAATTTCATTATTTAGGCCAACAAATATATCTTTTTCAATATAGGCTACCAAGCTATGATAGCTTCATTTTTCGCAGACGAAGAAAGCTTAAAGTGAGAGAGAGTTGGGAGTTGGGGTTCAAAATTGAAACTCTCAATTACAATTTACAAGTTAGGGTAAATAATTAAATTGTTATTTTGGATTGGGCTTTAATTCTAAGAAGTGAGTTATGGGCTTTAATTATATTATAAGTTATTTCAGGTTGGATTAATTGGTTGTAGCCTAGTGATGGGTTAGATAGATTAGGAATGAGAGTTTCATTAAATATTTGTTAAACTAATTTATATATTACATATAATTTTTAGGTATTTTTATTTTTTTGCCTAATAATTTTACCTTTTAAAAAAATTATTCAAATATTTGAACTTGAGGGGCAATAAGCAAAAATTTGAAAGAATTTAATGGAGGTCAAATATAATTTTTTTCTATAAACTCCTTACAAATAATTTGAATTACTGTTATAAATATAAAAAAATATAAAAATTAATGGGGTCAATTGCCCCTAAGCCACAAACGTGGCTCCGTGCCTGCACGAGATAAAAAAAAATTTAGAAAAAATAATTATATTACTACGAGATATTATCATGGCTTGTGTCGATTTTGTCTGCTGTATACAATATTGTGCTTAAAAGTTTCAGTTGAGAAGTGTCCACAATTTTTATGTACTATTTTTAGATTTCTTTTCTCATACTCTAATATTAATGACAACATGGTTTTGTAACAATACAAGTATATACTTGACAAGAAATTGTCTTTCTTCAAGATTTCTACCAATAATAATTATAAATTTAAAACCGTATTACCGAAAGTTTCACGATTCAACTTAAAAATTTACGTTGCTGCTAATTGTCCTCTATATTCGGTACTTTTAATCACAATCTGATCTAAAAATTTAAATTATTAATTATGTTAGCCCCAATCTTATATGTCCGAACAATTTCTTATATTAAACAAGAATAACAATGTATATAATACACTCCTAATAAAGATGGTATATCTACAACTTATATCACATTTACAACATCAATAGCTTGCGATCTAATACACAACCGAGGTGTTTTGGAAATTTTGGAGTTGATAATCAGATTAGATTGGACTCATATTGATATTTTATGAGGCCAACCAAGCCTGAATAATTATCAAGCTAGAATTGCATAAAGTCACACTAACTAATTACTACAGGGACCTAAAACAGAAGACAGCTGAAAATAATCCTCAAGATATTTATTAATTTCGGGACCCACTAAAGATTTGTTTTGTGATTTCCCACCATATTTTCCACTCATACAATCTTAGTCAAAATTAATTATTATTGTCTTTAATCCAAGCAATAAAGTCTAATTCTTTTCATATATATTTGGTGACAAATAGAAACATCCTATCTTTGATTATAATTTCAATGCCCTCATCATTTTGTTGGGAATACAGCCAAATGTGAAACAGATTGGCACTCAAGCAAGTCCCAAGTTCCCAACTCAGACTCATACCATTACTTGAATCTGACAAAATAACCTAATATATATATATACTATATATTATATCCTCCATTTTTACCTTGTCCCAAAATAAATCTCCACTTTTAAAAAGTCAAATTATTTTATTTGATTAATTTATTAATTTAACATTTAATCATTAAAATTATAAAACATATATACTATAAACCATCACATCAGACAATGGATGAAGTTGATATTTTATTCACTAACACTACAATAAAAGTCATCCTCTTAAAAAGTTGAATTCTCCAAAATAAATCTATAATTTGGCACAGAGGGAGTACTTTAAACTGTTGATAGCATTAATACATATTTTTCAATGTTATTTTTTGATATAATTTTTATGACCAACGATCCTTCAAGGAAGGATTATAGGTGTGGTGTGAGATTTTTACCCTTAAAAAAAATAATAATAATAATTTTATGGAAGTGTTAATTCCCACCCCCAATGCGCACCATAATACGTTTTTAAAGAAAGGTATGCATTTTTTTTTATCAACCTTTCTAGTTATTAATTAAAATTCTCTAAAATGTGTTATCCCATATCGTTTGGGGTATATCAATGGGAAGGCGAAATTTTTATATGTGAAGTATTGTTTCCAAATAAAATGTGATCTTCTGTAAAAGTCCAAAACAATTTGGTGCATACAAATAACAGTCGGTGGTACAAGAACTTAATACATAAATCTAAAAAATATTTGTCATACACATACAAAGGGGAGAAACCAAGAGATGATTTACATTTTTCTTTTTAAATTTGCACTAACAAATCAATATCCCATTACACAACCAGCAAAACAATAATTTTTGGATTACCCAAAATAAACAAAAATGAACACAGTACACTAAAATCTGGATAACAAGAGAAAAAGAAAAACAACAATCCCAACACACAATCTACAAGAAGAATTGAGAAAAAAACCAAAGGGTCACCTCTCAACTGCAAAATGTTTTTTTTGCATACTCATACATATATATATATATATATATGTGTGTGTATATATGATCACATGATAACACATGCAGCAGGATTTTCATCACTGAAGGCTGTGGTGTAGCGCACTTCAGTGGAGCTGGCACGTGCGAGCTGATAGTTTTGTCCGTCCATGGCATTTCGCACGTACCCAGCAGGGGCTTTTTTGTCATAAACACCAGCGGCGTAGGGGTGCGCAACTTCGTCGTAGGGGATGTAGGGCCAGAGCTCGGCCTTCTTGCCCGTCCGATGAGCGACACGTGCCACCACCTTCTCGGGCTCCACATATCCGATGACTGTGACCTTGTTCTGCTTACGTGTCACGTCCACCGATTCCACACCCTTCATTCCCTCCACGGCTCTCCTCACCTTCCTCTCACATCCTTCGCAGTCTATCTTCACTTTTATCTCCACCGTCTGATTAAATCAGATCAATCACATGATCACAATATTAATCAAGGATTAGTTTAGGACAACATACTTTGAACAGGTGGCCGAATTTTTTAAAAAAAATAATATGGAGATAAAATTCATAAAAATTATAACTAGTAAATTTTTTGGTTTAAATTAATCAAGGATTAGTTTAATGCGATAATTACAATTACCTCCACTCGAGATTTGCACAATTACATTCACACATCCTGTCTTCTAAATAATTACAACTTCCTCCCTTTTTAAGTGATGGATGTCCATATATAACGCCGGAAATATAAAACTCTTATAATGTATTTTTTATTAGATGTTTTCACACTGAAAAACGGTTGGCGTAAGCAGTGATTGTAAACTAAAAGGGGTGAGGGCATAGTTCAACAAATCTCGAGGGAGGTAACTGTAATTATCCCAATTTAAATTAGGGAGTGAAAGCAAAAGATTACATAAAGATTAGAATAGTGATTCTTCATGGATATAATTATGACAAGTAGGTCATGTAATTATGGTACATGGACCACCATAGAGGTGAGTCACTCCAAGGCATGGATATACATGCACTTTGCTTTGCTCAAGTCACTTTTAGGATATACATGTAAAGACACGCTGTCACAAATTCAATAAAAAGTTGTCGTTTAAGCGGCCAAAAAAATACATTCTTTTCACACAATCCAAAAGAATATTCCATCTTGTAGCTTTCACATTTTGAATTATTTTTTTTCTAATGGTTTAAAGACAAAGCAATGTATGTTTCATTTAGTTTTGGAAGACAAAATTTGCATCTCAAATTGGCTCCCAACAAAGCTCATGACTTGTTAACTTGAAGAAAATATACTTATGGTGTTATTCTTATATATATATATATTTTTTTTTTTTTTTATTATTTGGGATATTTTAAATTACATGGTTTATTTTAAAATTAATGTATTACTTTATTGACATACCCAAACTGCCCTTTCTAATATTCACTAGAAAAAAAAAGTTGTGCCACCATAAAATACCACGGATTTTATTAAAATCCCATAAAACCAAAAAAAAAATTGGAAATAGAGCCAATAATTTTTTTAGTCAAAGTAAGTACAACAGCCTTGGACCATCTAAACAAGGTGTCTAATTTAATAGCACAACCGTATAACGCATATATATATATATATATATACACTTTTATACATACTAGTGGTAAGAAGAAAAAAAGTTGCAAAAGGTTGGGTGAAGTTATTGGGTGACTGCGACTTAACGAGGAATGAGTAGTCAATTTGGTGGACTTGTCGGTACCGTGCAGTATCGCAACGATGGGTTGGGTCAACAACCACAGGAGATCATATCACCACTATCAATTATTGAATAAATTGCCCCCAATAATTCACAAAATATATTTTTCATTTATTTAAATCAAAATATCTAAGTTGAGGAGTTCCTGTTCCTCACGACTCTATTTTTAGAAATATATTATTGGATAGTTAAAATAAGTGTATCAATTTTTTTCCCAAAAAAAATATCTCGTTTAAAATATAATATGTAAGCTCATCATTAACATTGAATTTATAAAAACGATTCAAATATAAATAATCATATTAGCAAAGATTTAATATTGAATTATCACAATTCATACATGATAAAATACAGTAAAAGTCATCATCTTTAAAATTTAAATATTAAAATTGGAACAAAGAAAGTAATATGTTACTAAATTTTAATTAATTTTGTTTCATTGTTTGAAGAGCTTAATGATATTAAATAAATTCTTGTACTCAAAACTTTGTATAAAAAAAAAATCCATATTATTATGGAGATATAATTTGTTACTAATTTTATATAAACAAAAGCCTCAAATAATATAGCATAAAAAAAAAAATCATGAGCCATGACTCATGATTAAACAAATTTCCTCTAAAATTTACTTAGCGAATTAATATGTCTCGTGATTGTATCAAAAAAATTTAAAGGGTTATTATACGTGGTTTCACAAAATCATCAAATTATTCCTAACCTATTAACTAATTTTCAATTTGATCTATCACCCCCTAAACATGAATTCGGTGAATTTTCCAACAACAAAAAGTGAAATTACTAAAATACCCTTTTCGGTATGATTCATGTAAGCTTAATACATTTAGTAGTTTCAATTAAGATATTATAGTAATTTCGTATTTTCGGTACCGAAAAATTCACCAAATTCCCGTCATGTTTAGGGGGGAGCGGATGGATCAAATTGAAAATCTGAGGTTAGTTGTTAGCCAGGGGTAATTTAACAATTTTGTAAAATCATAGGGGGTTTTGTGATAATAGCCCTAACTTTAAATTGAAAGTAACATCAAACTAGCGCCTTTTTTTTTGCACTTTTATTAAGGACACCTCCAACACCTACCATCATCTACCGAGTCAACTCGGTCTAGTCCCTTTGAGATACGGTGTCCGTTACATTCTACATGGATTGGCCGGTCTGCAACGAGTGTTTACAGACACGCCCAGTTCGTCCCCAACTCGCACGAGTCACAAAATCAAAGATGTAGTAAGAAGATCTATGTAACCCACTCTTTTTACTACCGTTATGAGTTAAAAATTGAAAACACCACAAGAGAGTATCTATTTAGTAGATCTGCTATATATATATCTACAAAACAAACAGACATATGTAGCAGGTGTGTATATACATATAAGAGTTACATATAATGGATGGAATAAAGAGAAAATGATGGGTACCTGCAATTGCCTGCGTCTCTTGTGATGGGTATTGGCACCGGAGCAATCAAATATGTTGGAGAGATGATCCAAAGCACCCATTACTCCCCTCTATTTGTGTGTATGTGTGTGTATCTGTGTGTGGATGTGTTTTTGTGTGTGAGAGATATCAAAAGATGGGTATAGACAAGAAAAAGTATATCCCAAAAAAACTGTGTTTCTTCGATTGAACTGGAAAAGTGATGCGCCTTTTTTTGTCGCTATGAACCACTTTAATAAAAGGATAAGAGCTCTCTGTTTCTCACAAACACATAGTAAGTTTGTGTGTGAATATATATATATATATATATATTTGTATAGCATTTGCTTTAAAATATCTATAGGAGATTGGCTGGCAGTTATGTGTAACACGTGTCCTTGTTTGCAAGGAGTGGATTAGCTCATTTAAACGATGAGTCATTGTATATTGACTGACACTAAAAAAATAGAGGAAAATTTTAGGAGTTAAAAGAAGCATTTGTTTAACAATTAACAGAGAGTTATTATTGAGATGTCAATTTCATAGTCCAATCGTAAAACAACTCAACTCACTGGACAGCTTTCAAATCTAGTTATTTACATAAATTTGATGCGTTTTTATTTCCAGTTTGACACCATTCAAATCATTTAATTCATATAATTTTATTGTGTTTTTTTCTTCTAATTTGACTAATTATTTAGTCATTTAGATATCGGATTAATTCAATAACTTCATACCGTACTCCCTTCGTTTTATATTAATAATATCAAATCTAATTATTAAAAAATAATTATCTACTTTCAAATAACAGTGCAATATAATTTTTAATTTCTTCAAATTATTCTTTTTGAATTGAAATAAGTACTCTATAATAAATCTCCCTTAAAAATTACACCTTCCGTCCCAAAATAAGTGTCAACTTTTTTTCTTTTAACCGTCTCAAAATAAGTATCCATTTTGAAAGTTAAATCACTTTATTTGATTAATTTACCGATTAACCTTCAAGTATTGAAGTTATAAAACATATACACTATAAATCATCACATTATTACGGTGGAATCATGGGTAAAGTTAATATTTTATTCACTAATACTACAATAAAAGGCATCTTCTTAAAAATTTGAATTTTTCAAAAGGAATTTTGACGCCGGACAGAATAGAGATTATTCTGTAGGCTAGTGCAACGGGTAATTTGCAAGAAAGAAAAGAGAGAAATTCGACCCAAAATTCAGAGAACACTCTGGAATTTTATATAATTATGTATAATCAAGAATGAATAAAAACAACCCACAAGCCGGGTATAAATAGCTGAAAATCGACCCCTAATGGGATTTTTGCCAAAAATAGCAAAACCCTAAAAGTCCTACCAAAACAAAACATGGAAAAAAAATAAAAAGATTGCCAAAAATCTGGCCCAAATCGGGTTCAGAATCATCTCCTAATTGACAAATAAAAAATTACAATAAGTAGCAAAAAATAACTAAAAATAAATAATCGAAAAGGAAAACAACGAATTTGGGGCTCGAAACGATGTGCACCGAGCGTAGCTTTCCGAATTGGGGTCACGGGCGCGAATCCGACACTCGTAGCTCCAGTTATGGCCAAAAAACCGACACGTGCACGGAAACTGCCCCAATTAGGCTGGATTACGATTTCTTGCCATTCTTGCGCTGATCCTCCCGCTCCAGGTAATCCAGCGCCATTAATGAGCAATCTGACAGCTCGGCATCGTCTGACTCGGATCCCCCTGCATCAAATTTATAATTAAGGACGGAGAGAATAATAAAATAGATAAAGATGTAAATTAATATTATTTTGATATAATAAATTAATCATTTAAAAAGCTAAGTCAAACATGGATTATTATGTGAGACCGGGGAATAGAGATGACATTGTAAAAATTATTTAGATGTTTAATTATTTAAGTTTAAATTTGATGATAATAGAATATGGTAATAGGAATGTAAATGTACGATACAGTATTTTTAAATTTGTTGCATGAGTTACATTTTATGGTTTGATAAATTTATACACGTAATATAACAATTAATGTCAATTCAGGTCTATTGCCCTGTGCACAGAATTAATTACCTGATCAGAATTTAAATTACTATGCATAAAGTGAAACTAATGAATAAGTACTAATTAGAATACATCACCTGACATTCCCTCACTTATTGACTTTAACAATTAATAATGTTAGTTGTCCAGATACAAAACTTGGTAGAATTAATATGAAATTGTTCTATTGTTCTTGCAATAGAACAATTTCATATTAAGATCGGCAAGGGTAGCTAGCACAAAGCATTGATTAAATTAAGAGGCTCGAATATATTTAAGAATAGAATTGGGTTTAGGTGTATGGAACAGTTTGCTGACTTTGTTTATACCAGAGGGTGGCTTGACAAAAGTAATATAAGGGTTAATCAGAGGTAAATCTATAACTGGAATTTTGCTGGATTCATCCAAATATTCATATTCATACAAATATTCGACTTTAGATGAAGAATATGGAAGAAGAGATCTAGAGGAAGAAGATCGAAAGGAGGAGCGTGAACTGGAGCCGGAGCTAAAAGATTTGGACATAGACATGGATAGAGAAGTCTGGGATCACCAAATAATCATACATACAAAATGCAATTCTCTGGAGTATTTAGATGTGAGCATATCTGACAAAATAGAAAGAGGACTAATACACCATTAAAACTGTAATGACCGGGTTTATTTAAATAATTTCTTTTTCTTCGGTTATAAATTATTATTTTTTTATCTTGTGCATTATGTGGCATTGCATGTGTTTTTGTACATTAAGGATTGTATGATTTGAATTTTTGGGTTCATTTCTATGTTTTGTAAAATTTTCATTTTTGTCGTTGATCGGGTAGTTTCGATATTTTAATTAAATGTGGGGGTTACTTTTGAGTTTGATAAAGATGAGGGTAACTTTTGCAATATATTCATTATGTGTAAATGTGTGACCGAATTCCACATGTTTAATTTTATTTTTATCTTCAACTTTCCAAAAGCATATTCCTCCATCATTTAAAGGTTCAATCATACATCTATTATATTGACACCACTTTATGACATTATTGATGAAAATTTTCAGCCATTATATTGATGTGTTGAGGTTAGCTTTTGCATATTCTCAACAATCAAGCAAAAACCATTTTTTCCATCATTCTCTATTTTTCTCCTATCTTCTTCTCTCTACATTTTGGGCATCTTAGAGTGGGGATTCAATTTTGTGCTCAACTAGGAAGTTGTTCTACGTGTTCCGATCTTCGGTTTAATACCAATTACGGTATGTGATCTATATTATTTAATTTGATTTGATTTTTCAAAAATTCCAGATTGCTAGTTTACATGTTTAGTGAAAATCAAGGCTTTAGATCTCTAATTTATAATATATGTATGGATCAAAATTAGTTTATGAAAATTTTACAGATCATATATAGGTATGTGATTATATGTTCCTGAAAATTTCAGAATTTATAGATAAGTAGAGAGTTAATTAAAAATCTAGGAAAAACATGTTATTCGGATATTGTTGTTGCTGCAGACCGTTTGTTTTTTTTACTCGGTTTGAGAAATTTATAGACCATGTTAAATTATTTATAAATTTTTGAAACTTTTACAGTATGATTTTGTATATGTCTATTATCATCTCTCAAAATTTCAGATCATGTAGATAAATATTTAATTTTCTAAAAATCACGGAAGTAGGCTGTCCAGTGATATTTTACTGCTTGCTGATCCGATTTCGGTTTCGGTTTAGCCAATTGTTTCATATGGTTTCGTATTCTTATAAATCTTGAAACTTTTATTATAACAATTTGAATATGTCTAGGACATATGTACTGAAGATCAAGAATTGTAAGTTAATTTATACTGGTAAGAAAAATTGTTGAGTAGTAACTGTTCAGTTTTAACTGTAGTTTAAAACCGGAACTTGTGTTACCGATTTGAGCTATCTATAATTCTAATTTTGTACTTATAATTTTATCACCTGATCTTGAGTATATAATATGTAAATCTGGAGATTTTGGTAGTCATATAATTCATGGATAGGTTTGTAAAAATCTTGGAGTAAAGGGTGTTCAGTTTTCGGAACTGTTAGGAAAGCTGTCTTTTATAATTATTTTGGACCACTGTCCTTTGATTAAAGCTTATGAAAATTTTACAGTAGATCTACTTAGAGGTTTGGAGTGTATCCTGTAAAGTTCATATTTTTATCAAACCTGTAGAGTTTTCTAAAAATCATAGATTACTTGTTGTCCGTTTTACGGTAGTATTCGAAACCGAACTTTTCGATTCTTAATTAAGTAGCTAAATTTTGTCTATTAATTCCGAATATTTTTTAGTAGATATTTATATATATCAGAATGTTTATTGGCAAATCTTATTATAAAAATAAATATGGTTATGCATATAAAAATTATTCAATATGTGTTAATTGGTTTCGGGCATAACAGGGTACAAATGAAGGCGTGAAGGGAGAACCGTTCGTTTCTTCATTCTCTACACAACCATATTGTTTTGATTGTTGGTATTTTACTGGATATTTTATCAAGTTTGAGGTAGGGATTTATTGGGGTATCGTGTGAGTTTAAGAATCTTCATTTATGCATCTTAATGTTTATATATAGATTCATCATCTTATTGTGCTATGTTTGACATGAGTTGTGAAATTGCATTAATGTGTTTAAATGCATTGATTCATGCCACGATAGAATTTTATTAGGTGGATCATGGAGTGCGGATATATTTATTACTTATGTGCGCATGTGAATGACATTTATGAATTGTGAATTGTGAATGGTGGATTGGTTGTTGATTTTGGGAAATGGTCGTGTGGTGTGAGCAATGGGGGGACGAAGGAGCTCCCGGGGTGCAAGTCCTCGAATTATCGCGCGATTGGTTGACGTCACCGTAGGGTTAGTAGCCCCAAGACGACTAGGCAGATGAACAGGTAGTTCATGTCCTAGGGTTTGTTTCACGACATAATTTTCCCATTTGATGATTTTGAATTTGATGCTATCTCTGTTGTGATAGTTGGATTTGAATTCGTATTGAGAGTATTGGTTTTAATTTCGTGATTATAGAACTTTTAAATTATCTTGATGATATTATTTAAATTGTTCTACATGAGTTTATATTATGATTCCTTATGCATTTATATCATGACATTGGACTAGGGTAGAGACTTAACCCTATACGTATTCATTAATTTACATACTTGCGGAATCTTACGCTTCATGATTTTTCTCTACTGGGCCGTTTGTGCTCACCCCTTATCATTTTTCAGGAAAAGAACCGTTGGTGGATGATGCATGAGCTACTGGATATTTGTGGAATTTGAACTTATAATAATTACATCTTTATGTAATAATAAAGATTGCGTGCTTATTATGATTTGTAATTGTTTGGCTTTGGACTAGTGTGTTCGTGTTGTAATTTGATTTGGTTTCGGGATTTGGGTATGATTTTATAATTTCTATTTCGCTTCCGCGCTAGTGAATTATAAACAATGTCGGTTGACCAGTTTGACCATTTGATATTTTTATGAATTTTAATTAAATTTAAGTCATTATCCGGGTTTTCGGATTCAGGGCGTGACAACGTGGTATCAGAGCTTTAGGTCGTTTTACCTTTGGGACGACGGGATAAGGCCTAGTTATGTGAACGTTTGTTTTACTGTTGCCTTTGAGTGGAATGTGTTGATGTGAAGTTACAAGAGTATAAAGCTGATTATTTAGCAATTAAATGTATCTAATCACTATCTCTTGTGACATAGAATCATGCCTCCGAGGAGAGCACCAGTGGATCCCCAGGTTGGTGATCAGATTGCTCGTGATATGGCCAGTGCGTTTCAGCGGATTGCACGGGAGGCTATTCAAGGTGCACAAGACCTGAATGTGGGGAACGGAACAATGCGAATTTTGAAAGAGTTTAAAAAGCTAGCACCGCAGGACTTTATCGGAGGACCTGATCCATTCGTCGCAGAGCATTGGTTGGAGCGAATGGAAAGGGATTTCAGAGTTGCAGGGATTCAGGATGGCATTCTTCGGGTTTCTCTTGCTTCATATCATCTGACGGAGGATGCGGGTATGTGGTGGAAGAATGTGGGGTTCACTCATGACACCGATACTATGGACTGGGATACGTTCAAGACCTTGTTCTTAGACGAGTATTTTCCAGTGACTAAGAGGGATGCTCTAAAGGTCGAGTTCATTCACTTGATTCAAGGAAGTATGTCAGTGGGTGAATATGCTAATAAATTCACTTCATTATCAAGGTTTGGTAGGGAGATGGTGACTCTTGAAGAGGACCGGGCAAAGAAATTTGTAAGGGGTTTGAAGTTTGAGCTACGGGCCAAGATAGCAGTATTAGAAGTTCCCACTTATGCTATTGCTTTACGCAAGGCATTGGTAGCTGAAGAAGAGTTTAAGGACTTTCAAAGGATTAGAGATTCAAAGAACCGTGCTAGGGATACGACTTCCTTCTCTGGAGATCACCAAAGGAAGAAACCCAAGGGCAGATCTTATTTTTCTCAGGGTTCACAGTCAGTTCATTCTGCTCCGACGATTACTATGCCGACTGGGTCAGTCAAGGATCGAGTGACTTGTTTCGAGTGCCATCAGCAGGGACACTACCGGAGTGAGTGCCCTCAGAGACAGTCAAGGGGTCCGATCACTTGTTTCCAGTGTGGTCAGCTAGGACACACAAAGAGGGACTGTCCGCAGTTAGGATGGGGTTCACAGAGCAGTGCTGGGTCACAACAGAGGACAGGACAAGCACAACCAGTTCAGTCAGGATTCAGGGCTCCACAGCCAGTTCAGCCTGCACATTCTGGACAGGGATCTCGGTATTCAAAAGGAGGTAACCCTGGTATGATGAGCCAGCAGCAGTCAGGGCAAGGCAGTGCACAGTCGGGACAGAGGACTCAGGGTTGTGTGTTCGCGATCACTCCACCCGATGCCTCAGCAGGTCCAGCAGTTGTTCGAGGTATTTTTCTTGTTTCTAGTTCTTGGGCTCGAGTTCTTGTTGATTCTGGTGCTTCCCATTCTTTTATCTCTAGTTCTTTTGCATCTGCATTGGGGTTAGAGGTTGAGTTTCTCGATAGAGCCTTGTGTGTAGATACACCAACTGGTAATGAGTTGATCTTAGCCAGAGTTTGCCGAGATTGTAAGATCACGATTGCAGGAAGAGTTTTAGTGTTTGATTTTATCCTTCTAGAGATGACCAGCTTTGATGTGATCTTGGGGATGGATTGGCTTTCAGCTTTCCGAGCCAACATCGATTGCTTTCGGGGAAGGGTTTCCGTCTGTACTCCTGATGGTGATTGTTTTTGTTTCGTGGGGGATCGGAGCCATTTTCTCACTTCTTCTCTTCATAGTTTGGGCAGTCGAAGAGGAGATAGTTCTTTCCTAGCTAATCTTCTGGCCTATGAAGACGAGGAGCATGGTTCTTATGGTGACTTTCCGAGGGTGGTCTGTGAGTTCACGGATGTTTTTCCAGAAGATTTGACCGAGTTGCCCCCAAAACGAGAAGTGGAGTTCGGCATTGACGTCATTCCCGGTACCGATGCAATTTCTATGGCACCGTATCGTATGGCACCGGCCGAGTTGGAAGAGCTGAAAAATCAATTGGAGGATCTAAGGATGAAAGGTTTTATACGTCCTAGTGCATCGCCTTGGGGAGCTCCTGTTTTTTTTACGAAAAAGAAAGATGGATCTCTCAGGCTTTGTATTGATTATAGGAAGCTGAATCAAGTTACGATCAAGAACAAGTATCCGTTGCCGAGGATAGACGACTTGTTTGATCAACTTAAAGGATCCAAATGTTTTTCAAAGATATACTTGAGATCAGGTTACTACCAATTGAGGGTCAAGGATGAGGATATCTCGAAGACAGCTTTTCGCACTCGGTACGGTCATTTTGAGTTCCTTGTTATGCCATTTGGTTTGACAAATGCACCGGCAGCATTCATGGATCTAATGAACCGGGTATTCAGTGCTTACTTAGACAAGTTTGTGGTGGTCTTTGTGGATGACATTTTAGTGTATTCATCGTCCGAGAAGGAGCACGAGGAGCATCTAAGGATTGTTTTACAAATCCTTAGGGATAACCAGTTGTATGCAAAGTATGAGAAGTGCGAGTTTTGGCTACCTAAGGTACAGTTCCTTGGGCATGTTGTCTCTGCGGAAGGAATCTCGGTAGATCCTTCTAAAGTTGAGGCTGTGATGAGTTGGAATCAACCACGTAATGTGTTTGAGATTAGGAGCTTTTTGGGATTGGCTGGCTATTACCGGAGATTCGTGAAGGATTTTTCGAGGTTAGCACAACCGATGACACGTCTCACTCGGAAAGGGGTGAAGTTCGTGTGGAATGAAGCTTGTGAGCTTGCCTTTAAAGAATTGAAGCACAGGTTGACATCAGGACCGATCTTAGTGATTCCAGAGAGGGGATTGGGCTATGTGATTTATTGCGATGCTTCTATAGAGGGCTTGGGGTGTGTCTTAATGCAGACAGAGAGGGTAGTTGCTTATGGGTCTCGACAGCTAAAGACTCATGAAAAGAACTATCCCACCCACGACTTAGAGCTAGCAGCAGTGATCTTTGCACTGAAGAGTTGGAGACATTACCTGTACGGGGAGAAGTTTGAAATTTTCTCTGATCATAAAAGTTTAAAGTATCTTTTTTCGCAAAAGGACTTGAATATGAGACAGAGAAGGTGGGTTGAGTACATGGGGGACTATGATTTCGAGTTACAGTACCATCCTGGAAAGGCCAATGTTGTGGCTGATGCTTTGAGTCGGAAGTCACGGGGGTCAATTTATAGCATTATCATTCGCGAATGGCAGATGATGAAGGATATCGCAGAGTTGGGGTTGATTTTCAGTGATGACAATGAGTCAGCTACCTTATTTAGCCTGACAATCCAACCCACTCTTATTGACGAGGTGATTGAGTCACAGAGAGGGGTAAACGAGATGGATTCCATTCGTACTCGAATTTCAGCTGGTGAGACCGTGGATGATTGGACCTTGCACTCTGATGGGGGTCTAAGGTTCAAAGGGAAGATGGTGGTGCCAAAAGCGAGCAAGGAGAAGGTGATGAAGGATTTTCACTGTTCGAGGTTTGTAGTACATCCCGGTGGTACTAAGATGTATCACAACTTGAGATGCCAGTTTTGGTGGAGGGGCATGAAGCGTGATGTTGCTCAGTTTGTTGCTAGATGTCTTACTTGTCAGCAAGTAAAGGCTGAACATCAGAAGCCTGCGGGTCTGTTGCAACCATTGCCAGTGGCAGAGTGGAAATGGGAACACATCACTATGGATTTTGTAACAGGATTACCGCCAACGCAGAAGGGGCATGATGCAGTATGGGTTATTGTTGACAGGTTGACCAAGACAGCTCATTTTCTGGCCATACGAGAAACAGATGGCGCAGAGGCACTCAGTAGGGTGTATATTGACCAGATTGTCAGATTACACGGTGTTCCAGTTTCTATCGTGTCGGACAGAGATCCGAGGTTTACTTCACGATTTTGGCAGGGTTTCCAGTCAGCTCTTGATTCAGAGTTGAGGTTTAGCACGACATTTCATCCTCAGACTGATGGTCAATCGGAAAGGACTATTCAGATATTGGAGGATATGTTACGGGCTTGCATTCTGGATTTTCAGGGTAATTGGGATGGTCATCTACCATTGGTTGAGTTTGCGTACAACAATAGTTACCAAGCCAGTATTGAGATGGCACCATTCGAGGCGTTGTATGGCAGGCCATGTAGATCTCCTGTTTGTTGGACTGAGGTTGGCGAGAAATCTATTTTGGGTCGTGACTTGAGGCGATCAGAGATTATTCATGAAACAACAGAGAAGATCAAGATGATTCGACAACGATTGATCACAGCTCAGAGCCGACAGAAAAGCTATGCTGACCGAAGGAGGAGACCATTATCCTTTGATGTGGGGGACCATGTGTTTCTAAAGGTTTCTCCGCGAAAGGGATTGATGAGATTTCGGCGAGGTGGCAAGTTATCGCCACGGTTTATCGGACCTTTCGATATTTTGGATCGTGTTGCTGAGGTGGCTTATCGTTTGGCTTTACCACCAGAGTTGTCCAGAGTTCACAATGTTTTTCATGTATCTATGTTGAGGAAGTATGAGCCAGATCAGTCACATGTTTTGGATTGGGTCGATGTGGAGGTTGATGAGGATGTCACCTATGAGGAGCGACCTGTTCAGATTTTGGACTCTAGAGATCAGGTTCTTCGTGGAAAGGTGATTCATCTAGTCAAAGTTTTGTGGCATCATCATGGCATGGAGGAGGCTACATGGGAGCGTGAGGACAAGGTCCGTGCCAACTATCCTGATCTTTTTGCCACTTAAGGTACGTCACGATTTCGGGGACGAAATCTTTTTAAGGAGGGGAGGTTGTAATGACCGGGTTTATTTAAATAATTTCTTTTTCTTCGGTTATAAATTATTATTTTTTTATCTTGTGCATTATGTGGCATTGCATGTGTTTTTGTACATTAAGGATTGTATGATTTGAATTTTTGGGTTCATTTCTATGTTTTGTAAAATTTTCATTTTTGTCGTTGATCGGGTAGTTTCGATATTTTAATTAAATGTGGGGGTTACTTTTGAGTTTGATAAAGATGAGGGTAACTTTTGCAATATATTCATTATGTGTAAATGTGTGACCGAATTCCACATGTTTAATTTTATTTTTATCTTCAACTTTCCAAAAGCATATTCCTCCATCATTTAAAGGTTCAATCATACATCTATTATATTGACACCACTTTATGACATTATTGATGAAAATTTTCAGCCATTATATTGATGTGTTGAGGTTAGCTTTTGCATATTCTCAACAATCAAGCAAAAACCATTTTTTCCATCATTCTCTATTTTTCTCCTATCTTCTTCTCTCTACATTTTGGGCATCTTAGAGTGGGGATTCAATTTTGTGCTCAACTAGGAAGTTGTTCTACGTGTTCCGATCTTCGGTTTAATACCAATTACGGTATGTGATCTATATTATTTAATTTGATTTGATTTTTCAAAAATTCCAGATTGCTAGTTTACATGTTTAGTGAAAATCAAGGCTTTAGATCTCTAATTTATAATATATGTATGGATCAAAATTAGTTTATGAAAATTTTACAGATCATATATAGGTATGTGATTATATGTTCCTGAAAATTTCAGAATTTATAGATAAGTAGAGAGTTAATTAAAAATCTAGGAAAAACATGTTATTCGGATATTGTTGTTGCTGCAGACCGTTTGTTTTTTTTACTCGGTTTGAGAAATTTATAGACCATGTTAAATTATTTATAAATTTTTGAAACTTTTACAGTATGATTTTGTATATGTCTATTATCATCTCTCAAAATTTCAGATCATGTAGATAAATATTTAATTTTCTAAAAATCACGGAAGTAGGCTGTCCAGTGATATTTTACTGCTTGCTGATCCGATTTCGGTTTCGGTTTAGCCAATTGTTTCATATGGTTTCGTATTCTTATAAATCTTGAAACTTTTATTATAACAATTTGAATATGTCTAGGACATATGTACTGAAGATCAAGAATTGTAAGTTAATTTATACTGGTAAGAAAAATTGTTGAGTAGTAACTGTTCAGTTTTAACTGTAGTTTAAAACCGGAACTTGTGTTACCGATTTGAGCTATCTATAATTCTAATTTTGTACTTATAATTTTATCACCTGATCTTGAGTATATAATATGTAAATCTGGAGATTTTGGTAGTCATATAATTCATGGATAGGTTTGTAAAAATCTTGGAGTAAAGGGTGTTCAGTTTTCGGAACTGTTAGGAAAGCTGTCTTTTATAATTATTTTGGACCACTGTCCTTTGATTAAAGCTTATGAAAATTTTACAGTAGATCTACTTAGAGGTTTGGAGTGTATCCTGTAAAGTTCATATTTTTATCAAACCTGTAGAGTTTTCTAAAAATCATAGATTACTTGTTGTCCGTTTTACGGTAGTATTCGAAACCGAACTTTTCGATTCTTAATTAAGTAGCTAAATTTTGTCTATTAATTCCGAATATTTTTTAGTAGATATTTATATATATCAGAATGTTTATTGGCAAATCTTATTATAAAAATAAATATGGTTATGCATATAAAAATTATTCAATATGTGTTAATTGGTTTCGGGCATAACAGGGTACAAATGAAGGCGTGAAGGGAGAACCGTTCGTTTCTTCATTCTCTACACAACCATATTGTTTTGATTGTTGGTATTTTACTGGATATTTTATCAAGTTTGAGGTAGGGATTTATTGGGGTATCGTGTGAGTTTAAGAATCTTCATTTATGCATCTTAATGTTTATATATAGATTCATCATCTTATTGTGCTATGTTTGACATGAGTTGTGAAATTGCATTAATGTGTTTAAATGCATTGATTCATGCCACGATAGAATTTTATTAGGTGGATCATGGAGTGCGGATATATTTATTACTTATGTGCGCATGTGAATGACATTTATGAATTGTGAATTGTGAATGGTGGATTGGTTGTTGATTTTGGGAAATGGTCGTGTGGTGTGAGCAATGGGGGGACGAAGGAGCTCCCGGGGTGCAAGTCCTCGAATTATCGCGCGATTGGTTGACGTCACCGTAGGGTTAGTAGCCCCAAGACGACTAGGCAGATGAACAGGTAGTTCATGTCCTAGGGTTTGTTTCACGACATAATTTTCCCATTTGATGATTTTGAATTTGATGCTATCTCTGTTGTGATAGTTGGATTTGAATTCGTATTGAGAGTATTGGTTTTAATTTCGTGATTATAGAACTTTTAAATTATCTTGATGATATTATTTAAATTGTTCTACATGAGTTTATATTATGATTCCTTATGCATTTATATCATGACATTGGACTAGGGTAGAGACTTAACCCTATACGTATTCATTAATTTACATACTTGCGGAATCTTACGCTTCATGATTTTTCTCTACTGGGCCGTTTGTGCTCACCCCTTATCATTTTTCAGGAAAAGAACCGTTGGTGGATGATGCATGAGCTACTGGATATTTGTGGAATTTGAACTTATAATAATTACATCTTTATGTAATAATAAAGATTGCGTGCTTATTATGATTTGTAATTGTTTGGCTTTGGACTAGTGTGTTCGTGTTGTAATTTGATTTGGTTTCGGGATTTGGGTATGATTTTATTATTTCTATTTCGCTTCCGCGCTAGTGAATTATAAACAATGTCGGTTGACCAGTTTGACCATTTGATATTTTTATGAATTTTAATTAAATTTAAGTCATTATCCGGGTTTTCGGATTCAGGGCGTGACAAAAATGATTTTTATGAATTTTAATTAAATTTAAATCATTATTACAACAAAACCTCACTACATCACTCAGACTTAAAATATTACATAAACTGACAAAAGATCTAACGTCAGGAAGTGCGGGCACCTTTACCAATCAGGGGGCTCCAATCATCTGTGTGCAAATCTTTAGAATTGTAACCACTTGGACTTGCTTCCAGAGGATAAGCATGGAGATGTACCCTGTAGATGGGATGATCAGGATCTTGAAGATCCCATAAGTATTGAGCCTCATGATCTGTTAAGGTCTGGATAATCTTTTGGCACCAATTTGCTGGATAGTAATCAGATGTTCTCTAGTGAGCAGTCTGGGGATGAAATAGGAAATGAGAGATAGTATGGGGAGGGATGACATTATGGTGATAAATCTGAGTCCTAAAAGTTGAGAAATGAGCATCCAATTCATAAACAATGATGTTTTACGATGATATAACCTAATAACATCCCAAAATATTATTTACACAAACCACTAAGTATACGATAATGATTTAGGTTAACCACTTATACAACGATAACCTACTGTATAGCATTGTACATCCACTACCGCAACAATCTGATATACAACTACTACGGCTATTGTTATGATATTTAATATAAAATACTTGTTATTTAGCAATATACTAACAATAACCTAATGTAACGATAAAATAATTATTATTTAGCAATATACTAATAATAACCTACTGTAATAATGATACCACGTTAGTCAATAACATGTCCTATTATATTTAACAACGTGAATATAACCATCCTACAATAACCTATTATATTTAACAACGAAAGAAATCACATATACTATAATAATGACAGAATCGTATATTTCCTATTTAATCGCCGCTATACAAATTCTATCAAATTTTGTATAATAAATTAAGTTGGTTTATTATCAACACAAATATATAAAATTAGATTACATATATACAAATAACGTACTACAATCAATATTTTCATGCTCTTGTAATAACTCATAAATCCTATTTATATATAGGCGTATAATGACAAGTTAACTTGCCTGGTAACACGTATGATCCAATACACGCCAGTCACCTCCTTGCTACACCAACAAATCACAGATAATACCCTCTGCAACTCTTCTCTCCTCTGCAATAATAGGTATAGACGTCTTTTAAAAAAAATGATTGTCGATATTTATAAAATATAAAAGTTGTTAAGTTGTTGAGATAACCCAGCTTATCCACAAATTTAAATTTAAAAATCTGATAACTTATTTATTTATCTACTAAAATTTAAAATGCTGATATATATATATATAATAAGAAAAACACGGTGTTACAAATTTAATAACACTTGGAGATTGAAATCAATTATAGATGAAAATGCATTGAAACTGTCCCCAACATAAGTGTGATTTTGTCATAATTTAATCCGTATAAAGATTCAGTGGGGAAATGATACTTGGAGCCAATATAAAGTTAAAAAGTTTTAGCCAAATATACAATTGACAAGAGAAAACAACAAGAAATGAATTCCATAAAAGGTTTGATCTTTCTTTTCTAATATACAGGGACAAAAAAACATAAGGAAAATTTACAATGTGTATATATATATGTGTGTATGTAACAAAGACTCGGAATATATATATATATATATATATATCTCAATAACATTGAAAAATAATTCTAGATAATTCGGTGAAAGTAAAATATTTTATAACTAAATATTCAAAAAATAACTTTCCCGTAACTAAACCAAACATGAATTGTGATAATCATTCTATCCAACATAGGGGAATATTAAATTTGCATTCTTTTTTAATCCTCATTCCTGACTTGTTTATAAGCATTAATTCGTTCCACACAAAAGATTTGAAGGGAATAATACTACTTGAAAGTTCCATACCGCCGCTGCATGCTCTACCATCAACATCATCAACATGCGGAGTCAAGCTCACGCATGCTACCATCAAGTCAAGAATGGCTGCATACGATGCTTGGAGTTTAGAATCATATCCACATGACATGTTTGTGCAAGTGGTAGTTTGGTTGTATTCGAATGTTTCGGATATATATATATGGGTTGTGTGTTGATTGTAAGATGTAAACAGAACACAAGTATAAGAAGAGGGAAAGAAACCAGAGACTTTCTGTGTGAGAGAGTGTGAGGTAGAGTCGAGTGATATTGTATCCTCCTCCCTATCATCGGTTTTCTTCAACCGTGAAAACTCTCAAAGTGGACGTAGGTACCATTTGGACCGAACCACTATAAATATTGGTGTCTATATTGTGTGTGTGTGTATGTGTTTAGGATTGGTTTGGGCATAACAAAGTGGTATCAGAGTGTAGGAGTAAAAAAAAATAGAGCCGTTTTTCAAATCTTATTTCGAACCATTCCAGTAAGCAAAACACCACACTAAAGGTATTTTCGGGCGACCCATCTCCGGACGAACCATTTCCCTTCGAGAACAGCCCCAACTGCCGCCAGACGCGCTGCCTGAAACACCGCGGGTCAAACCTCTCAGCGTCACACACCCCACGCGTCGTCTACCTCCAGCGCGTGTAAGGCCCATGCACACCACGCGTCGTCTACCTCCAGCGCGGGTAAGGCCCACGTGCACCATGCACCTTCAACCTCTAGCACGTGTGAATCCCACGCGCTCCACGCGCTGCCACATCACGCTGACGTCATCGCCGACTGCCACGTCACACCTGCCACGTGTCACCCACTGCTGCTGTCACGTCACCCCTGCCACGTGTCACATCATCATTCGGCCACGTCATTCTGCCACGTGTCCCCACTACCATACTGCCACATGTCACTCCCTGATGCTGCCACGTCATCAGTACTTTTGCAAAATTATAGTTTTGCCCCTCGCCGTTGTTTTGACTATTCCGGACTCATCCTAAGTCGGATTTGAGCTCAGTCAGAGGTGATCTTAAGGTTTTCGATCGTTTCAGACGCAACGGTACACTCCGTTTTGCGTAATTATACTCTGAACATATCAAACAAGCTAGGGAGAGCTTAAAGTTTATCCGATTAGATGGAAGATTCAGGATCTGGAGTCATGATTAAATTGTCGGCATCGAATTATACTATATAGAGACCCAGGATGGAGGATCTCCTTAATTGCAAGGATTTGGCGGACCTATTGGAAAACGAAGGCGCAAAACCCACGTTAATCGCTGAGAAAGATTGGACCAAGATGCACAGAAAAACTATTGGCCAAATCGCACAGTGGATAGACCACAGTGTATTCCACCATGTTGTGTAAGAGACCAACGCCTACAAGCTCTGGAAGAAGCTCGAGGATATGTACCAGGCCAAGACTGCTCGAAACAAAATTCTTCTAATGATGCGACTAGTCAATTTGAAGTTGAAGAGCGGAACCTCTGTAGCCGAGCACTCCAACGAGTTTCAGAACCTGGTGAACCAGTTTGCAGCTATAGAGTTAAATCTTGGCGATGAAACTCAGGCATTACTTTTGCTCAGTTCCTTACCACCAAATTGGGAGACATTGGTGGTTTCCCTCGGCAACTCAGCACCGAACGGCAAACTCACTATGGCGATAGTAAAGGATGCCATATTCAGCGAGGAAGCCCAAAGGAAGGAGACCGGCATGAACCAATCACATGCATTTTTCACATAAGGACAAGGAAAATCTTACGGAACTGGTAGAGGCAGAAGTAGAGGAAGGTCTCAAACCCGTGGCAGACCCAACAATGACAAAAGTAAAAAAAAATGGTAAATATGTTTGTTTTCATTGTGGCATCGCAGGACATTTAAAGAAGAATTACCGCAAATTACAAAGGGAGCAAGGTCAAAGTAGCCACCAGCTACAGAAGGAAGATGGCGACTCCATGGTCACTGTTGCAGGAGATATCACTATATGCTCAGTTGATAAAGAGGTATGCCTTCACGTAAGAAGCAATGAAGTCGATTGGGTGGTTGACACAACAACATCTTACCACGCCACTCCCCACAGTGATTTTTTCACCTCGTACAAAGCTGGAAAATTTGGTACAGTAAGAATGGGCAATACAAGTTTCTCGAAGATCATGGGAATCGGCGATGGCCAAATCAGGACCAGTATTGGTTGCAGTATGGTGTTAAAAGATGTGAGACATGTGCCCGACCTTCGTCTCAATCTCATTTTCGGGACAACCTTAGACCGAGAAGGCTACGACAACTACTTCAGGAATGGCACCTGGAAGCTGATAAAATGAGCCATGGTTGTCGCCCGAGGACAGATGAATGACACATTATACAAAACCCATGTGAAGGTGATTTCTGACAGTCTTAATGCAGTTGAAGATGAGACTTCACCAAATTTGTGGCATAAAAGACTTGGACACATGGGAGAGAAATGGTTGCTTACACTGGCAAGGAAGAAACTAATTGCAGTATTAAAAGGTATTCCATTAAACCCTTGTGATCACTATTTATTTGGAAAACAACATAGAGTTTCTTTCAACTCAACTACTAAAAGAATATCAGAGTTGTTGAGTTTAATACACACTGATGTTTGTGGTTCCTTAAAAGTGGACTCTTTAGGCGGTAACAAATATTTTTTTTCACATTCATTGATGATGCTTCACGAAAGGTGTGGGTATATTTTTTGAAAACAAAGGACCAGGTGCTCGATTACTTCAAGGCATTCCACGTCATGGTAGAGTGGGAAATCAGAAAGAAGCTAAAGTGCCTCCGATCAGACAATGGAGGCGAGTACACTTCCAATGAGTTCCAAGCATACTTCTTTAAACGCGGTATCGGACATGAAAAGATGGTCCCACGTACCCCACAGCATAATGGTTTAGCCGAGAGAATGAACCGGACCATTATGGACAGAGTCAGAAGTATGATTAGTATGGCTAAGTTATCAAAGCCATTCTGGGGTGAAGCAGTTAGAGCCGCCGTTTACCTGATCAACAGATCACCATCATACCACTGCAGTTTGAAGTACCAGAAAAGGTATGGACTGGAAGAGATCCCTCATATTCTCACCTGAGAGTATTTGGGTGCAAGGCATTTGCACATGTATCCAAGGAGCAAAGACAGAAGCTCGATCTTAAATCAACTCCATGCATCTTCATCGGCTATGGAGATGAAGAATTAAGATACAGACTATGGGATCCAGAATCGAAGAAGGTTATCAGAAACAGGGATGTTGTGTTCCAAGATAACCAAACATACAAAGACACTGAAAAGACCACAAAGTCCAGTGGTACCATTCCCAGTGTTACAGACATCATCCTAGATCCTGCACCAGTACAGTTGATCCCCTATAATGAAGAAATGCATGATGAAATTCCAGAAGCAGAGGATGAAAAAGAACCTGAAGGTGTTGAGTAGGGGGAGCCACAAACCTCTCCACCAGAAGCTACAGAACCAGAAGTAGCTCCTCCAGTTGAAGAGCCTCAGACAAGAAGATCTGAAAGAGGCCGACCTCTAATTCCATCGAGGAGATATCCAGAATCAGACTATAATCTGCTTACTAATGAAGGGGATCTAGAATGCTTTCAGGAAGTAAATACCCATACAGACAAAGGTAAATGGGTGGAAGCTATGGAATAAGAGATGAGTTCCTTGCAGAAGAACCAGACTTATGATTTGGTGATACTTCCCAATGGTAAGAAAGTATTGAAAAACAAATGGGTGTTCAAGCTAAAGAAAGACGCCAATGGAAAGCCGATAAAGCACAAAGCCCGATTGGTTGTAAAAGGATTCCAACAGAAGAAAGGCATCGACTTTGACGAGATATTCTCACTAGTGGTGAAAATGACCTCAATTCGAGTGATACTCGGATTGACAGCTAGTCTGAACCTAGAGCTTGAACAGATGGACGTCAAGATAACATTCCTCCATGGAGATCTACAGGAGGAAATTTACATGGACCAACCAGAAGGTTTTAAAGTTATAAGGAAAGAACATATGGTTTGCAAACTGAAGAAAAGTCTCTACTGCCTCAAACAAGCACCGAGACAATGGTACATAAAGTTCGACTCATTCATGGTGGGTCATGGTTACAAGAGAACTGTTGCAGATCAATGCGCCTACATTCAGAAATTCCTAGATGGTAACTTTGTTATTCTATTGTTGTATGCTGACGACATGTTGATAGTTGGACATGATGCTAGTATGATCAGCAAGCTGAAACAAGAATTGTCCAAGTCCTTTAACATGAAGGACCTAGGCCCAGCTCAATAGATATTGGGCATGAAGATTGTTCGTGACAGGAAATACAAGAAATTGTGGTTGTCACAAGAGAAGTACGTTGAACGGGTGATTGCAAAGTTCAACATGGGAAATGCCAAGCCAATTAGTACTCCGCTGGCTAATCACTTTAATCTAAGCAAAAGATCGTGTCCCGCTTCAATGAAAGAAAATGAAGAGATGGAAACAATCCCTTACTCTTCAGTTGTTGGCAGCTTGATGTATACAATGGTTTGCACCAGACCGGATATAGCTCACGCTGTAGGAGTTGTGAGCAGATTTCTCTCAAATCCAGACAAAGACCTTTGGGAAGCAGTCAAGTGGATTCTTAGGTACCTGAAGAGTACATCGAAACTATGCTTGTGCTATGGGGGAGCAAAACCAGTCTTGGAAGGCTATACAGATTCAGATATGGCCGGTGACATTGACAACATGAAATCTACATCAGGATTTCTATTTACTTTTGCAGGGGGAGTTGTATCATAGCAGTCCAATTGCAGAAGTGTGTTGCCTTATCTATAACAGAAGCAGAATACATTGCCGCAGCGGAAGCTGGAAATGAAATGTTGTGGGTGAAGATATTTCACCAAGAACTGGGTATTAGTTAGAAAGAATACAAAGTGCATTGTGACAGTCAAAGTGTTTTGGACTTGAGCAAGAATTCAATGTACCATTCTCGGACGAAGCATATCGATATTCGCTATCACTGGATACGCGAAGTAATGGAGAAACAATTATTGAAGATTGTGAAGATCTATACTGACAAGAACCCGGCTGACATGTTGAGAAATGTGGTTACTCGAGATAAGCTAGAGCTATGCAGAGATATAGCCAGGATGGATCTCAACTGAAGCGCAGTAGAAGACGTTCTCCTCTGATTGGTATGGAAGGGGGGAAATTGATATTACCATACCGCCGCCGTATGCTTTACTGTCAACATCATCAACAAGCGGAGTCAAGCTCACGCATGCTACCATCAAGTCAAGAATGGCTGCATACGATCACGCTTAGAGTTTAGAATCATATCCACATGCCATGCATGCGCAAGTGGTTGTTTGGTTGTATTCGAATGTTTCAGATATATATATGGGTTGTGTGTTGATTGTAAGATGTAGACAGAACAAAAGTGTAAGAAGAGAGAAAGAAACCAGAGAGTTTTTGTGAGTGAGAGTGTGAGGTAGAGTCGAGTGATATTGTATCCTTCTCCCCATCATCGATTTTCTTCAACCGTGAAAACTCTCAAAGTGGACGTAGGTACCATTTGGACCTAACCACTATAAATATTGGTGTCTATATTGTGTGTGTATGTGTTTAGGATTAGTTTGGGCATAACATTACTATCAATGTCATTTATACCAGCTTAACTCAAACAAAACAGAAATGAATGGGCAATGAATGTAAAGTAATAAATTTATAAATGTAATATTTATTTACTCACATATTATAGTAGAATCTAAAAACTCTGGGATTTAAACACAACTTTGGTTACTAGATTGACATGGTACTCGAAAAACCATCATAGATTGAGCAAATACATAAGGTGCGTTTGAAAAACCTGTTTTTTGTATTTGTTTTCTGTCTTTAATTATAAAAACTGTATTTGTATTTGTCTTTGTTTTTTTCAGCAAAAAATTAAAAACAAAAAAACGTTTGGATCAAAATTTGTATTGAAAAATAAAATGGTATTGGTGGGCGGCGGTGGGGCTCGGCGGCGACTGGAGGTGGTGGGGGCCGGCGGCGGCGACCGGTGGCGGGGGGTGGTGGTGGTTGGTGGCGGCGGCGGTACCCTAAATAGTGAAAAAACTCAAAAAACAACTAAAAGTTGTATTTGGTGTTTTCACCACTTTTATCCACTATTCACAGAAAACAGTTTCTTGAGGAAAAAAAAGTTGAAAAGTAAACGCGTTTGTCAAGCGTGTTTTTATTTTTGAAATAGGTAAACAGTAAAAAAACAAAACTATTTTTTGTGTTGCCAAACAACCCATACCGCTATGTAGAAACTTACCTCTCTCTCTCTCTCTCTCTATATATATATATATATATATATATATATATATATGCTTCTAGAGCAAGGTCTTAATATATGTGTATAACAAACAACCCATATATGTGTATATATGTATATATGTGTATATACATATATACACATATATGTGTATTTTCTATATATGTGTATATATGTATGTATAACAAAACTATTTTTTGTGTTGCCAAACAACCCATACCGCTATGTAGGAACTTACCTCTCTCTCTCTCTCTCTCTATATATATATATATATATATATATATATATATATGTGCTTCTAGAGCAAGGTCTTAATATAAATATATGTGTATATATGTATGTATATATCTTTTTTCTAAGCACAGTTTCCAATCAACTATACGCATGGACATATATATATATATATATATATATATATATGTGCTTCTAGAGCAAGGTCTTAATATAAATATATGTGTATATATGTATGTATATATCTTTTTTCTAAGCACAGTTTCCAATCAACTATACGCATGGACATGGATGTGCACTATTATACATGTGCTCTCTCCTTGCAGTAACATCTAGCCCACACTTAACTTGGTCATGAGAAAAATGGTAAAATTCGCGAGAATACATGCAATGAGCTTTATAATATGAATAAAAATTAATTGGACATCATATACGCTATGTTTGGTATGAAAGAAAAGGATAGAATGAAAATAAAAACTAGTATTCTCATTTTATTGTTTCGTTACCATAGATATTATATAACTTTTTTTTTTCCTTCTAAAAAATATAAGAAAATTTTAATTTGTAGATCAGTGTGGCTATTTAGCATTGACATCTCTTTGTATATATTTCAAGGTAGTTAGAATCCCAATTTTATCTGGTAAAACGATTTTACGATTCTGCTATGATTTTATAATGATTTAACGGTTTCACCATTCATATGAAATGCCCAAAATTTTCATGATTTAGTCCAATATCCTAATATATGGTCTAAATTTATGAAAAAATATTTAAAGAGCCAATGTATTAATTTTTTTTGAAAATTTTAATATTATTTAGACTTTTATTTAATTATTAATATTTTTTTTAAAAAAATTAATTTACGATTCTACGATACTGATTTTACGGACCCAAAATTATTATACTTAGAATCCCAATTATGACTACTTGATATATTCTAGTCCTATATTGATCAAATGGGCCGCTCAAGGGGATGAATAGTGTTCATTATGAATTGTGTTGTGTTTTTGACGAAATATATAATAGTGGGGTGGCCCAGTCACAAATGTTAGTGAGTTCTTTAATTTTTAGCAAGGTTATTAAAATTGAAAATCTAAGTATAATTGTTAAAGAGTCCATAAAATTAAAATAATAGAATTATAAGATTCTACTTTATTATTAATAAATAATTTTATTTAATTTTTTAAAAATATATATTAATAATATAGCAAAAATATACACAAAAAATTAAATGTAAACAAAAATATTAAAATTTTGGGTCTTTAATTATTTTCTTATAAGTTTGGACCATATTGAACTAAATCATTAAGATTTTGGGCATTTCATATGGATGACCTAACTATCAAATCAGTATTTCCGACCAAAAAATTCTATATCACATATAAGTAGAATATTATAAAATCGTAAAATCATAAGATTTTACAATTAGAATATCGATTTTGATAATTATGATTTTTACTCATGTCTCGCAATCTCGGTATTTGAGTTTTTTTAATTTTTATTCATGTGTCGCAATTACAGTAAATTTTTTTGGTGTGGTTGTAGTAAAAATATTATTAAAATACTTAAATAATATTAATCTTAAAAATACATATGAGACCCTTAGTGGCACATTCTAAGGCGTTACCAACTCGATAATAACTTATGGGATTGGATGGTCCCTTTTTTTATATATTTATTTATTTTTTCTCTGTTACGTGCTATCTTAAATTGGGTTGAATGAAATGAGAATCCTATTCTTCAGCCTTTGTAGATGACCAAACTGACAAATCTCCCATCCTCTCTCTCTAACAAAAAAAACACAATTTCTCTCTCTAAAAGATTGAAATCAAGTGGTTCACACCACAATAAAAGCGTCACCTTCTCACCACTCCACACCACATCTCAAATTAAATTTCTCTCTTTAATTCTTCTCAAATAGACAAAAATATATATATATATATATATATGTAAAATAAATAAAATAGTAGAGAGAGAATCCTAGGCCCACACGCCCCACCCCTCCCTCCCTCTTTTAAACTTTTTCTTTCTTCTATTTTTGGCAGTTTCTTTATTGCAGTGAAATTGATTGCATTAATTTTTAATTCACCACCCATCCAAATCCAATATATACATACATATATATATATATATATATACAGGCAGACACATAAGAGCGTAGTCCCTCCCAACCCACGTCACTTTTATTTTATTTGTTATGTTCCTCAAAATCAAACAAAACCTCAAAAAGGAGAACAATCCAAAACAAAGATCATATTCATGCAGCTATTGTGACCCATCAAACAACTAAGCTCTTGTTTTGAAACAAACCCATTCCGATTCTGTTGTTGTTTTGTTGATTTGTGGTGAGATAAGGTGAGAAAAAACCACACACACACATATATACATATATACGTATGTATATCACTGAAGCTCAGTTGTGTTAGGAGAATCTTGGGTCTGGGGTTTAGATGGAGAGTGCTTGTGAGTTCAACGATTTGTATCTCAATCTCCAACAACAAGAGATACAAAATCTGCTGCAGAAAAGTGATTTGTTTTTCAAAAACAACTTCAAGAGTCATGAATCAATGGAGTTTTCTCATAGCTTAGAGACTGTCTTTGAGAAACAGAGGCATGAGATTGATCGATTCATCAGCTTACAGGTCAGAAAACATGGCATATAATATATATATATATATATACACATCTATGTCCTCATATGGGTTAATTTGCTTTAATAAATAAATAAACATCATTTATCATTTCAATTCAAGAACATTTTTATATGAGATTTTTTTTTTTTTTTTTGATGTTTAGAAATAAAAAACTTGTGTAATGTTGTCGGTAACTTTTATTTCGATTTAAATATATTTAGTTTAAATAGAATTGCAAAATGTGCAGAAACAAAGTACAAAAAAAAAAGAAAAAGTAAAGTCTGTTTACATTTCTGACTTTTAAAAGACTTAAATTTTATTATATTTTACTTTTTTAACAATAGATTAATTTTTATTTTATTAGCATTTTCAATGTAAGAAGGATATATACTTTAAAAAAAGTTCAAAATTATATTAAATTGCTATTAAAAATTAGATAAATCTTCTGAAATAAATAAAATTGAAAAAGAAAAAAGCATGAATACTAAAAAAATATTAACTATTAAAATGGGAAAGAGGGAGTATAATCACGCAATATGTGCTTAAATAATTGTATTCTTTTAATACTTACATTATTTAACAAGTTGATTACCTAAAAAAACAGGTACACCATTGAACACACATCACATTAAAAATGTTATTCATGAAATCAAAATGATTGTCAAACATATCCAAGAATTGTTAATCATTTGTTAATTTGGTTTGATTTTGTTTTTTATGTTTCAATGTATGTTTTTTTTCTTGTTTATACTTGTGTCACAGAATGAGAGATTGAGGTTGGCTTTGCAAGAGCAGAGAAAGCAACAACTGGAAGTGCTTTTGAAAAACCTCGAAGCAAAAGCACATTTTCTACTGAAACAGAAAGATGAAGAAATAGCAAAAGCTTTGGAGAGGACAATGGAGCTTCAAGAGTTGTTGAAAAAAATGGAGGAAGAGCACCAAATATGGCAGAGAGTGGCTGAAGAGAAGGAAGCCATAGCTTTATCTCTCCACAACACCATTGAACACTTGAGAGAGAACAATATTGCTTGGTCTATCAATGGTGTTGAAGATGCAGAGTCTTGTTGCCAAACAGGGGAAAACAGAGGAAATGGAAATGGAAATGGAAATGGAGAGGGAAGGGAGGAAAAGATGGTATGCAAAAGGTGTAATGTTAGGGGCAGGAGTGTCATTTTACTACCTTGTAGGCACCTTTGCTCATGCAAGGCTTGTGAAGCTTTTCTTGATTCTTGCCCTGTTTGTGGCATGGCAAAGAGAGCTACCATAGAGGCTTTGATTTGATTTGTATACTTTTTCTAGGAATATTTTTAAATGTTTTTCCGGGAAAAATAAAGAATATGATAACCCATTTTTATTCATTGCATTGTTTCATTTATTTATTTATGGTCCTGAGTACAGAAAATATCCATATAGTATTGAAAATTCTCAAATAATTTCTACAAGTCCAAAAAACTCTTTAAAAGTTCATTTATGCTCAAATAAGAACTTGACGGAAGTTAACAAGTGTTTTATTATATAGAGGAAATTTTGGTATTAAAAGATAATGTGATAATCACGTGACCTTCTAACAGCTAGAAAAGATCTAACCCCAAGGGCCAAGTCCCTCACAAAATTTTCCAAAATTTTGTTTAGCCCGGCAAAATGTATATATTATAAATAAGTTCATAAAGATTACATATGACGCCCAAATTTTTTTTAAAAAAATCTTTGGTAGCCAAAATTATATATTATTACCAATAAACATATAAAAAAATTTGTATTCCCCCATAGGTGTATTTTGTGGCTACACCCCTGCCGATCTCTCTAAGACTTAAGACTTAGATTATATGGACAATATTCTTTAAAATTTTATACGAACACAATTCACAAACATTCAAAATTCGTTCTTTCAACCATTTCTGCTGTACCATTTTAGATTTGATATGTACTTTTTATATAAAAATGTAATCAAGTGAACAGAATCACAGTACAATGGAATCTTTTCCTTTGCTGGATTTATTCGTTTTCCTTTTTTGGAATCATATTTCACTAGTGGATTGATTTGATTATTCATCACAGATTCTACAGTGACAGAAGGGATTGAATACAATATCACTGTGATGATATTTGATGTCACCACGGGCCATCGAAAAAACAACAAAAAAAAAAAAAAAACAATTCACTTCGATGGCCTAAGGGATTCGAGCGAAAATTTATTTAATTATGTGCTTTGGAAAAATAAAAAAAATTTAAAAAATGAAAAAATCTCGAACATTGTTATAACTTATTATTCTATCCGTTTCAAAATAAGTGTTCCAATTAAAATTATTAATCATTTATCCAATAAATCATCATATCATTATGGCGGAACCAAAAATAAAATTAATATTTCATCAATTATTAATATAACATCTTAAAAAATTGAATTCCCAAAATCTTATTTGATGGAATACATGATTACATACTTTTCTTGATGGTAGAGATCACATTATTACCTGAATGAACTATCCTAATAGATTCATGAAATACATGGGGTATTTAACATTTATTGGGACATGTTAGAAGCGTGGTGACCAAAGTTTTCATTTCAATTCAATATATATAGTAAGTAATGGTCTCTTTCAAATAATATTGTGGTTTAGTGATAAAAATGGTTTTTGAAAAAATTAGGTAGGCCAATTAAGATATTAGAGGAAACTCTAACATAGATTACACAAACAAATAATTTCTGGACACAAGTATGATTGAAATAAATTGAAATAAGTATATATATGTGAAATTCTGAAATATATTATTGAAAGAGAGAGAAAAAAGGAGTATGATTTGTATATGAGAGAGATTTCAAAACCAAATTGCATGAGGAATTTTTAAACATTTTCTCTATCGATTATACTGTTTTCCAAAATTCAAATTACTTTTCCTATCTGTACCAGAGAAGTGAGGATCACCAAATGCTTCAGATGAATTAATTATTTCAAATTATTTTTCCTAAATGAATTAATTATTCGTTTATAATTTCTACCAATGAAAAGTTACAAGAATTTGATAGGTATAAATGGGGGTGTTTAGAGCCGAACCGAAACCGGAACCGGCGGTTCGGTTCAGTTCCATAGGGGTTCAGTTCCGGTTCCGGTTCCGGATCTGCGGAACCAAACCGGAATCGGAACCAAACAATTTTTTTATTTTTTATTTTTTAAAAATTATTTAATAAACAGTGTGAGATGCATTTGATTTAGAAATTATAGATCACGACCTAAATTGATCATACTTTGAAAAGGTTTGAAATTTTTTATATGATTTAAAGATTTCAGTCCATACAAGTTTTACCACACATATATATATATATATATATATAAGCATATTTACAAAATATTTTGAGGGCACACAGTAAAATTATAATTTTTGAAGAATGAAATTGCATTTTGGGTAAAGCAATAGATGGTTGTGTCAAAGACATCTTCTCAGAGACCATTAATTAAAGAAAAAATAAAGTAGTGTTGGCCTAAGGGTCAATCAAAGAATAATTATCTGTTTTGATGATAACAAAATGTTAAGTACGTGTTTAGTACTAATGTCTTTACTCAGTTGAACATTACAGAGTAACAGGATCTTTATCGAAAACAAAAAGCTTAAAGGAATGACATAAATGTAATTTCACTTTTGAAATGCTTCAAAAGATTGAAGAATCAAGACTTGGGGTAGATAGGATGGTGAGTGACTTGTATCAAAGGGTTTATGTGAGGTTTTCACACGTATAAGCTCATCCTAAAAATCAAAAGAAATTAAAACTGCACTATCAAGTAACTGACCCTTTAAATCAGTCGACTCACAGTCTTGCCAGTCGACCGTTATTTGCCAGTCGACCGACCAAAACAGAGAGTTTTTGAGTTTCATTATGGCTATTTGCCAGTCGACCGACATAGTGGTGTCAGTCGACCGACATCCATTCACCAGTCGACCGACAGTTATTTGTCAGTCGACCGATAGTTATTTGTCAATCGACCGACCACGACAGAGAGTTTTTAAGTTATTTGCCAATCGACCGACATAATGGTGTCAGTCGACCGACAACCATTCACCAGTCGATCGAAAGTTGTTTGCTAGTCGACTGACCACGATAGAGAGTTTTTAAGTTATTTTCCAGTCGACCGACATAGTAATGTCAATCGACCGATAGATAGTAATCAAGTGACTGACAGATTGAAATCAGTCGACTGACGAAGTTAAAAAAAATGGTTTTTTCAATGCATTAATGGCTCTCAACTATCCCCATCTACCACCACTCTTAGCTCACTATCCTAAAGTGAGTCTCACTCTCTTAACTCTTGCCCTAGCTATATATATAATGAGATAGTGTTTGTAGAAGACACCCTTCTTTACTCCTTTGCACAAAAGCTAATCTTCTTCTTCATTCCTATCAAAATATACAACAAGAAAAGTTTGAACATTAAAAGCTAGGCTCATTTCATTCAATTCCAATCATTTGTGAGAAATTAGTTAAAAAAGATCTTTGTTCCAACTCTTGAGTCATTTATTACTAAGAGTGTGTAAGATCTTGAGAAAACCAAACACATCACATTAAATACTTAAGCTTATACATTATGTATCCTTCATAAACCCTAAGGGCCTGTTTGGTAGACATGTTTTTGTGTCTGTTTATGTTTTTGTGTTTATAAACTTGTTTTGTTTATTATTTTTGGGCTATGTGTGTTAAAAAACACTTTACTCACTTACCTAAATTTTAGGCATATTCCAATAAACATGAATTTGGTGTTTATTGGGGTGTTTCTACTAGATCCTAAACTTAAAAGTCTGTTTGGTAAACGGTCTGGTCTTACTATTTATTTATTATTTATTATAATATTTATTTATGTTCTTTCTTTATTATTTCTTCACTTTATAATATATTTTATTATTTTATTATTTTTATTATTTAAATTATTATTTATTAATTTATATATTAATTTATAAATATATTCTATTTATTTATTTATTATTATTTCATTATTTCATTAATTTTATTTATTCATTTTTAATTATTTAAAAATATATTTTATTAATTTATTATTATTATTATACTCATTTTTTTTATTATTATGAAATATTTATTTGTTATTATATTTACTTATTATTTATTATTATATTTATTTATTATTTTTTATTATATTTATTTATTATTATTTATTTCATTTTGTTTATTATTTATTATTTTTATTATATTTTTAAATATGCTTTATGTAATTTATTATTTATTTTATTAATTTTGTATTATTATTATTTATTATTTAGTCCATTTTTTATTATTATATTATATTTATTATTATTGTATTCATTTATTATTATTATTATATTTTATTTTATTTATTATTTATATTATTAATTATTGATTTCTAATTTTTCAATTTCGACCCAAAAAACATCCCTACCAAACATACTTATGTTTTTGGATGAATAAACAAAAAAATAAAATATGTGTTTTTTGTTTATTTGAACACAAATACAACTTTACCAAATAAGCCCTAAGGGTTTTGAGTGTTTATTGAGTGTATTCATTTCTTTATAAAAGGATAGAGATCCTTAAGTGAGTGAAGCTCATTGATCCTCAAGAGGGGTTTTGTCCTCTTGTTTGCATGACGAGCTCGTTAGCTCGTGTGTAAAGGTTTGTTATTCCATCTGCAAGGAAAAGTCATAGTGTGAAATTGGGAAAGTCTTAAGGGGGGATCCTTAAGCCGAGGAGTAGGAGTTACCAAATCTCGTAAAAATCGCAGTGTCATCTTTCTTTCTCTATCTTGCTTTTTCATTTGATTACTTGCATGATTTGTCTTATCTTGACTTACATAATTGCTTGATTGTTGCTTTCATAGGTCAAGAATCTATTGTTGTTTAAAAGTGTTCATTGCTCACATCTTGTTTAACTTAAACTATTGAAATCACATTAAGTGCAAAAAGTAGCTAAGATTTTTTATAATCCTATTCACCCCCCTCTAGGGCTAATTAGTGACTAACAATTGGTATAAGAGCCTAATCTCTAGTGATTAAAGGCTTAACCGTCTTAGAGAACGATCATGACTTCAAATGTAATCACTCATGTTGAGGGTCAATCGAACAATAGACCCCCTTGGTTTGATGGATCAAACTATAGTTATTGGAATACTAGAATGATAGATTATCTTCAATCTATTGACTACCAAATTTGGCAAGTCATCACGGACGGTCCCTTCGTTCCCTTCAAACTAGTCGATGGAACACGTGTTACTAAATTGCCAAATGAATGGGATAATGATGAAAGAAAACTTATCTCCTTAAATGCTAAGGCAAAAGTTAATATGAATTATGCTCTAAGCCGAAATGAATTTAATCGTGTCTCCACTTTCAAAACAGCCAAAGAAATGTGGAATAAGTTAGTTATCACCTCTGAAGGTACTTCTCAAGTGCGTGAATCTAAAATTAATATTCTTATTCATGAATATGAATTGTTTGCGATGAAAAATGATGAAAATATCAATTCTATGATGTCTCGATTTATTAACATCTTAAATGTACTTAAACATCTTGGTAGGATCATTCCAAAATCCGACGTGTCTCGAAAATTTCTTAGAAGCCTTCCATCTAAGTGGGATGCAAAAGTCACGGCAATTAAGGAGGCCCATGATCTAAATACCATGGACATTAATGAATTTTTCGGGTCCCTTCTTACGTGGGAGATCACCCTAAAATTCCGAGAAGAGGAATTAAATCCGAAGAAGGGCTTAACATTAAAGTCATCTATCTAAGAAGATATTCTTGAGACGAAAAATGAGGACCAAGATGAGGACATCGCTTTGATCACTCAAAAGTTCAAGAGGTTTCTTCAACGGAAGAAATTGAATAGTGGAAGGTTCATAAAGAGAAATGAACCAAGAAGTGATTCGAACAAGAGAGAGCCTCCAATTTTATTCAATTGTGGGAAGCCGGGGCACTATAAATCGGATTGCTTCAAGCTAAAGAAGGAAGATGAAAGGAAGCAAAAGAAAGTGGCCATGAACTCTACATGGGATGACGATGATTCAAACGCATCGGATGAGGATGACGATTCCGAGGAAACGACTAACTTTTGTCTCATGAAAAAGGATAATGAGATACAATTAGATTCATTTTTCTTAAATAGCTCTAAATTATCATATAATGAATTGCTAGTATCGTTTAATGAGTTGGAAGAAGCTTTTGAAGATTTACATGATGCATTTGAAAAATTAGCTCTTAAGCATGTTTCTCTCAAGAAAAATAAATCCTCTTGTGATGTATCTTGTCCCACACCCATCTCACCTAGCTTGCATGATGATACTATTAAAAAGTTAGAAAAAGAAAATGAATTCTTAAAAAGAACCATTGATGATCAAATCAATGTTCTAGCCAAGTTCACTAAAGGGAAAGAAAATCTAAGTATCATTTAGGAAGGCAAAGAAGAGGATTTGATAAAAGTGGATTAGGATATGATGCCTTTGACAAAGATGCGATTCTATTGAAAAAGAGAAAATTATTAAGACACATATTCACTAAGCAATCTCATTCACATTCTTCAAATTTTCACAAGCATGTTACTTGTTATTATTGCAAGCAAAATGAACATAAGGCGAATGTATGCAATCGTAGATTTAAAGAGACAAAAATGATTTGGGTCCCAAAAGGAACATTTATTCGTAATCGAAAACGTGAAAATGCTACAACTAAGATGACTTGAATTCCAAAGGAAACTATTGCATACATCACTAACATTAATGGATCCAAAACTACTTGGGTACCAAAAAGTGGCACTTAAACATCTTTTTGTAGGTATGCTTGAAGACAACCAACAAGGACAAATGGTTCCTTGATAGTGGTTGCTCAAGGCATATGACAGGGGACAAATCAAAGTTCACCTCTCTCCAAGCTTATAAAGGGGGAAACGTTACTTTTGGTGACATTCGAAAGGCAAGATCGTTGGAATTTGCGCTATTAGTATAACCCATTTTCTCTCTATTGAAAATGTTCTACTTGTTGATGGGTTGAAGCACAATCTTTTTAGCATTAGTCAATTATGTGATAAAGGCTATGATGTCATCTTTATGTCAAATGCATGTATAGTTGAGAAGGATGGAACGCAATTATTCAATGACAAATGAAATGGAAATGTCTATATTATGTTTCTTTGTGAATTGCATGAACAAAATGTTAAATATTTTATCACAACTAGCGAAAGTAGTTGGTTATGGCATAGACATTTAGGACATGCTAGTATGGACCTTCTTCACCACTTGTCTAGAAATGACTTAGTCAAAGGCCTCCCAAAGACTGAGTATTCTAAAAATAAAGTTTGTAGTGTTTGTCAAGCGGGCAAGCAAGTCAAATCTTCTTTCAAAAGAAAGAAAGATATCACCACTTCTAGACCTTTAGAACTTCTTCATATGGATCTTTTTTATCTGGAAAGAATTGCTAGCATAGGTGGAAAACTTTATGTTCTCGTCATAGTTAATGACTTCTCACGATTTACTTGGGTACATTTTCTTACTTATAAAAACGAAACTCACTCCATCCTTAATAAATTTTGTAGAAGAATCCAAAATGAAAAAGATTTGTCAATTAAGAAGTGATAGGGGAAGAGAATTTGACAACCATGACTTAGAGGAATTATGTGATGAACTTGGTTTATCTCATGATCTCTTGGCTCCTAGAACTCCTCAACAAAATAGAGTTGTTGAGAGAAATAATATGTCACTTCAAGAAATGGCTAGGACTATGCTAAATGAACATAGTATTCCTCGAAGTCTTTGGGCCGAAGCGGTCAACACGTTATTAATAGTGTCATCATTCGATCTAAATTTGATAAGACGCCTTATGAATTATAGAATGGTCGAAAACCCAACATTGAGTACTTCAAAGTTTTTGGGTGCAAGTGTTTTGTGCTAAATGACAAGGATAACTTGGGAAAATTTGAGTCCAAATCGGATGAGGGAATTTTCTTGGGATATTCTTCTCGAAGTAGAGCTTTTAGAGTCTACAATAAAAATACATTAACCATGGTTGAGTCAATTCATATTGTTTTTGATGAGTCACCACTACTATTGACTTCTAGGATTGACTTAGATGATGATGAGGTTGTTGGGATTGAGAATGAGCTAAATGATCTCAATATCTCCAACCCTTCAAATGAACCCTCAGAAAAGACGGACGTCAAAAGTCAATCCAATGATAACCTGACTATGTCTATTCCAAAATTATGAAGGATTGTAAACAATCATCCAATTGACCAAGTCATAGATGATCCATCTAAAGGGGTTGACACTCGTTCTCAACTTAGAGACTTGTGTAATTTCATAGCTTTTGTGTCTCAAATTGAGCCCAAGAATATTCTTGAAGCTCAATGCGACGACTCATGGATTGTCGCCATGCAAGATGAACTAAATCAATTTAAACGCAATCGAGTTTGACATTTAGTTCCTAAACCTAATGATCAAATTATAATAGACACTAAATGGGTTTTTTGAAACAAAAAGGATGAAAATGGAGTGATTATTCGTAATAAAACAAGACTTGTTGCCCAAGGATATAATCAAGAGGAAGACATTGACTATGAGGAGACATTTGCACCTGTGGCTAGATTATAAGCAATTAGAATGCTTCTTGCATTTGCATCATCTAGAAACTTCATGCTTTATCAAATGGATGTCAAAAGTGATTTTCTAAATGGCGTCATACAAGAAGAAGTTTATGTCAAGTAACCACCCGGTTTTGAAAATGAACAATTTCCTAATCATGTTTTCAAATTAACTAAGGTCCTATATGGTTTAAAGCAAGCTCCCAGGGCTTGGTATGAAAGACTCAGTGGCTTTTTGCTCCAAAATGATTTTTCAAGAGGTAAAGTTGACAACACACTTTTTACTAAAATCATTGAAAATAATTTATTGCTTGTTCAAATATATGTTGATAACATAATATTTGGATCAACAAATGAATCACTTTGTAAGGATTTTGCGGTTAGTATGCAAAAAGATTTTGAAATGAGTATGATGGGTGAGTTGAACTTCTTCTTAGGGTTGCAAATCAAGCAAAGCTTGGATGGTATTTTCGTTTGCCAATCCAAGTACACTAAAGATTTGCTAAAGCGATTTGGTATGAAGGATGCCAAACATGCTATAACTCCTATGAGTACCACTATCAAGCTAGACAAAGATGAAAATGGTAAATGTATTGATATCACTAAATATAGAGGCATGATTAGTAGTTTGCTTTATCTTACCGCAAGTAGACCAAACATCATGTTTAGTGTTTGTCTATGTGCTTGCTTTCAATCTTGTCCTAAGGAATCTCATATATGTGCCGTTAAACGTATTTTTCATTATCTTTGCGGTACAGTTCACTTAGGTCTTTGGTATCCACGTGACACCACTCTTAACCTAATTAGTTATTCGGATGCCGACTTTTCCGGTCGCAAAGTAGATCGAAAGAGCATAAGTGGCACATGTCACTTTCTAGCGCACTCACTAGTTTTTTGGTCTAGTAAGAAGCAAAATTCCGTTGCATTGTCTACCGTCGAAGCCGAATATGTTGCGGCCGGTAATAGTTGCACTCAAACGCTCTATATTAAACAACAATTGCTAGATTATGGTCTTACTTTCAATCATGTGCCTATTAGATGTGACAACACAAGTGTTTTTTGTATTTCCAAAAATCCCATTCAACATTTTCGCACCAAGCATATAGAAATTATACATCACTTTATACGTGATCATGTATCGAAGGGCGATATAGAGTTGGTTTTCGTTAAAACAAATGAGCAACTAGTGGATATTTTTACAAAACCTCTTCAAGATGATAGTTTATCAAAAATCCATAAAGAAATTGGTATGGCAATGAAAAATGAAGTTGTAAAATGATCTTATTTTGTTTTTTTCTTGAAGGTTGCTTGTTTATGTATCTCTTACTATTCTTAATTTTATTTTTATTTATTTAGTTTTTTTTTTGTTTTGTGTCAGTCGACTGACAAATACCCTATTTCTCATCTTTTCTCCCTGGTCAAGTTAGGCAACTGACAATTCCTGTCAGTCGACTGAAATCTGAAATTCAGTCGACTGACACTGGACTATGAGTCGATTGAAATTTGTTTTTCAGTCGACTGACACCCTACTATCAGTCGACCGATTCAGGGAATATTCCAGAATCAGTCAACTGACGGGGACTTGTCAGTCAACTGACGGGGACTTGTCAGTCAACTGACGCGTGTATTAAAGTCGGTTCTAGGTCTTGTAACTGCTACAATTTGTCTTCCCCAACCTCTCTCCACTTCCCTAAACCTCTCCCTACATGTTTTCACCCACTTACTCCCTTTATTTCTCTATTTTCGGATGAAATTTGTTGATGACGATGAAGATGGCGCACCAATGAATCTTCATGCTCTCTTTCCTAACGCCACTCATCGTGCCAAGTTCCTCCGAAAGTTTGAGAATCGAGAACTTTGCAAAACCCATATCGTCAAAAACTCCCTCTGTCGAGAGTTGAATATTCGACTATTTTTTCTCTTTCAAGCTATAGGTTGGAGTCACTTCGTGTCTCTTGACTATCCCGCTCACGAACATCTTATCCAAGCCTTCTACACTACAGTTATCGAGTCCGCCTCGGAAAATGCTCTTCACGCCTCTGTCACCGGCATTGACATTACCATTACTGATGCGCAATTGGTTTCAAGTTCCAAGCATTGGCCAAACCATTTATCTTCAATATGAATGGTATCAAAGTCACATTTTTGAGCCAAAAGACGCCATAGATGTTATTTGCCACTCTCCCGATAGAATTATTACGTCCACTTTGCTTGAGACTAAGCACCTTACTCTCGAAGCCCGTCTGATTCATAAAGTGGTCACTTATTCCATTTTGCCCAAATTCGACGGCTGTGATCATGTCTTGCATTTTGAAGCTTATATAGTGTTTTGCATTCTCACCAACCATCCTCTCAATCTTGCTCATATTTTTCGTAAGCATGTCATGGCTTGCAAGAATTCAAGAAATAAAAAGGTTTTTATCCTATTCCAATCACCCACATCCTTCACCTTTACCAAGTTCCATCCGAAAACGAAGCTATAACTAATGTGAGTCATCCGGTGAACGGTCAGTGTCTTAGCCAAATGGGTTTGGAAGTTAACCCTCAAGGTGTTCTCCATCCAAAGATCCATTCCACATCAACCTGTCGCCCTCACCAAGCTCCTCCAACCCAACAACAAGCCCCTCCAACTCAAGGCCAAGCCTCATCATTTTATGTTCCTCCCGGTGATCTCGCCATAGTCCCGGTGGGCCCTTCAACCTATTTTCCTGATCCTCACACCATTCTCCTTCGTGAGATTCTTGGAGGTGTTAAGAAAAATAAGGAAGAAATTGCAATGCCGAGTCTATTTCCCGCAATGAAAGGAAAATTGTTGAGCTTTCCACTGATATCGACACTCGTTTTGTCGCTCTCAATGTTACGCTCAATGAGATTAAGAACTCCATCCCTCCTTTTTGATGTTGACAAAGGGGGAGAAATGTTAGGAAGCACATGTTTTATTTTTATTTTGCTTTTGCGTTTTGATTTTTCGTTTATTTATGTTGTTAGTAGAAGTATTTGTGGTATTGCTTTGCTTTGTTTTAGTATGTAGGCATGTTTAAATTCTCATGTGTAATTTGATGAGAGTATCTAAATGAATGAGAATGTATTTGCATTTAGAAATGACTTAGTATGTTAAAAATTCTGCATATTTATATGCATAAAGTCAGGGGGAACATATTATCAACGTCACCCTCATTTGTCAAACACGCAATATTTTGTCATCATAAAAAATGGGGAGATTGTTGGCCTGAAGGTCAATCAAATAACAATTATCCATTTTGATGATAACAAAATGTTAAGTACGTGTTTAGTACTAATGTCTTTACTCAGTTGAGCATTACAAAGTAATAGGATCTTTATCGAATCAAAAAGCTTAAAGGAAGAACATAAATGTCATTTCACTTTTGAAATGCTTCAGAAGATTGAAGAATCAAGACTTGAGGTAGATAAAATGGTGAGTGACTTGTATCAAAGGGTTTATGTGAGGTTTTCACACGTATAAGCTCATCCTAAAAATAAAAAGAAATGAAAAATGTACTATTAGGTGACTGACCATTTAAATCAGTCGACTCACAGTCCTGTCAGTTGACCGATAATTATTTGCCAGTCGACCGACCACAACAAAGAGTTTTTGAGTTTCATTATGGCTATTTGCCAGTCGACCGACAACCATTCACCAGTTGACCGATCATGACAAAGAGTTTTAAGTTATTTGCTAGTCGACCGACATAGTGGTGTTAGTCGATCGGTAACCATTCACTAGTCGACCGACAGTTGTTTGCCAGTCGACCGACCACGGTAGAGAGTTTTTAAGTTATTTGCCAGTTGACCGACATAGTAATATCTGTCGACCGATAGACAGTAATCAGGCAACTGACAGATTGAAATCAGTTGACTGACGAAGCTAAAAAAAATGGTTTTTTCAGTGCATTAATGGCTCTTAACTACCCCCAGTTACCATCACTCTCAGCTCACTCTCCTAAAGTGAGTCTCACTCTCTTAAATCTTGCCCTAGCTATATATATAATGAGATAGTGTTTGTAGAAGACACCCTTCTTTACTTCTTTGCACAAAAGCTGATATTCTTCTTCATTCCTATCAAAATATACAGCAAGAAAAGTTTGAGCATTAAAAGCTAGGCTCCTCTTATTCAAATCCATACATTTATGCGAATCTAAATAGAGAAGATCTTTGTTCCAACTCTTGAGTCATTTATTACTAAGAGTGTGTAAGATCTTGAGAGAACCAAACACAACACATTAAATACTTGAGCTTATACATTGTGTATCCTTCGTAAACCCTAAGGGTTTTGAGTGTATCCATTTCTTTATAAAAGGATAGAGATCATTGAGTGAGTGAAGCTCATTGATCCTCAAGAGGGGTTTTGTCCTCTTGTTTGCGTGACAAACTCGTTAGCTCGTGTATAATGATTTGTTATTCCACCTGCAAGGAAAAGCCATAGTGTGAAATTGGGAAAGTCTTAAGGGGGGATCCTTAAGCCGAGGAGTAGGAGTTACCGAATCTCGTAAAAATCGCGGTGTCATCTCTCTCTCTCTCTCTTACTTTTTCATTTGATTACTTGCATGTTTTGTCGTATCTTGACTTACATAATTGCTTGATTATTGCTTTCATAGGTCAAGAATCTATTGTTGTTTAAAAATGTTCATTGCTCACATCTTGTTTAACTTAAACTGTTGAAATCAAATTAAGTGCAAAAGTAGCTAAGATTTTTTATAATCCTATTCACCCCCTTCTAGGGCTAATTAGTGACTAACAAGTAGTAATTCTCTTATGTTCTAATCAATGTTTTTACATTATTATTAGATAGAAGAATGGATAAATAGTGTAGTCCAACTTCTAGCATCGTACTGGGCTACACTATTTGCTGACCTTAGTAATTCTTATTCAAAACTAAAGAATGGGAAATAAATAAAAAAAAATGCTCTTCTGAATGGCATGATGTACAACGAAATACCCATATAAAAATTAGAGAATTGATTTATCTACTGAACATGTTGAAGAGTTATTAATTGTACAAGAGTTTTAACTTTAAGGATGTAATATTTTGATATAATTATTTTCATTCCACTAATTATATATTTGATTTTGGGTTTGTAATATTTCAAATACTCTAATTTATAATTATATTCTCTTTTAATATTTGGTGTTTTTATTTTTGTAAAAAAAAAAGATAGAAGGAACCAGAATCGAACTGGTTTTTCGATTCGGTTCCTTGCACTTTCGGTTCCGGTTTCGGCCGGAATCGGAACCTGAATAGAACCGGATTTAAACACCCCCAGGTATAACGCAGAAAATTGTACCACCCCGTTGGAGTCCCACCCCTTTATTTAAGGGTTTGGGAGTGTTTTTAATTTCGTAGGAGCGAGTATGGTAAAAAAATTGAACCCGTCATGGATTATGGGGAGGGTACGGATTTTAATAGATAGTTAACCTAAAACTTCGGGATGGGTTATGGTTGCCCCATTTTAGGTTAACTACCTAGCCTTTCAAGTTTTTTTTTTTATTTCTTTATGCCCAAATGGGCTATTCTTAGTACCTGAAGCCATGACTCCGTTGTTTGGCAGTTTGAGTCCTTACTACTGAAACATGAAATGTGTTTTAAAATCATCAAATTTTAGGTGTCAACTGAGGAAATCTTTTGGTCAATAGATAGAACCGACCTTTTATTTTCGAGCTACCATTAATTTCGGCATTAATGTTTTTGTCAAATTGTGGTCAATAGACAGAACTAATCTTTTGGTCAAATTTTGGCACAAATTTTTTTATTTGGGCATAAATTTTTTTATTTATAGTAATATATATAATAATAATTTATATAACTAAATAATAATGTTAAAGTAGGGAAAATAATATACCCTAATTGCTAGTTTGAAACAAAAATATTTCGGCATTTATTTTTTATTTCGGCATATATCAAAAAATAAATTCGTTTATAGTAATATATATATATATATATATAATTATTTCTATAACTAGATAATAATGTTAAAAGTGAAAAACTATTGGATATAGATAATAAAATTTGAGGATAGTAATAAAATTGAATCATTGTTTCCAAACACCACATATCTCACCAGTGAGGGTAGTTTAGGTATTAAGTGGCATTAGGGGGTGTAAATGATGCGAGTTTAAAAAAATAAGAGATATAAATGAAGTGTCAAATTTAAGGGGGTTTAATTGAAGATAAAACAAATTTTAGGGGTGTGAATGAAATTAATCCTTATTTTTTATATTTTACAAAATGTTAATATATGGATACAGTGGTAATTTGATATTTAAAAAGTGGGAACTCAATTTTGAGAACTTGAGGAATTAATTTGCTTGCTTTTATAGTACATGGAGTATTTTGCTCACTTAGGGATAATACATGGGTATTTTGCACTTTTGCCAATATGTTTTAACAATTACTCCCTTCGTCTCAAAATATGTGTTCATTTTTTTTTAGTCAGCCTAAAATAAATATATTTGATCAATTTAACTTTCAAGCATTAAAATTATATTAATAGGACTCGGAAATTATCGTCTTAAAAAGTTATATTATCCCAAAGGAGTTATAATTTCGGAAGAATAGTACAGTGCTTTTGAAGGATGCCATATCTTCTCATTTATGAGTTTTCTATTGCTAGGAGGTCCACCTTGGGTAGGGGGTTTGTTATTATAGTGGAGGTAATATGATTATTGCTGTGAAGAAATAAAAAATTTACACATTTTATAAAATACCATGTGGTTGTAACTAATAAATATGATTTTAACTTCTCTTTCGCGCTAGAAAAATGTAATCATGATTTATAAAGTATAAGTAGGAAGTAAATATGGTTAGTGCACACACTTTAAGAACCAAAAATATTTATTACCAAAATAATAAAATAATAAATATACTATTCCAAAACTATTTAATCAGTTCGGAGGCCTAATCACCCTAAGAACGATTCGGGCTGGCCCGAAAATATATTTATTTATGTGCTTCACTCCTTCGTAAAAGAATTGTAATTTTTAAGTTAAAAAAATCAAAAATCAAAAATCAAAAAATCAAATGCTGCTTATATTCCCAGAATAAAAGGCTCAAATTGTGTTAGTTACATGAATGCATACGATCACATGACCTGAATGCACTATGCTGAAACTTATGTGAGAATATTGGATATTTAACATTTCCTTGGAACATGTTAGAAGTATGCTGACTAAACTTTTCACTTCAACCTATATATAAACAATAATTCTCTCTTCTAAATTGTTTCCATATTGATAATGAGAATTCAAGTTATTTTATTTAAAATTAAACATTTATATCAATTGTTTAATAATTGCGATATTAGAGAAAACTAAATTAAATGTCACAGTCAAGTTCTTTTCTTTTCTTTTCTTTTATTATGATTTTACATACTCTATTATATATATATGGATGGTATAAATGTTTTACATAATAATTTTTGAGTACCTCTAAACCACTGCGCGTGTAAAAGTTTAATTGAAGTTTTGTTAAAAAATTATATACATTACTTAGCTCAAAATTGAAAACATAAATATTAAAAAATAATAATAAGAAAGAATAAGAAAACAACTAAAACAAGGAATACAAAGTGATATAAAATAAAAGATGATAGAAACAACATTTTTATTAATTTTAAATCGCTTACATACAAATTAGGTGCTCTAGTGGAGACCAATAAAAAAAAATAGGCCATGAATAAACTAGCATCAAATTCATCATAATTCACATTAGCTTTTATTTCTTTTTAATAGTTGATTAATTTTAAGAATAGGAAAATAACTAATGGGTTAATCTGAAATTTTGAGAAGCAGAAAACAGAATTTAGAAATGGGGTTAACTAAGAACTCCGCAAGTTAAAGTTCGATTAATTATTTCCAGAATACACAATCCAATAGCCAAGTATATATCAACTCATTATCTTCAAAATTTGTATTATCACTTTTAACATAATAAAGGTAAAAAATAAATTCAAAAAGCCATACAAGTGCATATTTATCTTACATATTGTACAGAAAAAATTATATCAGTGATCTTTTAATACACAAATCCTAAGGAATCCAAGAAGATGGAAACAGAAGAAGGTGTGAATATGTAATCAAGTTGGTTTTGTGAGAGAGATCTGAATTTTTGTGCTTCATACAAAATATTTTAATTTTATTTAACAAAACCCTGGAAAAAGTCTCAAACCGTGGTTGTTAATTACATTTCTTGCTGATAAAGATCACATGATCTCAATGCACTATCCTAAAACATTAATGGAATATATTCGAACTTCAGCATTACTTGATCTTTAGATCACATGATCTTCAGCATTTACTTGGGACATGTTAGAAGCATGATGAGTAAGATTTTCATTTTAATCACATATATATATAGTAATGGTTTCTTTGAGGTTTAAAACCCAAAATTTTATGTCCATTTGCATGATAATGGTGTTTAAAAGATTCAAAACCTTATTTTAGTTTATTAGGTATGGAATTGAGATATTAGAGGAAACTTAATAACGTGACGAAAATGAAAGAGACAATCTATATGCACCAATATGATTTGCTGGTAGGGTTTTCTTAATTAATTTATCAAAATACTGTGTAAATGAAAAAATTGGAGAAATGAGCAATAGAAGTCTACAAGATGAACTCAACAACAGTATTAGTAATTTGAAGATAATATATGAATGTAAAATTTAACAATAGAAACATATATAGTCACGCTAAGCTAAGGTGACTGGTCTAAGGGCTTCAAGCCAACATTTATTTATTTATTTATGTGCTTCACATACAATATTTTAATTTTATTAAAAAAAACCCTGAAAAAGTCTCAAACTGTGTTAATTACAAGATTGCATACGTTTTCTTGCTGGTAAAGATCACATGACCTAAATGCACCATTCTAAAACATTCATGAAATATTTTCAATCTTTAACATTTACTTGGGACATGTTAGAATCATGGTGACTCAAACTTTCATTTTAATTATATATATACTTTGAGGTTTAAAACCCAAATGCAAAATAATGGTTTTAAAAATCATGAAAACCCATTTTTTAGTTGATTAGGTGCAGAATTAAGATATTAGAGGAAATTAATTAACACGTACAAAAATTAATCAAACACTATGAGTATGATTTGGTTATAGAGTTTACCATTTTCGTTTGGGGATAACTATAAATATATTTCGTTTGCGGATAACTGTGGATAACTGTAAATATAGTGTATATGATTTCGTTATAGAGTTGACCATTTTCGGATGCGGATAACTATAAATATAGTGTATGACATTATATTAATGTAAAATCCCATTTCCAACCAAAACTTTAATATGGACGAAATAAATTTTTTGAGAATTTAATATTTATAAAATAAAAATATTTAGTACAATATATTACTTATTAATTTCATTTTCCAAGCATATGGTGGGAATGCGTAAACATTTTCCAAAAAAGTGATACACAGTGTCAACTTTTCAAAAGGTATTTCACAGCTTGAATGCCTTACAATTAGCCTCTTCCCATCAAATTTTTTTATTTTTATCTCAAATTTTATTTATGACATTTTCCGTCGTTCTGCAGCACTCCGTCATCCAACTAGATAGATATTTTCGTCATTTTCTGGTGCTCCATGGTCAAGGTAGATAGTTATTCTCGGTGTCCAACTGGATAGGTGTTTAATAGGTCTTTGGATCTTCATAGAAAAGTGATTCCAAGATAGATAGATAGATAGGTAAAGTCCCTTAACAAACGGGATCTAGAGGTTAAAAAGGACGGATTGGATATATAAATGAGTGGATTTTTATTTTATTTATCCTTTTAAGTTTTTGGATCGAATCTCAAAATATTTTACACAATATAGTTGGTATCAAGTCTGACTCAGTTATTGATCTGGTGCAATGCTAAACACCTGTTGGATCTCCGTAGCCCAGTGACAGACCTAGATTTTAGTTTCAGTGGGGGCGGAATAATATTCAAAATTTAAGAATAGGTAAGGTAAGAAAAATAAAATTTAGTGGGGGCTTTAAGATTTGTTTTATAAGAAATTCAGTGGGGGTATAAGGGCAAATAACTGAAATTCAAGAGTAAATAAGGTGAAAAAAAATATATGAGTATGTAGATTTGTGCTTACCTTACTCGGATTAAGTCCGGGTCTAGGTTGGGAAGGCAAGGTGATCCGATCGCAATTAGGGCGTTGCGTGAATTCGGAAGGAGGAGAATGTTAAAAGGTTTTACCCCACATCGGATCCAAATGACTGAACATCTAAATCGGTGGATATTAATCACACCTATCAACTTAAATTTTTGGGTTGAACTGTGAAACATCCCGCCTGTAAACCCGTTCGCAATCGCCGAACGAATTATAACTTTTGTAATTTAAATCAGAAGCAAAATATAAAAAAATGACAAGATAAACAAATAGATATTGAAGAATCAGCAAGAATGGGAAAAATTTCGGATCTTTTTCTTTTTTTCTTTCAGACTTTTTATACATGAACCTGATCTCACCCTCATAAATGGGTATTAAACATATTTAAAATAATATCTCTACATTAAATACAGATTTACTGTTTGTAAAACTGCCACATTAAAATCCATATCGATTTTTATTGTGTATAATGAAATGGTCGACTTTTAAGAGCTTTTATCCTGAAATGGGCTTCTATTTTTGGACCTTATTTTATATTGGGCTTATTAATATATGTTGATTCAATGTTGTTTTGTCTGATGGGCCTGATGCAGAAAATGGGCATACACTTTGCCCCCAATTCCCAAGCCCATTTCGTATTTTGAAATAGGGTGGGAATTTGAAGCGCCATGTGTAACTGTCACTTTCCTTACTCCATTCATCTTCTCCAACATTACTTCTTCATTTACAAGAGCAGACTCCTATTCTTTGAAGGCGATTTCCAGCAAGAAGCTCTTGAGGTTAGTCTTACTTCTTTCATCCTTCATTTTTCTTTCGTAAATCAAATATCATGAGTAGCGATAGTAGTCGAACCCCTTATCTGGAAGTGGTTGTGGATGATGCTCCCATCATTTTCTCTTCTGAAATTGCCCCCGGTTCCAGTAAATTGAAACCCAAAAAACTCTCTCGTAAACAATTGCGAAAATTGTCTTTAGCCGATAGGTGTAAAATAGAGTTTAAAATACCCAATGACGTTCCGATTTGGACTTTAAATCGTATTAAGAAGTTGAACCGGATGAAGTTTTGTTTTCTGCGCACCATTTGGCCGTACTCAGATTTCCTCTTCATCCCTTCTATCACTACGTTCTTTTTTCTTTAGGGCTTACACCCTTGCAAGTGAACCCTAATTTTTTCAGGGTTCTATCTGTAATGCTCGTTCTGAATCGCGAACGAGATTTGAACTTAGGTTTGGGTGACTTCTTGCTTTGTTACAAAGTTGATCAGATCAGGAAAAACCCTGGTCGGTACCATCTGCACCTCATTCAACCTTGAAACTTTGTGATGGGAATCCTTCTTCTGAGAAGGAATGGAAAGATAAGATGGTGAAAATTGGGGGAAATTGGAGGGTGGATGCGTTCGGCCTGTACCCTTTGCCAAGGACCTTTGGTATTTGTAAAAAATACAAGTGTGGATTCAAGAATCCTAGCAAGTGTCCCTTTGTACCTTTCGAATTTTGCTTGTTTTTCTTGAACTGCTTATGTATTTGTTTTTGATCGTATGTCTGTGTGTTGTATACAGCCGAACGTCTAGAATATCTGAACGAGAAGGTCTTCACTACTCTTCCTTCCAGCAAAACTCTTTTAGCTTCTCAGAATCTGAAATTAATTAATGTCAACGCTTCAGAAGCTACCATAATGGAAATTCCGGTGATTGCTTCCAAACGAAAACATCAGCATTTGATCTTAACATGGAAATCAAATTGCTCCTTTTAGGGATGGCAGTGGGGAACCGCCCCGACGGGGAACCGCCCCGCCCCGCCCCGTTTAGTCCGGGTATGGGGACCCGATTACATAAATGGGGGCGGGGATGGGGCAAAAATAAAAATCCCCGTCGGGTTCGAGGGCGGGTTCGGGGGTACCCCCGCCTCGCCCCGAACCCGCCCCGGTATAATATTATATATATATATTATAATATATATTACAATAATATATATATATATATATTTAAGATATAATTTTTTATATAAAAAGGTAAAAAATATATATATATATAATATATTTTTTTTACAAAGAAATAATATATATTATAATATATTTTTTTATATAAAAATTTCATACCGGGTGGCGGGGCGGGGCGGGGACGGGGCGGGTTCGAGGCGGGGCGGGGCAAATTTTTTTTTTTTTTCCGGGGGCGAGGCGGGTTCGGGGGGACTAAATGGGGGCGGGTTCGGGGATGGGGATGGGGATCCCCGCCCCGACCCGCCCCATTGCCATCCCTAGCTCCTTTCAGTAGAATCCAAGCTTCTTCCAATTCGAGTAGTTTTTCCTTTGCTCCCGACAATCAGATCTACTGTGATGGTGTCCTCTTCCGTCTTTTCATCATCATCAGTCTGATCACGAATGTTCGGTAATTGCTATAAGTTACGTTCGGTGATTTTTAGACCCTTCGTGACAATGGCGTAGCATTCTTTCGCCACCACCTGATCTCCCTGGATGTCAACAAATCCTTTCCCTGAAGGATCAACACACCACATCACCTGATGTAGAGTTGAAGGAACTCCTTGCATTTGGTGAATCCAACCTCTTCCCATGATCAAATTGTAGGAGGGCTGTACGTCCACTAGCATGAAATTTTTCGTCAAAGTTCGCTTTGCAGCTGTTACAGGTAAATTCAGTACACCAATCGGGCAGATCCTCTTTCCATCAAAACCTGCCAGCGGACTAGAGGTTGGCTTGATCAACTCCGTGCTGATGCCAATTTTTTCGAAGGCTGATTTGGTTAAGATGTTCGTGCTGCTACCTGAATCAACCAACACCCTTTTAACTAAACAATTTGAAACTATGATCGAAATTACCAGTGGATCTTCATGTGGTAGTTGTACACGTCTCAAGTCCTCCTGGGTAAATGATATTGTCGGCATTGGGTAGGTACGAATTACGTTCCCCTCCCCAACCCTTCGGATCATGTTTGCATTGCGCATTCGTGAACGCTGAACTAAACAACTTTCTTCATCCTCTTCTGGTCTTCCATGGATCGTGTCAATGATTTTCACCGGTTGTCCGCCAACAATCTTATTGGTCTTCGGACGATCAAAAATTTTCGTTCCATTGTCTACGTACTCCTTCAGATCTCCTTTGGCTATTAATGTCTCAACCTGCCTCCTTAAATGTCTGCATTCATTAGTTAAATGACCAAAGTCATTGTGGAATGCACAGTGTTTCGAATGGTCCTGTTGTTCTGGTGGCGTTCTCAACGGAAATGGTGGACGAAAGATACCTTTTGCCTTATTCTCGTGGTACAATTTTGCCAACGTTGTTCGGAGTGGAGTTTCAGGTATGTCATACCTTGGCCTCCTTTCTTGCTGCCTGTATGGAGCTGTTCGTATGCTGCTCGTACTATTAGCTTTCTTGATTATCTTTTCTTTTGTCTTGCTTTCCACACTAACCAATGCCGAACGATGACCCCTTTCTTGTTCATCTTCCTCCAATCTCAAATATCCCTGCGCCCGTGAATTCAACTGGCCCATGTTGAGAGGTGTTGATTTCACCAAGGATCTATGAAAACTGGTCCCTTGTTCGATAGCCACTTTAAAAGCTTCCACTGCTGCTGGTTGATCGCAACTGGGTATCATTCCCATTTCCAAATTGAATCTGGACAGGAAATTCTTCAAAGTTTCACCTTTCGCTTGCCTCATCGTGAACAGATTAGAAATGGTCATCTTCTGTTTTCGATTGCCAAAATACTGAGTTAGGAACTTTTCCATTAGAGTTTGGAAAGAATCGATCGAACCACCGGGTAACTGTCTAAACCATAACAGGGTTGGGCCCGTTAAACTCGTAGAAAAAGCTTTGCACATTAACGCATCATCAGCCATGTCGAGAGTCATCATCTGCTTCACATGAAAAAGGTGTTCAATTGGGTCTTGTGTCCCATTAAACATAATGAACGTTGGCATCCGGAACTTGTCTGGCCTTCTTGCTTGTTGTATTTCAGTGATGAACGGTGACTTAATCATTTCCACTGTCATCTCGATGGCTAGATCAGCTGGTGATTGCGTTCTGAGATCTTTTACTTGCTCGTCTACAATCTTCTGAAGTCTGGTTACCATATCGAGCGGAACTGCCCGATTATTAGCGTTCATCTCATCCCCAATTTGCTGGGTGCAAGTTCGATTTGCTGAACTGGCTTCGTGATGATTGTCCTCTTCTTCAGCAACAGGGTCATTATGTCATCCTCCTGCTGGTAGTTCTTGACGTTCTGATTGATCAAGCCTTTCTCTTAATTCCTGATTCTCTTTTTAAAGAGCCTCCAGGCGTTGAAGAATAGCAGTTGTGTCTCCTAGCTATGTGGTGGTTTCTCCCGCCATTGATCTAATAGCTTCTGACTAGAACCTTCGAGTTCCCACAGACGACGCCAAAAAGTGTTAATAAATAATAATATAATTAATAAAATATATTTATAAACAAATAAAAATAAATGAATAAATAATAAATAAATAGTAAATGATAAATAATATATTTTTTAAAAGCGAAAATATCATAGTGGATTATTTGCATGTTATCGACAGTTGAAGTTGTTATGTAATATTAGTGTGTGACTTGTGAAATTTGTATGATCGTAATTTTTGTATAATAAAAAATGTGGTTTGTATAAAACATATTTGTTGTTATATTTGATAATTGGAGTGCAATAATCATATTCTAAGAAATTTTTACAAAACCAATATAACATTATTATGTAAGAAATACATAATAAAAATCAATAAAAAAGACTTTAACAAATATCTACAAATTAAATGTGTGGGTTTTAAGGTTATTACATCATATAAAGTATATTCAATATTTTCACAGTTTACTAGAAATTTAAGACCAGACTAATTTGCCAAACATGGTCTGGTTTTGCCAAACATGGTCTGGTTCAAAGAAGTTTGGAACCAGACAGTTTGCCAAACATGGTCTGGTTCCAGTTTCCTCATACCAAGATCATCAGACCAAACCGCTTACCAAACAGAATTTCAGAACATCACCCGGATCAAACCAGACCAGAGATAACTGGACCAGACCGATTACCAAACGAGGCCTTAGTATTCGTGTTTTCACAGTCCCTAACCAAAACTATTTAATCAGTTCGGAGGGCTAGGCCTAACTAGCCTAAGAATGAGTTCGGGCTCATCAAACATGGATGGCTCACGAGCTTTAAGCAAAAAAATATAGGGTTAATTACAGCTAGACCCCCATGAGATATGTTGAATAACAAATAAGCTCTCTATTCTTTGGTAAATTACAGCTATACCCTGTCAAGTTTGTAAGTTGTAACAAATACCCCCTACCGGCGTGGTCAAACTCGATCAATGTTGATGTCATCACTTTTTCAAATATGAAATATCTTAAATACCCTTGAATAGAAGCAAATGACATGTGAAATGACCAAAATTGCCTTTGTAAATAGTTAATTGATAAAATAATAATTTTTAAATCTTTTAAATGAAATAGAGGCATGGGTAAAGATGTAATTTCACATTATCAGTCACCGTAAATATACGCCGATCAACTTGAGGGAGTCTAACTGTAATTTATCAAACGACAAAGGGTCTACTTGTTATTTGATATATCTCAAGGGGGTCTAGCTGTAATTAACCCAAAAATATAATTTGTTTATGAGCTTAAAAGATTTTAATTTTCATCTAAAAAAAAAGGAAAAAATATATATAAAAAATCAAGTACTGTTTATTTTTTCAGGAAAAGAGTTAGTTACATGATTGCATACATTTTCTGGGCTTGCAACGATCATACACCATGAATGCTCTATCCTAAAACTTATGTGAGAATACGAGATGTTTAACATTTACTTGGAACATGTTAGAAGCATGGTGATTAAAAATTTCATTTCAACCCATATATATAATTGCTATCACAGAATAATGTGACCAGAAGTAAGTTTCAGGGAACTAAGAGAAGCTTTAGTTATTTTTTCACAATTCACAACTTTAAATCAATCCTTTACTAATTGAGATATTAGAGAAAACTAAATAATATAGTCTTATCACACAACAACACAGAAACATTAACTGATTAGGGGATTTAGGGGATGGTTAACAAAAGCGTTCGATCAAATAAATAAAGAAATTTTATTATACTAAATAAATAGTATTTTCTTTTTTCGAAGTTTATGGTAAAAATGGTATTGAAATTTGAATAAAATGTTAGTTGTGCTGCCACCACAAATCAAATAGATAAGAAGCAAAACCAATTTGTAAACATAAAACTGAACCACAGCCAAGAATTTAACAAGGATGACAACTCTCGTTGGCTCAAAATGCCACGAGGTTGTTGCCACTAAATTGAATAATCTCTTTCAAATCTATTCCCAACACTAATAGAAATGCTAATCAATATAGACTAAACCCAAAAAACTGGCTGATGAGAATGGCAAATCCAAGAGCAATGGCTACAAGGGAAGAAAACCAAGTGAGCTTCTCTGTTATTCTAGGGACCCTATCTTTCAATGCTTGACTACATGAGCCTATAAATACAGTATAACTACCCATTGCAATTACAGTCCCAACCAAGAACATACCTAGAAATGCAGCCCCGGCTAACCGGGAAGGCAAAGCAAGTGCAGGCAAGACCATCATCAGTGCGTCCGGTTGAAGTCCGTGGACAATCCCGGTCGCAAAAGTTGCAAACCCGATTTTTTTCTTCCCGTTTTTCGGGGTTTCAGGAGTTATATGACCACTGACATCACATTCACCATTTTCCAGGGGTACGCATGGGGTCGAAGTTTCTGTGGCCTCTTTGATTCCCATTGCTCCGATAACAAGAAGAGTAAAGCCCACAACTCTTGTGCCCCAAGTTCGGATAACTTCAATGTGGAGCCGATCCTTGAGCAGTAGAAATAGCAAGCCGAAAATTAGCTGGCCGGCATCATGGCCGCAGCCCCAGAGGGCTCCGACAGCAGCACTTTCCAATCTGGTGCGTCCAATGGAGAGCGGTGCCAAAGCTGCAAGGTGGTCAGGCCCAGATAGTGTATGTAGGCAACCGGCAAAGAAACCAGTCCAGGCACTGGTAAGTAATTCGTTCCGGAAAGGTCCTCCCCCTGCACCACTTTTAGATGCAATTTGAAAAGCCGCAAAAGCCGGAGATGCAATGATAGGATGGATTAATATCAGTGCAAGAGCTGAGAGAAGCACAACAGTCCCAGCAGATACTGCCTGAAATATTGTCCAAATATGGAGGAACTTTGTCAGCTTCTGTCAAAATAACAACAATAACAGGAGGCTTGAAAGCGAAACTGCAGATAAGTTAGGAGTGGCATTCCTTGAAATTCTTGAAGAAAGTTGTATCGAGCCTGTTGGTAGATATAGTACAGAAAAGATAGTATTGTTTTCATGGGTGGGTGATTTTCTAATTTCAGGATTTTAGAGTATCCATGTTTCAGCAATTTCAGAATTTCCTTTACCAACTTCAGATTAAATGCCAGATTTTGAAACTAAAAGAATCTACTCTAGTTTCTTACTTGACTGCACTCATATTCACCCAAGGGCTTGTTTTCTTACTAGGTTTGGTTCTGATCTAGCCCCTTTAGTTCCTTGTCTGTTTTGCCAACCCTAACACGCTTTTAAGCCCTTCACCAATTAGGGTTTTTATCTAGTGATTCCTATTAACATGTTCTCCAAGCTTGACTTGCTTTCTAAAGTCTGACATTCAGCCAGCGAATCTTCGGCTTTTGATCGAGTTTCCAAACGAAGCGGTTGGCTGACGAATGTGTGGAGCCTGATTGCTCACTCAAATGTAAATGGACCACCTTACAGGGTGAGAAGTCTAATATCCTAAACTGAAAATAACATCCAGATGATAAACATATTTGTACCAAAATTTACAAAAAACTTGTAGTTATTAATAGAAATTAAAGGTAGTTTAACCCTTCTTTTTATCAAAATTATGTATAGAGCAAATACTCAGAAATGAACCTATGGAGATGTTTGAAAGTGGAAAAACCAGAACAATCATCATCTTCAAGCAAATCCAGAAAAAACATGATCTCAAGCATCATTTTTTTCTCCTTTTTCAAGAAAAAAGAAAAAGAACAATGACAATAATAATAGAACTTGAAGTCGATACAAATTCAACTGGGAAAAAAGTAGAAAAATACCTGCTGTAGACATATGACTGTAGTTGTATAAACAAGCAATAGAGAAGTAAATTGATGGCATTAGGAATCACAAACACTATCTATATAGAGCTTGCACTATATAACTTAGGGACTATGATTTCGGTAGGATTACTACTTCAAATAAAGAGTGTTCAACATATGCATCTTTCAGAAACTCTTACAGTGCCTAATGTCAACATATTATGCTATCACACTTTTCATGTATTCACCTGTTCCGCTTAATGTACTTGTGTTGACACAATACAACATGGGTACAGGTCAGAGATACATGTTCCACCCACTTATCAGAAAAAGAAGGATACATGCTCCACCCACATACCCAAAGCGGATACCAAGATCCTCTAATCTTGATGATGGAAGAGGCTGAAAAGCTCAAATGTGAATTCAAAGAAGTAACTGCTTATGAGACTAATGAAATATACTTTTCCTCCACCATATTCATTTATTTTCATTGTAATTAACTATATCTTAAAAAATATGACTCTCCCGCGTTATACTTTTATGTAACGAATGATATTTCTTTAAGAGCAGAATAGGCATTCCCTATTCTGTACATTTCAATCTGAGACCACACTAGGCTTTGAGATTTAGGAAGGTCTAACATTTAGACATATAATAGAACACGGTAAAAATGCCCCAATCCAGGAAAGAATAATACTCGGCATATACCTTCAACTTCAAGGCAAGTTCCAACAAATACCTTCTTCCCTCAGAAAACATTGAATGAGCCTCCAAATTAGTAAATTTCAATAATCGCATGCCCTAAATCCTATTATAGCCCCTCAATGCCATATTTTTGGGATAACATCACAAATGCTTGTATGTCCTGATCTAGGTTTTTCATGCTCAATTTGGTTGGTGCCATATATCGTGGAATATGTTCTCAACTACACACAATAGCTTTCTAAAGTAAAATTTTAACACTATTACCAGATTTATATATTTATATGTGTATATGTGTGTGTGTACATCTCTCTGTGTGTATGCAAGTGTGTTTTCACCTGGAAAGATTGCAAGAAAGGTCAAGCATCGATTTGCCCAAAAAGAACTTGAACTCTCACCTTCCACTTTGGGAGGTAGAGGAAAGATATACCCCTAGGCTATAGCCCTTGGCAGCTACTATCAGATTTGGGATAACAGAATTTTTTTCAAGACGAATTCCTGATCACATTGAAATTCAGTGTCAAAACAATAGACACATCATCCAAATTACTCTTGGCGTGTTGACAAGATTTTGCCTCTATTGAAAACAAGTGGATTTTCTATTGGCTAGGGTTAGATCAGGGATTCTTTAGCTATTAATCTTCTTCTTTCTTTCTTTTTTTCCCCTCATTGGCCTCTAGCTTTTACCTTAATTATCCATGAGTTGAGAAAACCCATTTGGGATGTGATTCATTGACGTATGCTATTTGCAACTTTTCTTTATTCCAATTTAAGTGTGAAAATTTTCAGAAACTTAACGTCAATCGCGTTCTCGATGTTATATCTCCATCTCCATAAATGGTAGGTCAATGTTTCCACCCCCAAATGGAGAAAATAAATAGATACATTGTTACTTATCACCTCCCAGCACCACAACCCCCATCCCCTCAAATGAGGGAAAAAAGGTAAGTTAATAAATAAACATTGTAAACTTGATCTTCCCAAAGGCAGGCCTTGGCACAACGGTAAGATTGGTCCAATACACTATGACCTTGAGCTCATGGTTCGAGGGAAACGACATCTCCTCTATAGAGATTAGGGGTGCAAGTTGGGCCGGCCCAACCCGAACCCAGAACAAACCCGACTTTAGGTAAACCCAACCCAACCCAACACGAAGGTCTCCAACCCGATATATTCGGGTTGGGTAAACCGGGTTCATCAAGTTTCCCATTTTTTCTCCTTTTTTCTTTTTTTTTTTGTTTGTTTAAAGGAAAATTTGAAAGTGAATCTGGATATATAATGTTTAAAATGGAAAAAAAATTCTTTATTAAAAAAAAAACATCTTTTAAGATAAGAAAAAAAAATGGAACGAATAATATAAAAATAGAAAAGAAAAAAAAAAAAAAAAACCTTCCTATAAATATTTCTATATATGGATAAATAAAAATCAAGTTTGATTTATTGTTTCTATGTATATATTACACATATGTATTATGTATATAGATGTTAAAAATCAAACCAACTCTTATATATATATATATTTTTGATAAGTATATATATTGGTTAAAAATCACAACATCTAATATGTGTGTATACAGGTATTTATATACAAATCAAACTATGAAGATATATATGGCAAATATGTATATCTACATACATACATATATATATATATATATATATATATACAAGTCAAACTATCTCCACTATCAGAAAGCAAAGAGAGGGAGAGAGAGATGGCCAGCGATAGCAACGGTGGACGGCGGGGAGTGGCGATGAAGAAACTAAGGTTCGTCCCCTAGAGCAGCAGAGAGAGTGAGAAGCGAGAGAATGAGATGAGAGCGTGAGAAGGAAGCTTTCTTTAGGGTTAGATTGGATAGCCTTGCCCGAACCAACCCGAAATCCAGATTGTTAAAAGAGGAGTAATATGGACCGTTAGATTCTATAATCCAACGGCTCAAATAAGGCCATCCAATCTAACCCTAAAGAAACCTTCCTTCTCAACCCCTATGGAGGCCCAATTTGCAACTTTTAGTAACCCGAGCCCAAAATTTTCGGGCTGGGTCCGGGCTGGCCTGCCCAAGTTGCAGACCTAATAGAGATGAAGTTGCATACATCTATCCTTCCCCAGATTCTCTAGTGGTGGGAGCCTCATACATTGGTCTAGCTCTTTTCTAGAACCTGATCCCCCCACCCCCCTTCCCCCTTTCACCCTAAAATTATTGAAACTGTTTATTTTCAAGGTTCCCAGTCCTTTGTTTTTATATCAAATCTCTAATTTCCCTCCTAAATTCTCTACGCCTCTCATTCAGAAGTTTGATTTCTACATAAAATTTCTCAACCCCATGTTGATACTGGTTTCCTGATCATGAATCCCCTTCCCCCAGAGGGAAATATCCTCCCCTTTTGGTCCGGTTGTGGCAAATCTAGCTCTCAGACGCACTAGACACAAGAGGCTACTAATGTAACTTCATTACTAGTAGGTGTACATGAATAATCAGAAAAGGAAAGAAGTTCTGTTTTGTAAAACAAACACAAAATTCTTTTCTCACCTAATATATACATCAATAGTGTTTCTAAAATCGATAATTTCAATTTTGAAAATAAAGGATTAACCATTATTCACACGTATAGATTGCTTGATTGTATATATTGAGCAGTATGTTAGATGACCTTCATACAACGCTTTCAAAACATGAAATTCAGCAATTATCACACACTGCTTTCAAAATATATAGATAGCATTGAAATAATTATTATCAATCATACTTCTTATTTTATTTATTATTCTGGTTCAGACTTTCATTTTCTTTTACAATTCTACTGGTTCACCCCCTCTAGGGTAAATTTCTGGCAGAGAGTAAATTTCTAGCTCTGCCATTGAAAATGAAGTTGTTTCTAAAACGTTGTGTGAAATGAAATGCTTCTAGCTTATTGGGTGATTAGAGCATACTTCTAAGATCAAAAGGTCAACTTTCCATCAAGGGTTTAGACCAAACGTAATTCTTGGGGACGTGTAGAACTGCTAGAAATACATGTTCAGATAATTAATGTGATAGAAGGAATTAATCTTATAGAGATGCAACTTCTAAGATAAATGTGTGGCAAGATGAAAAATGATATAAAGAACATAGTTAAGTAACTTACGATTACATACATGAAACGGTGATGTAGAACGTAAAGCAGATAAGATCAGAGAACTCAGATATTAGCTATGTGCAGTGAAGATTTTTATATCCCAATTTAAGGAGGTTTGACATTTTTCGCACAAGAGATGATGTTAGGGAAAAGGAAAGCCTATGATATGGTGTAATTCAAGTTAAAACCTAAAGTTAAGAGCTAAATGGCAAAACAAGATTCATATAATCCAACCACAAAAGGTTCTTATTGTTAAAATCTTACTTGAGTTAGTAGAGTAGTGTCCAGTCCTTGATTAACGAAATATATTAGAAGGCAGCCTAGAGGATAAGTCCAATGCGTATGACGGGAAATGAGGGGAGATAGTTTCGCGATGGAACTGTCTAACATAAATCATCTACTATACATTTTCAAATATATAGTGATACCAAAAAATCTTTCAACACAATCACCCAAAATAGTGTGGACTGTTTACAAAATAAAAACTTGGGCAACTTGGGCACAGCAGTTTACTGATAATATATTCTTGGTTATTTAAGTATAGGAAAACCCGCCTAAATTTTAATCTAACAATAATATTGATATTATAATGATCTAAATTAATTAGTAAATCTGATAAGTTCATGAAATATATAAGCTCCACAAGTTATGTGGTACCATAACATTTACTTACTAACTTAAGATACACTATTTAATTTTCCATCTCATCCCACAAAACCCTTTTCTTTTCTCAGTTACCAAACAGACCATTGAACAATAATTCTAGACTTTTTGAAGGAAAAGAACACCGATAGACCCACCAATTGGGGCAGATAACATGAAACCCAAAATGCAATTAAAAAGCTGCAATTCACACACAAAAGAATCAATTACAACAAAAATTACCCAAAATTCTATCAACGTGTATATGTGTATGTGTCTATACATATATAGACATATAAATATATATAAGAGAATATAATTTTGAAGGTAGATTCATACCTTTTGGTGCTTGGAAGGTGGTTCAGCAATTGGATTGGTGAAATGGGTTTCGGGAATGGACCCATCTGGTGAGTCGACCAGGGACGAGTTGAAACACAATGTTCTGATGGAGTATTTAAGGGAAGACCCATCTTGGTGTTTGCAGGAGAGCAAGTTGACTCGCCGGGACTCGGTTCGCGCCGGTGATGGGAGTCCGAGTTTGGGCGCGTCAGTTGGGGCGAGACGAGTGAGAAAAGGGCGCGAATTTAGATGGGTTTTGCAGGTGATAGGGTTCGAGTAGATAAGCCTTTCCATGGCTTCCGTCTGTGTGTATGTTTGTGTTTGTGGGTTGGACAATATATATTTTCATTACATATATAAGGTTTTTATTTTCCGTTTATACAAAAGAATATCGTTTTTTTGTCATTTTTCAAAAAAATAAAAGAGTAGAACTATTATATTTTATGAGACTAAACTTTAATTTGTACCATTTAATTTATAGATACCAACAGATAATGTGTACTTCAACACTATCATATGGAAAATAAAGAGTAATATTTGGAATCCGCAGTTAAGCATATATATATATATATACATATATAGATCATTAATGTGTCTGTTTGTGATTGATGGACATCATTAGTCACATGTTATACAATTTTCCCCATCAAGACATTTTTTCTCGCTTGTAAAATAGAAATTATGTTAGTCTTATTAACGCGTGTATTAGATATTGATCAACATCAACATTTACCCACTTTTGCAGAATTTACTAAAACTCCATCTACGGAGATTACATACCACTTTTGAAAATAATTTTTAAAATTTTTTTCAGAAAACAAAAAAGACAATTCTATGAAAAAAATGTCTTTTATAACACAGTTTTCAGAAAAATTGAACCAAAGAAATTTTTTGTATAATTTTTTATTTTCAATTTGTAAAAAACATAAAATTGATTTGAGAGTCGCAACTCAAGAATTGTGTCTATCTTTTCTTTGCAATCTTGTCTCTCTTTTTTCTTTTTTTTGTTAATTGGGTTTTGGGTTTTGTATGATGCTAGATATCGAAGCGCCCATAAGATGTATTGATTAGTTATCTATTAATTTTGTGAAGAAAAAATGGGTAAAACTGCTTTTATATAATTATTATATTATTGTGCTGTTATTTAGATTTTTTTCCTCGGTAAGTCAATATATTAAACCAGATAACTATACAAACTACACAGGGCAAAGCGCAAAAGAGGCCCCAAGGCCTAACAAGGCCAGCCCATCAAATCCAACTCAAAACCTAAGTCTGTTGCTACATCAGTCACTTAAGTTATTGGGCCGAGTACCCAACACCATGCCCTGATTTAAGCTAATAATAAAATATCAAAATATAGACAATATATGTGTGTATATATATATATTTTTTGAGTTTAAGTATTTTATTTTATTTTATCTTTTTTGAGAAAAAGGAATCCAATATGAGCACTCCGGTTCAAGGAGCCGGACTCTCAACGGTTTGGCCATAAGGTGATACCCTGGATAACATTTTCTCGTGCATATATTACTAAAAATGTACTTATTACCATTCATATAAATAAAAAACATCCATGAGGGTTGATTCATGTCTAAGGTCACATTTGGCATAAATTTTGCTTTTGAACTTTTTCAGAAGAAGAAGAAAAGCATAAATCATTTTGAGAAGCTGGGTACCCTCTAACTTCTTCTAAACATTCTTTCAAATCCCAGAAATTCTTTTAAAAAATTTGTTAAACACAGTTCAAAATAACTTTTCTCTTCAGAAAGCCAAAAACAATTTATGAAAAGTCAATTCAAACAGAAATTTAGCATTGTTGTCCAAACTAATATAACCAATTTAGCTATCTCAGTTCTAATTTGTGGAATTTAATGGAGCCAAATAAATCTCTACCAACACCCTCTCTGACAACCATGTTTCACCATGCAATGCCCTGTCTTCTTATGCTCAATTATTAATTGTCCACCTAAATTTGCACTTTTCATGTTATAGTATGATTAAAAAAAAAAAAAATGTTATAGTTAACTACTCCACTAATTAATCAAGTAATAAGTGTTTGGAGAGGAATATCCCAGATGTATCATTCTTGCTTTTGATTTAATTAAAACATGTGTTTTTTCCTTCAACGACAATCATGATAAGATAAACTTTCCTACAACAATCATGATAACATGTAGATTAGGGAAAAAAACAATAAAACAGGAGTATTGAGTAAGAAAGTTTAGGGAATAATGCAAGAAAAGAAGAAAATAATATTTTGTATTGGTCCTAGTTCAACAATATTGCATGTTGTAATGTTAGGAAAAAATCAAAAGATTATAAGCCTGCAATTTGATATTGCTTCAAATTAATGTTCTCATATTTGAACCATCGTGTCATCCTTGTGAATTGAAGTTTCGCTATTAAACAAATAATTAATCATGTTATGCTAACGTTGTATGTAATTTCATTTAGCAAGTATGAAACTCAAAGAAATGAAAATTTTGAATAAATCCAAATTGGTTAATTTAGTTGAAAAATATTTGGAATTTAGGGCATTATGAAACATCAGGTTTTATGTTTTAATATTATTGGATGTAAATAATTTGTTAAGTCACATCACGTACATTGTCCAAGTCCTATCCAATCAATCCATATGGAAATGTTGTTTTGCACTTGTCCCGTAAATTAAACGGTTTTAATTAGTCAATTATCTAATATAGCTCTTGAAGATTATATAATTTAACTCGAACGGGTGGGTGAGATAGAAGAGTTTCAGGGTTCTTCACCATAAAGTCTTACGTTCAAATCCTTCTAACTATGTTTTTGTCTGATCCACTAGAGATTTACCCGGTTATTAACTTTATGACCCCGAAAATTAATCGACTTACCTTAAAAAAAAAAAAAAAAGTCTACGCGAAAGATATAAATTTGTCTCTTCCAGTATAGTTACTTTTTCTTAGAAAATGAAAAAAGGTTAATTTCATTTATATCCCTAAACTTTATTCAAAATGCATTTTGACTCCCCAGTTCTGCATAAATGCAGTCAGACCCCTAATTAAGCAAATTTTTATCAATTTGACCCCCTTATGAACTTTTAGTACATTTTCAAATTTGGCAGTGTGTGAAATGACTAAAATGCCCTTATCCCTATTCCTATTTATTCCCCCTTATCTGTACAATTTTGGCACCATATATGTAATGTTTTATATCATTTTGACCCCCTCATTTAAGAGTAGGTTGAGTTTGGCGCCAAATTGAACAATTTAGTAAATCATTTTGTAAATGAAATTAGTTAAAAAAAATTTGTTTACATATTTAACTAACACAAGTATTTACTAAATTATTTGCATTTTTCAAAAAAAAAATACTAAATTGCGCATATAAATAGCAATTTTTGGTCCAAAAATAAATTTAATTTTAAAAATTATGTAAATAAAAATATTTAATTTGTCCAATGTAATATTCAAACATAAAAATTTCTATTTTAATAAGGAAATAAAATATAAAAACACTTTATTCATATAGAATTAATAATAAATTTATATTGTTTAATATATTATTCAATTCAATTAATATAATTTTCTCTCTCCGCCACCACCTCCAAAAAATAAAAATATATATTATATTTTAAATCAAAATAAAAATATAAATTTTTTGCATTTTTCAAAAAAAATATTAAATTACAAACATAAATAACATTTTTTGGTCCAAAATAAATTTAATTTGTCCATTGTAATATTCAAACGTAGAAATTTCTATTTTAATATGAAAATAAAATATAAAAACACTTTATTTATATAAAATTAATTATAAAACCACCACCATCGCTGGAATCTTAAGCCCCCGACCAAATCTTGGTGCCAACTATGGCCATAAACCACGCTGGAATCTTGAGCCCGATGTCGACCTTGCTCATGTAGAGGAACCCCCGGTCCTTGAGCTGGAGGACGTAGTCATGGCTAAGCACGAGGATGAATCCGGCGGCGGAGGTATGGCCGAAGACGGAGACGATGGTGGGCATGGGAAGGGAGATGAGGTTGTCGATTAAGATTGGAATCTGGAGGCCATGAGCTTGATCCGTTGTGCGATGGCGGTGGTGTATGTGCGTGTGTATGTACATGTGCGTGTGCGTGTGTGCGTGTGTGTGTGTGTATAGGTAAGAGTTGCGGCAGCGGGGAGGAGGTGGGTGGTAGTAGCGGTGGTGGGTGTATGAAAATTAGGATTAGGATTAGGGTTTAGTTTGGAAGAGAGGTTGAAGAATATGGGTGTTTGGATATGGGTTTCAACTAAATCCTAAATTGGAATAAGGATATCCTTATTCCAATAATGAATAGATTTAAACTTAAACTAGAGCTATTTGGGAAAGGGTAAAATGATCTTTTCCTTCTCAGTTGTGGGAGTATAAAATACTACTGATGTCACTAATGGACACGTGTCACTTTTATATCTAATATTAGAGAGATGGTACCTAAGCTCTCTATACTGGCCTGCAAGGGAGCCCCGCTCCAGTTGGATGGGTTCCTTTGCGTCCCTCGTGTCCGCTTCTAAGGCATTGAGGTGTATTCACTAAGACACAGGGTAACCTACGGGCAATGGGTCACTACATTTCTCAAAAGCATTCATCTTCTCTAAAGCGCACCTTTTGTTAGTGCTACCCTTCTCAAGCGCACCTCCTCTTAGGGGCTCTTACCCTTCGGAGCCCTACCCCCGGTACCGTTCGAGGCTTCTACCCTTCAGAGCCCCGGTACCAGTACCTTTCAGGGGCTCCTACCTTTTGAGGATCCTTCCTTTCGGGGCTCCGTCGGAGCCCCGATACCCTTGGGGGGCTCCTACTCTCAAGCGCACCTTCTCGAATACGCACATTCTTCTAGCGCTACCCTTCTCCGGTTTAACGCCAACGCCACCTAATGGGAGGATCAAGCGGTCGTGATGACAAAATGTCATGGTAGGTGAAGGCAAATCCATGGCGGTAATCATGACCCTAGTATCCCTCGGCGACCTATGCGGGAACACGAGAGTCAGGTGGAATAGTGGCTGAGTTCCAAGGTACCTCCTCGGTCCATGGCAGTGGGAGCCTCAAGCCCAAAGGGCGAGGTACCTCGCGCGCTTAGTGACAGAGGTCTACCACAAGGGGGAGAGAAGCTACACATAATAGGTGAGACCCGTAGGCTTCGACCCGGACCGATCCTAACCCGATAGGTTAAAGCCCAAGCCCGATAAAAAAGAATTGACCAATGATTAGCTCTTATCCGTTGGATAAAAGACAGTACGGTTTATTAACCATTAGATCTTGTATATAAGAAAAACCACTATAAATAGCCCCAAGGTTCACTCTTTGAAGGAGGGACAAAAACACACACCCTACTAGCACTACACACAACCTAAAGCTTGTTCTGTGTAGCTCTTTGCCTTTTCTCTCTGATCCCAAATCCTTTGGGAATCCCTTGTGGTAGCTTGGAACTTCATTCACTCATCCAATGACCTCTGTGTCCTTGGCATTATTGGAATAATCTCCTCAATACAAAAACTTAGATCTACATAAGTCAATGTCCAAAATTGGTCAAGGGATCCAAATGATAAAAGTTTGTCTAATTAGGAGGTCTAAATGCATTTATGTAGAATTAGGGGGTCAAAATGCATTTTGAACAAAGTTCAGGAGAATAAATAAAATTAACCCAAAAAAAATAGTACAAATGGACTGTAAACCCGTTCGAAGATGCCGAACGAATCTTAACCTTTGTAAATTAAACAGAAGCTACGAAAAGGAATAATGGCAAGAGGAAAATAGAAAAATTCAAGAATCAGCAAATATTGGAGCAATTTCGGGATCCTTTTTCCCTTTCTTTTTTCTTTCTTTTATACATGCAATCTGGTCTTACCCACATGAATGGGTTTAAATACATATTAAAGACAATATCTACATTAATTTGAAGTTTAATGTTTATCAAAAACTGCTATAATAAAACCTTATGTCAGTTTTGATTCTATATATTTGAAATGGTCATTTCCTTAATAGCTTTATCCTGAAATGGGCATATATCTTTGGACTTTATTTTCTATTTGGGCTTTGTTTTCTATTCGGACTTTAAAACAGGTATGTTGATCCAGTGTGAATCTTTGTACGATGGGCCTGATGTAAAAATGGGCCTACACTTTGCCCCCAATTCCCAAGCCCATTTCATTTTTTAAATAGGGTGGGAATTCGAAGAGCCATGTGTAACTGTCACTTTCCTTATTTCCTTCAATATTTCTTCACCATTTACAAGAGCAGATTCATTCCACTTGAAGACGATTCCCAGCAAAGAACTTCTTGGGGTTAGTTTTTCTCTTTCGTCCTTCACATTTCTTTCATTAATCAAACAGTATCATGAGTAGTGATAGCAGCCGAACCCCATCTCTGGAGGTGGTTGTTGATGACGCCCCTGTTATTTCTTCTTCTGAGATTGCCCCCAATTTGATTGAACCAAAATCCCAGAAACTTTCCCGAAAATAATTACGTAAATTGTCTTTAGCCGATAGATGCCGAATTGAGTTTGATATACCAAAGGATGTTTCGATTTCTGAGTGTTCTTTTGACTTAAACTTCAAAACTTATGAAGAAGTTGAATCGGGCGAAGTCTTGTTCTCTGCACATCACTTGACCGTTCTTAGATTTCCTTTACATCCGTTCTATCATTATATCCTTTTTTCTTTAGGACTTGCCCCTTTGCAAGTAAACCCTAATTTCTTCAGGGTTCTATCTGTTATGCTCGTTCTGAATCACGAACGAGGTTTGAACCTAGGTTTGGGTGATCTTTTGCTTTGTTACAAAGTCGATCAGATCAGAAAAAACCCCGGTCGGTACCATCTGCATCCCCACTCAACTTTGAAACTTTGTGAAGGCAATCCTTCTTCTGAGAAGGAGTGGAAAGATAAGATGGTGAAAATTGAGGGAAATTAGAGAGTGGATGCGTCCGGCCCGTATCATCTGCCAAGGACCTTCGGTATTTGTAAGAAACTGAAGTGTGGATTCAAAAATCCTGGCAAGTGTATTTTTCGTACTTTACAAATTTTGTCTGCTTTACTTTGATCTTCGTACTTGTTTGTTTGTTGATCGTACGCCCATGTTTTGTATACAGTCGAACGCGTTGAATATCTGAACGAAAAAGTATTCGCAACTCTTCCGTCCAGCAAGTCACTTTTGACTTCCAAAAATTTGAAATTGATTGCTGCCAGTGCTTCAGAGGCTACTATCATGGAAATTCCGGTCACAGCCTCCAAGCGTGCTGCAGCACAAAAGTTTACTCCCCCAGCCAGCTCCACATCTGACAAAGGAAAAAACCAAGTGGTCGATCTGACCGAAGATCCGAAGAAGACGAGGGGACATCTGAAGAGGACGAACGCCGATGATAGTGGTAACGCTCCCAAAAAGTTGCTGTTGGGCCCCCCTTCTGAACATGCAAAAAGAAATGACTCTGAAAAGCATGAGAAGCTTGTTAAGAAGGCTAGATCTGTGAGCGGCTACACTATTCCAGACTGCTGCTTTCCGCCATCATTTGATCCTGAAGGTGAATGGATCCCCAAGTTCGAGAAAGGTGATGGTAGTGTTCTGAATCGCCGAACGTTGGCAATGTCCGATCCTGATTCCTTGATGGCTCTCGCTCGTGGCATGTGGCCTCCCAAGGATGAACTCTTTCAGTAGCACGTTGATCAGAACGAGCTTCTTGCTAGGGCTCATGTTTCTATTCTAGTGGCACCAAAATTTTTTTTTTTTTTTTTACTAACGTTTCTTCTCTTTTCAGTCTGTGTTCAATGTTCTAGCTCTCTGTAAGGCTGTGGAGATGGGAGAGTATAAGAGAAAGAACATTGATGATGCATACCTCCAAGCTGATAAATGCGCCATGTTGGCTGAAAAGCAGAAGAAAATCTTGGAGCTTAAGGTGGAAAGCTTAAAAAAACTCCATAAGAAGGAATCTGATCGGAATGCTGAGCTGAAGAAGCAGATTCATAACCTTGAAACTTCTAATGCCGTTTTAAAAACAGGTTTAGAAATTTGCCGAGGGGAGGTATGGACATGCACCGGAGATATGTGAACATTTTTGACATAAAGTTCTGTGACGGGTTCAGATTTTGCTTTGACCAAATGTCATCGGATCCATCTGCCCGTACATATGATAATCCGGCCGCCCATGATGCAGCTTGCGGAGTCGTTTACCCATATAAAGAGCATGAGTCTTCCCAAGATGAAAAAGATTTAGCTTAATTTATTTTGCATGGGATCATTCCGGCCAAACGACCAAAGCCTGTTGCTGCTGAAAATGAAGTGTCAGCTGAGCCTTCGATTCATGCTTCAGAGAGCCAGCAGCCGCCTACCGATGATATTAATCCCCCACCTTCTTGATTTAGAAGTTTTTATCTTTGAATAATTTTTTGGGTTTGTAAAATTATATTTTTGATGCTCCTGTGGTGAGCATTTTTTGGACAAGTTTTGAAATAGCACTGGTGTGCTCTGACTTTTTCGAATAGGATGACACTGAGGTGCATAAATATTTTCGAAACAGATGGCACTGTTGTGCATTATATATTTTTTGAACAGGATGGCACTAAGGTACATCGATATTTTCTGATCAGATTTCACTGTTGAGCTTTATATATATATTTTTGAACAGAATGATGCGTTCTTTTGAATACAACATTTTTGGTGCGTATCTATATACGTCTTTGTGAAAACAGGAACTTGGTGCCATCTTCAGGATGGTCTTTTGCCTAATTGGTTTATGTATTTTTTGGCCAAGATTTTTCACTTGGAATAATTTGAACAGAAATATGAGAAGATATGAACAATATCTTTATTGAACAGGAATATGAGAAGATATGAATAATATCTTTATTGATTCGAAATGGATCTTATCATATAAAATGATCAACATAACTTTTATTGAAAATACCTTTTCAGGTGTATAGCATTCCACGCTCGTTCGATTTGCTTTCCATCTTGATCAACCAGTCTGTAAACACCTTTCCCGATCACTTCTGTTATTGTGTATGGCCCATCCCATGTGTGATCCAGTTTGTTTGATATGTTAGCCAGTACCCTTAGTACTTGATCGCCAACTTGAAATGATCTTGGTTTCACTTTCTTGTTATAACTTCTCATCACCCTTTGTTGATATTCTGCCAGTCTTATTGAGGCCATTTCCCTTTTTTCATCTATGAGATCACCTTCGATTTTTAGAATTTCTTCGTTCTGTTCAGGATCGAATAGATGAGTTCTGGTTGTGGGGACTTCTAACTCAATTGGGATTACCGCCTCGACTCCGTACGCCATAGCAAATGGAGTCATCCCGATTGGCTTGCGAGGAGTCGTTCGGTAGCTCCAGAGGACCCTTGGTAATTCGTCTAACCATCGTCCTTTTCCTTTGATCCCCTCTAATTTTCTTTTAATCCCGGCAAAAATTGTTATGTTCGTTATCTCAGCTTGTCCATTTGCTTGCGGATAGCTGACAGACGATAAATTTTGATTGATGTCGTAGTCGTCCAACAACGCCCGAACGTATTGATTGTCCAGATTTGTGCCGGTGTCCATCATTATGTATTTTGGTACTCCAAACCTGTAGATTATACGATTCAAAATAAAATCTATCACTTGAGTGTGAGTGATTCTTACATAAGCCTTTGCTTCCACCCATTTAGTGAAATAATCTGTTGCCAAAAGCACATGCTTTTGATTTGATGTCGCCCTTGTTAATGGTTCGACCGCATCCATTCCCCATCGTGCGAACGGAACAGGTGAGGCCATCGCTGTGAGAAGCTCTGCTGGTTGATGGATTATATGCGCATGTCTCTGACATTTGTCACACCTTTTTGCGTATTCCTCCGCATCCCGGATCATGTACGCCCAGAAATATCCTTGTATTATTGCTCTATGAGATAATGATCTACCACATGGCTTCCACAAGTTCCATCGTGCAACTGCTTGAGTACCTCTTGTGCTTCAGATGGTGTCAAACATCGCAGATAGGGCCCACTTGTCGATCGGCGATATAGATAGTTATCGATCACTGAATACATGGTAGAGATTGCTTTTATTTTCCCTGCTTCCCGCCGATCCTCAGGTAGAACGCCGATCAATAAATACTCAAGGATTGGATTGATCCAACTTGGCTCGTACGGGATCACGCATACTTCCTTCTTTTTACCGATCGAAGGGGTGAATAGTTCATCCACCGGAATTAATCTGACCATATCGTCTCCTGCTGAGGATGTTTGATTTGCTACATAATCGGCCCCATGATTTTCTGTCATTGGAATTTGTTTAAAAGTGACTACCTGAAAGTTTCGAATTTCTTCCTGAACGGCATTTTTATACTGCAACATCCTTTCTTCACTTGTATTATAACTTCCTGTGATCTGATTCACAACTAACTGAGAATCACTGAACACAGTAAGTTCTTTGATCTCGAGCTCCTTTGTTAACCTTAACCCTGCCAAAACGGCTTCGTACTCAGCCTCATTGTTTGAGCTGCCAAAGGACAGTTTGATCGACTGCTGCAATTTGGTGCCTTCTGAGGATATTAGTTCGATCCCCACACCTGCCCCCAGACTATTCACTGAGCCGTCTACATAAAGCAACCACCTTGGATTTACGTCGCTGGCCTCATCTTCGATTGTTTCATACTCAAGGAGGAAATCAGCCATAGCTTGACCTTTTAAAGATATTCGTGGCTCATAAGTAATATCGAACATGCTCAGTTCTATTGACCACTTTGTCGTTCATCCCGAGAAGTCAGGCTTTGACAAAATTGTTTTGATCGGAAATGTAGTTGGGATTCTGATCGGATGAGACTCGAAGTAATGTCGTAACTTTCGTTTTGCCTGGACCAATGCCAAGATGATTTTCCCTGTCTTCAAATATCTTCTCTTGGCGTCAAGCAATGTCTTGCTCGCATAATAAATTGGGTATTGTCTGTTCCCATCGTCTCTTACTAACGCTGAACTGACAACGTTCGGTGAAACTGCTAAGTACAAAATTAGGGACTCATGATTTTTGGGTGCTGTAAGGATTGGTGGTTTTGCCATATAGACTTTCAGCTGATCGAACGCTTCTTGCTGCTTCTCTCCCCAAGCAATCATTTTCTTAGATTTCAGGACGTCGAATAACGGCTTGCATCTATCTGATAGTTTGGATATGAACCGACTAAGGGCTGCTAGTCTTCCTGTGAGTACCTGGATTTCTTTTGGGGACTCTGGTGCCTTCATCTGAATCAATGCTTGAACTTGTGCTAGACTTGCTTTGATTCCATCTTTATTAACAATGTGACCCAGGAATTGTCCGGAAGATACACCAAAAGTGCACTTTTCCGGGTTCAGCTTCATTTTGTGCGATCGCAGGGATGTGAACACATCCTCAAAGTGCTTCAAATGATCATCCTTGTGCTGGATTTTAACAACCATGTCATCAATGTATGCTTCTACTGTATCTCCAATCTGGGTCTTGAAAATCTTCTCAATCAGTCGCTGATAAGTCGCACCTGCATTTTTTAGACCGAACGGCATGACCTTGTAACAATAGGTTCCTCGTTCGGTGATGAACGCTGTTTTATCTTCATCTTTCGGGTTCATTGGGATTTGATTGTATCCCGAATAAGCATCCAAAAAGGTAAGACGTTCGAACCCTATAGTTCCGTCGATCATGCGATCAATCTTGGGTAAAGGAAAACTGTCCTTCGGACAAGCTTTATTTAAGTTGGTGAAGTCCACACACATGCGGAACTTCCCATTCTTCTTTTGTACCACGAAAACGTTGGACAGCCACACTGGATAATGAACTTCTGTGATAAAACCAGCATCTAGCAGTCGGCTGACCTCTTCAGCTACAAACTTTCCTCGTTCGGTTCCGATCCTTCTGGGTCGTTGCCGTACGGGTTGAGCGTCGGAATAAACATTTAATGTGTGCATCATGGTTCCTGGGTCAACCCCAGGCATGTCGTTGTGCTCCCAGGCGAAAACATCAATATTTGATCTCAGCATAGAAATCAATTTGTTTCTTTCATCAGAATTCAGTCCCCTTCCAATTCGGGTGGTCCTACCCTTGCTCCCCACGATCAGATCCACTGTGATGGTGTCCTCTTCTGTCTTTTCATCTTTGTCAGTCTGATCAGGGAGGCCCGGTAATTGCTACAAGCCTTGTTCGGAACCTTCGCCCTTCAAACCTCTGGAGACGATGGCATAGCATTCCTTCGCCACTACTTGATCACCTTGAATATCGACAAACCCTTTTCCCGAAGGGTCAACACACCGCATCACCTGATGTAGAGTAGAAGGAACTCCTTGCATCCGATGAATCCAACATCTCCCCATGATCAGATTATAGGAGGGTTGTATATCCACCAACATGAAATTTTCCGTCAACGTTCGTTTTGCGGCTGTCACAGGTAAATTCAGGATCCCGATCGAGCAAATCCTCTTTCCATCAAAGCCTGCCAGCGGACTGGCTGTTGGTTTGATTAACTCCGTGCTGATGCCGATCTTCTCGAAAGCTGATTTGGTCAGGATGTTCGTGCTACTACCTGGATCAACTAACACCCTTTTAATTAAACAATGTGAAACTATGACCGAAATTACCAGTGGATCTTCATGTGGTAGCTGTACGCGTCTTAAGTCCTCCTGAGTGAATGATATTGTTGGAATTGGGTAATTCCGAATTACATTCACCTCCCCAATCCTTTGGATCTTATTGGCATTACGCATTCGCGAACGTTGAACCGAACGGCTCTCCTCATCCTCCTCTGGCTTCCCATGGATTGTGTCAATAATTTTTACCGGCTGTCCACCCACAATTTTATTGGGTTTCGACCGATCAAAATTTTTGAGTCCATTGTCCACGTACTCCTTTGGCTATCAAGGTTTCCACATGCCTCCTCAATTGTCTGCATTCATTGGTTAAATGGTCGAAATCATTGTGGAACGCACAGTGCCTCAAACGGTCCTGCAGCTCTGGTGGCGTTTTTAGCAGAAACGGTGGGCGAAAAATACCCTTCACCTTATTCTCGTTGTACAACTTTGCCAAAGTTGTTCGGAGTGGAGTTTCAGGTATGTCATACCTGGGCCTCCTCTCCTGTTGCCTGTACGGAGCCGATCGTTGGTTGCTCGTATTATCTGCCTTCTTGATTATCATCTCCTTTGACTTGTTTTCCACACTGACCAATGCTGAACGATGACCTCTTTCTTGTTCGTCTTCTTCCAATCTCAGATATCCCTGTGCCCGTGAATTCAACTGACCCATGTTGTGGGGCGTTGACTTCACCAAGGATCTATGGTAGCTGGTCCCTTGTTCGATAGCCACCTTGAAAGCTTCCACTGCCGCTGGTTGATCACAACTGGGTATCATTCCCATTTCCAAATTGAATCTGGAAAGGAAATTCTTCAACGTTTCGCCTTTTGCTTGTCTCATCGTGAACAGGTTAGAAATGGTCCTCTTCTGCTTTCGATTTCCGAAATACTAGGCCAGGAATTTTTCCATTAGTGTTTGGAAAGAATCGATCGAGCTGCCGGGCAGCTGCCTAAACCATAACAAAGTTGGGCCTGTTAGGCTTGTAGAAAAAGCTTTGCACATTAGTGCATCATCAGCCATATCAAGAGTCATCATCTGCTCCACATGAAACAGGTGTTCAATTGGGTCCTGCGTCCCATCGAACATAATGAATTTTGGCATTCGGAATTTATCTGGCCTTCTCGCCTGCTGTATTTCGGGGCTGAACGGAGACTTAATCATTTTGGCTGTCATTTCGATGGCTAGATCGGCTGGTGACTGTGTTCTGAGATCCTTTACTTGTTCGTCTACGATCTTTTGAAGTCGAGTTACCATATCGAGCGGAACCGAACGATTATTGACATTCGTCTCATCTGCGATTGGCTGGGTACGGGTACGATCTGCTGTTCGGTTTGCTGAACTTGCCTCATGTTGATTGTCCTCCTCTTCGACATTGGGGCCATTACGGCGTCCTACTATAGGCAGTTCTGGGTGTTCGGATTGATCTAACCTTTGCCTTAGTTCTTGATTTTCTTTCTCAAGAGCCTCCAGACGCTGAAGGATAGCGGCTGTATCTCTTGGCTGTGTGGTGGATTCTCCCGCCATCGATCAAATAGCTTCTGTTTAAAAATCGAGTTCCCACAGACGGCGCCAAAAAGTGTAAACCCGTTCGAAGATGCCGAACGAATCTTAACCTTTGTAAATTAAACAGAAGCTACGAAAATGAATAATGGCAAGAGGAAAATAGAAAAATTCAAGAATCAGCAAATATTGGAGCAATTTCTGAATCCTTTTTCCCTTTCTCTTTTCTTTCTTTTATACATGCAATCTGGTCTTACCCACATGAATGGGTTTAAATACATATTAAAGACAATATCTACATTAATTTGAAGTTTAATGTTTATCAAAAACTGCTATAATAAAACCTTATGTCAGTTTTGATTCTATATATTTAAAACGGTCATTTCCTTAATGGTTTTATCCTGAAATGGGCTTATATCTTTGGGCTTTATTTTTTATTTGGGCTTTATTTTCTATTCGGATTTTAAAACAGGTATATTGATCCAGTATGAATCTTTGTACGATGGACCTCATATAAAAATGGGCCTACATGGACAGAGTCCCAACTATACACAACTCTTTGTCGTTTGTAAATGTCTCATACATTACCATTAAGGGTTTAAGGTAATAGTGGCCAATTTACAGAATGCCGGAGACCACCTTTGTCACTTTGTTTTGGCCTTTCATTTGTCACTTTGTTTTTACTTACTTGCCAATGTCTGATATATATGTGCGCGCACATATATATATATATAGGGATAACTTCATTTATACCCCTGAGGTTTGTCTTATCTTCACTTGGACCTCCTCAGGTTTGCATATCTTCATTTACACCCCTTACTTTTCAATATTCTCATCACTTAGACCCCCTGAACGATGACATCAGCCTGAATTTTTTTTAAAATTCCTAAACTACCCTCAATGTCTTATCCTTATTCTGTTTGGAAACAAGGATAGTGTTTTTATCAATTAGACCCCCTCCCATCATTTAATAATTTAATTTGTATTAAAATTTCAAAATATATATAAAATTTGAAATAATATATATTAAAATTTAAAAAATATTATAAATTCGAAAATAAATATAAAATTAAAAAATATATATAAATTTTGAAATTATTTTTTTTTCAAAAAAACATATTAAATTTCAAAAATAAATATAAAAATCACAAAAAACATAAAAAATTTGAAACAAATATATAAAATTTTAAAAAAAAACATATAAAATTCAAAAATATATATTAAACTTAAAAAAAAATTATAAAATCGAAAATAAATATAAAATAAAAAATATATATATATTTTTAATTTTTTTTAAAAAAAACATATTAAATTCAAGACAAATATATAAAATTAAAAAAAACCATATAAAATTCTAATAATATATATTAAATTTCGAAAATAATTATAAATTTAAAAAAAAAATATAAAATTTGAAAATAAATATAAAATTCAAATATATATATATTAAATTTCAAAAAAAAAAAACTAAATTCGAAAATAAATATAAAATTAAAAAAAAAAATTAATTATCTCCTCTCTCTTTCTCTCTCAGACGCACACACCACACACACACACGCACACACATATATATATATACACACATATATAGATAGAGATCTATCTATATATATATACACACACACACACACATATATATATATACACACATATATAGATAGAGATCTATCTATATATATATACACACACACACACACATATATATATATATATATATAAGTCGCCGGCCGACCCCCTCCCACCGCCTCCCCGTCGGTGCCGCCCCCTCCCACCACCGCCTCCCCGTCGGCGCCGCCCCCGATGGGTCTATATATATATATATGTATAGATCTATATATGTGTGTGTATATATCTATATATATATGTGTGTGTGCGTGCGTGTGTGTGTGTGTGTGTCTGAGAGTTAGAGAGAGAGAGAGAGAGAGATAAAATAAATATTGAATATATATTGGGGTGTTTGGTTTGAGGGTTAGATTGATTCTAAGGAGGTGTTTGGTTTAGGGTTTAAATTGATTTAAGGGGTGTTTGGTATAAGGGTATTTTAGACATTTCACCCCATGAAGGGGTGTAAATGAAGATATGCAAATCTGAGGGGGTCAAAATGATGATAGGACAAACCTCAGGGGGTGTAAATAAAGTTATCCCATATATATATTAGTTACATCAGATCACTTCAAGTGACTTGTCACGGGAATGGTGACTTGTAAAAGTTTGTTTGGTTTGTGTTTTCAAAATCAGTTTTTTATTTTTTGAAAATTGAATACAGAAAAATAAAAATAAAAATTTGATTGGTTGGGTTTAATTTTTGAAAGTTGTTTTCAAAAAATTCAGTTATAAAAATACATGTTTTAATTTTTGTATCTCTCCTCTTTTTCTCAAAATAAATAAAAGGTTTGATCTAATAATTTGTATGCATTAAAAGCATAAATAGCTCACTTCGAAGTGAAATGGGACAATGAACTGGAGGACTAATGTCACCTGGTGCCAACACTTGACCACAACTAAGATTAGGTCCACTTTTTGGTGTAAAACATTCTAGCGAACCCAACGTTTGTTTCCAAGCATCTCTCTCGTGATGATAATTATTGCATTAATAAAAGGATTTTTTCTAAAGATAAATGAATGTGTGTGTGTGTGTATAATATATATATATATATGTGGTCCGATAACACCATGTGTGAAGAAAAGTGACAAATGCTGAAAGGATATGGAAGAGTTGTGGTCACATGGGATTGTGTAAGTACAGCAAGCAGCTTTCCTTTTCGTCCATCTTCTCTCAGCTGTTGTAAATGGATAATCTTCATTTAATCAAATCATCAATGTTTGGAATATTCATCTTTATATATATACAAATATATAGTTCCATATATTCTCCCTTTTTTATATGATGTATATCTGTATAAAGGTCCAGCTTACATTTTTCATCTATTTTTCATATATGTTAGTTTTGTCAAAATTATTAATCAAGAACTCGGTTATATAAAGGTCTGTTTTTAAATAATTATCTTCTGTTATTTCCGAAAATTGAATATCTATTTTCAAAGTCTTCAGAAACGTTTCAAAAGATTCAAGCCAAACAGATTTCTATTTTCTCTTACCTTTCTTTTATGTGTGAAAAGCTCCTTTTTATTTTATTAATTTGAATGAATCAAAAGAAGCATTTTAAATTTGCTTAAATTTATAGTTAAAATATAGGATTGCACAATGATCGTATGAAAAAAAAGATCTTGTCAAGGTGCTGCCTCACTGGATTTTGGTTGAGTGAAAATTCAATGTATCATATTCGGATCGGACTGAACTGATAAAAAATTTGTAAAGTTCGATCCCGATCAAATTTTACCCGATCCATCATATTCTCACTCGACTTCGTAACATGATCCGAGCCGGATTGAGATAATGTAGCTTTACTCCAAATCAAAAGTATAGGGTGCGTTTGGATAGGGGTGTTTCCGTTTTCGTTCTTGTTTTTTCCACTGTTCACGAGAACAAAAACGCGTTTGGGAGCCTTTGATAGTTTTTGTTTTCGTGAACAGTAAAAAAACGTTTTCTCACCCTTAGTTCAAAATTTGAGAATATCAAAATGATATTTTTTTGTTTTCGGCATTGTTTGTTCTCAGCCAAAAAAAAATTTAATTATTGCAGATTCCCTAACCACCATCTTCAACCTCCAAACCCTAACCTCCATCTTCAACCTTCAAACCCTAACCTCCAAAAATTTTTATTTTTATTTTTTGTTTCCAAAAATTTTTTAGACAAAATTTTCAACCAAACATGTTTTTGTTTCCGGATTACACTTAGGATAAGAACAAAAAAAAAATTTATTCTCAAAAGATAAAAAACGAAAACGAAAATACTAGTTTACAAACCCACCAATAAAATTTTCAGAATTACAAAAGAAGAATATCAAAAAGAAAGAAAAAGACATGAAAAAGATGAGACCATTATGGGTCCGTCTCGATTGCCTTGTGGAAAATGGCGGGTCGCTTTCCAGATTGTACACGCATTTAACGTGCATATACAACCACAAATTTGAAAAAAGTGACCGTTGCATATAAAAAGCAGAGTCCATACATTCCCCAACGGTTAAAAAAGGAATCCTATGGAAACAACCATAAGAAAATCCAGAAGTTTCAACATGAAATTAAGTGAACTCAAAAGTATTTGCATGATATTAAATTTTCATTTCAATTAACTAGTTTGAATATACATTTATTTCTTGGTTCATTGACTATTCAAAACTAATTAGAATTTTTTTACTCTTACAAAAAAGCAATTTTGTTCAAGAATGGATCGAGAGTAGCAGCTTTTGGCAAATCAAGAAATTTAATAGATTCATCCAAACTAAATATTATAATTAATATTAAATAACTTTATTTGAATCGATTTTCTTTGTGAATTTATTTTTTCTCCATTTATCAAGAATTATTAACCTATTTAAATTATGCTTTTGTAAGAAATGTGCATAAATCTGTTCCAATTATTTTTAGAAGTGGAGTATAAATCTACAAATTTGAGTATCATAAGATATAGAGAAGTGTTTGAGAAGGATAGTACAAGAAAACTAAGAAAATAAATATTTCTTATGTGAATAAAATAATCATGTCTAGTTAAAAATAGGATCAATAGACTAATTACTAACTCTATTTACCATTTATTCTAATTTCCTTCTTATTAAGTTAAGGAGTCCTAATTCTCCAAATCTTTTTTTCTTTTGTACCCTTCCATTCCCTTATACTCTTAAATAACTTATTTTTGTATATTTTTCCTTTTTCTTTTCTCTACTTCAAACAATTTGCTATAAAGTGCCCTAGTAATTTCTAGTGGGTGGTCACTTTTTCATTTGGTAGATAAGTACTCAACTAACCCATATCTTAATTTATGTTTGGCTGACCAAATTATGGAAGAACTGTATCTATAGTTCTATATAAGCCTAATTACATTTCGAGCCACACAAAATTTATTTGTTTTTGGTTTCCAGTTTCCAATAAAGCCGCTAGAAGATTCTGCAAAAAACTAATAAACCGTTACATCTGTATTAATGGTCAACAACATGAGGGATACCACTAGAAATTTCACGTTCTTCCATGAAATGGTCAACAACATGAGGGATATTTTGAGAAAAAAAAACTTTGGAACACATACATGATTAGCAGCATATGTAAAAATTAGGGATGGTAAATAAGCGGTTTTAGGTTGGGTCGGACAGGTGGACAAAGGATCATTGACCCATTTTTAACCACCTACGGATCGGGTCGTAAGTGGGCTGCGGCAAAAAAAATTTTAAAAAGGAAAATTTCTTAAATAAATACATATATATATATATACACACCTCTATTAACAAAATTATCTAAGGTTCACAAACAGAAAGATAAATTAAAAAGATATGTAGAGCGGGATCTATTTGATAGCTTAGAGTCAAAGAACACTTTTTCTCATTTTCAGTCAGCATTGTTCATGAATCTTGAAATGAAATTATTTTGGTGGTATGTCAGCAATTTTTATCATTTTTATAACATTTTGTATCTTTATTGAAATATAGATGAGAAAACATCAATAGTCATTTCCAAAACAACAAAAATTAATCTAGAACTCGATGATAAAAAATAAAAATAAATAAAAAAATGAAAAATACCAATATTATAGAACAAGAAAAAATCAAAACAAACCCCAATTGCTTCAAATAACCACAAATTCAATAAATTAAAAATCTTAGCTAGAATAATGATGGTAGTTTAAGCATAGATCTGTAAAGTTCATATATATATATATATATACATACATATCTCAAAAAGCTAAATCCCTTAAAAAAAAAAAAAAAAAGAACATCAGATTTGCTCTAGTTTTCAAAATTACTAGAACTTTTAGTAAATTCATCTAGGTTAATATATATACCTACATTTAATTTACAAAGAAAGGGTAGGGCTGAATGGGTGAAGGGTTCAACTTGACACGGGTGCCCTCATATTGATCCGATAGTGACCCGTGTTTGTACGAGTGTTAACTTATCCAATTTGATAATTATACGTGTATTAAATTATTTATCCATTAATTTATATTTAACGGATGGATTGACGAATTTGGGTAATAATTGCCGGATTTATGGAAAATGAATATTGTATAGTTATATGAGGGCAGAGACATAAATTATTGATTTATGTGTATTTTTTTTTCAATAATTCATTTATTTAGTTACATAAAATAAGAAGTTTGGTGGATGAGACAGATCAAAAGAGAACTTTGAAGTTGGTTCCACCTAATAAAGCGTGAATTTTAAAATGCACTTGTACTGGTAATTAAATATTAAGCATGTATTGATGTATATAGGCTTGTGTTTATGTAATATGTGATAACTGATAGGGTCTGTTTGGTTGATCTGTTTTTATTTTTGTTTGTGGGTTTTAGTTTAAAATACATATTTGGTTAAATTTTTTATGTTTGTGTTTTCAAACTACATTAAATAAACACATGCCTCTTTTAGTACAAAATAAAAAAATCAAAATTTAGTGTTTTTTAACTCCTGGAGCAACAATATTTATTTATTATTTATTATAATATTTATTTATGTATTATTATTTTTCTTTCTTTATTATTTCTTCACTTTATAATATATTTTATTATTTATATTATTAAATTATTATTTATATTATTATATATTAATTTATAAATATATTATATTTATTTATTTATTATTATTTCATTATTTAATTTATTTAATTTATAAATTATTTATTCATTTTTAATTATTTAAAAATATAGTTTATTAATTTAATATTAATTTATTATTATTATACTCATTTTTTATTATTATTATGAAGTATTTATTTGTTATTATATTTATTTTTTATTATTATTTATTTCATTTTGTTTATTATTTATTATTTTTATTATATTTTTAAATATGTTTTATGTAATTTATTATTTATTTTATTAATTATTATTTAATCCATTTTTTATTATTATATTTATTTATTATTATTGTATTCATTTATTATTATTATTATATTATATTATATTTATTATTTATATTATTGATTATTGATTTTTAATTTTTCAATTTCGACCAAAAAAATATTCCTACCAAACATATTTATGTTTTTGAATAAATAAATAAATAAACAAAAAACGTATTTTTATTTTATTTTAACACAAACACAAACATAAACATAGCTCTATCAAACTGGCGAATAACGTCTAATATAATCTAATGAAATGGTATATCTTTTTGGGTAAATACTACTGACACCCCCTCAAAGATACCATAATTCCACACAGACCCCCTCGATATTCACTATTTCCACTCGGACCCCCTCAAAATTGAATTTTGTCCCACAAAGACCCCCTCCGTCTCCACACCGTTAAATTGTGCCGTTAACCACCGTGTGAATTGTCTATTTTGCCCTCAAAATGATATAAAATGACCTTCATATCCTTCTTCTTCTTCAATTTGGGTATCTCAAAACCCTAACCCTAATTTATATACATAGAGAAATTGGAAGTGGGAAATTGGGAGAGAGATTGAAGATGGGAATTGTATATATTGCATACCCATATATACATATATATATATATGTTGTTACATATACTCGTGTATATATATATATATATATATATATATAGCTGCTATATATATAGTTATATACCCGTATATATATATATATATACCCGTATATACATATATGTATATACCCGTATATATATGAGTGTGTATATATATATGTATAGATCTATATATATGTGTGTGTATATATATGTATAGATCTATATATATGTGTGTGAGAGAGAGAGAGAGAGAATTAAAAAAAAATTAAATGTTTTTTTAATTTTATATTTATTTTCGAATTTAGTATTTTTTTTTGAAATTTAATATATATATATTCAATTTTATATTTATTTTCAAATTTTATAATTTTTTTATGTTTTTTTTTTAATTTTATAATTATTTTCGAAATTTAATATATATTATTTAATTTTTATTTTTTTTGCTATTTTTATATTTATTTTCGAAATTTAATATGTTTTTTTGAAAAAAAAATAATTTCGAAATTTATATAATTTTCAGATTTTATATAATTTTTTTGAATTTTAAATATTTCTTTCAAATTTTATATATATTTTTTCTAATATATATATATATATATATATATATTAGAAATATATATATATATATATTTTTTCGTAATATATATTTATATATTTTCGTAATATATATTTATATATTTTCGTAATATATATATATATATATATATTTTTTTTTTGGGTATATGGGTAATTTCATACTTTATATATTATCCTAATGTAATAAGTGAAACCTTAGGGGGTGCTACTGCAATTTATCCTTTTTTTAAATATATATCGAAGGGCAAATTAGTAATTTCACAATAAAACGTCAATAAAACTAACGGTCGTCTGTCAGAGGGAGTCCGTGTGGAAATACTCAATATCGAGGGGGTCCGTGTAGGATTAGGGTATCTTTGAGGGGGTGTCGTGGGGAATAACCTATCTTTTTTGCATAAAGAATCAATATTCTAAGCAACTATAAATTCATTATCATTGTGATTGATATGACACAATTGATAAAGTTTTTTATTTATTTATTTGTGTCGATGACCTGACTAAGATTTTACAGATGAGATTTCTCAATAGTACAAATTTCTGTGTCACAAGCGATCACATTATCCTTGGTACTTGGGCTAAGTTTGTTCTTTTATGGAGATTGTCATATATATCATCAAATACATGAAAGGAGAACTAAAAACTTAGAAGCAATGATAATAAATGCTAGATGACTTGTAACGCCTATAAATATAATTAGGGTGGTAAATGAATCGAGTTATTTATGAGTAGGTTTAGACTTGACTCGTTAAGAGAATGATTAATTCGTGTTTGTTTGTTTAACAAATGAATCAAATTTAAATATATTTTTCAGACTCGTTTAATAAATGAGCTGAAGTCGAGCATTTTGAGTTCGGCTCATCAAGCTTGTAAATAAATTCGTTTAAGTAAAATAGTACGATTATTTTTTATAATCCTCAAGCAAATGTGTCCAACACAACACGTGACTGCAGTAAAAAAAAGTTGTGTCCAACGGTGTGATAGGAGGCCAAAATTGGGAAATCAGGAGTAAATATATGTAGAAACTTGAGAGAGAAAAAAGTTGAGAAGAGACAAGATATAACCGTTGTGAGGTGTGGCTTTTAGTAGGAGTCCAGCCTGACCAATAGCAGTCCCCAAAGCATGATAGCCCTCACATGGTCTCGCTGTCTTCGTGGTCCCACCCTCCACTTTCTCTCTCTAAAACTTAAAACTCCAAAACATATATTCTTTTTATATATATATATTGGGGATAATTCGAGTTACTTTTTTCCAAAAATTTGTTAAATATTAAAAATAATTATAATTTGTTCCCCTTTAAGTAATCACATTAATGTAAATATAAAATTATTTTTATGTTCATGTACTTTTATTAGATATCTTAAAAAATAAGTAAGGATCTTATAATAATTTTATCATTGAAAAAGCTTACTTAGCTTATGAAGTAGAGATTATTTAATATTTATTAGGACTTTTTATAATTAAGGTTTGCCCTTCTCTAAAATTTGAAATTTATAAGAGATCTTTCTTAAAATTAAAATGTTTCATTACACACATCCCAAATTAACGGTCAAACCTGGTCAATGACGAAAAATGCCTACATCACTAGGATATATTTGAAATATTCCTAAAATGCCCCTCAGTGTGTTAAATGACCTACATGTCCTTGAGTCCTCTTTGTGAAATGTCCAAGCTACCCTTCATATATAAATTTTGAAAAAAATAAATAAAAAACAATATATATTTTCGAAAAAAATATAAACTTTGAAAATAATATATAAAATTCGAAATATATATATAATTCAAAAAAATATATAAAATTCGAGAAATATATATATAATTCGAAAATAATATATAAAATTCAAAAATAATATTTAAAAATTTAAATATATATATATATAATTCAAAAATATATATATTTTATAAAATTTGAATAAAATATTGTATAAAATTTGAAAATAATATATATATTTTTGTATCCTATGCTTGATATTTTATTACACCAAATCTTGACATGTAAAAGTGAAAGTTTCATAGACTGATACATGTATACTTTAATATCAACAAACCAATATTTGTATAAAATTTGAAAATAATATATATATATATATATATATATATTATTTCTGAATTATATATATATATTTCAAATTTTATATATATATTTTTTGAATTTTATATATTATTTTCAAATTTTATATATATATTTCAAATTTTATATATTATTTTTGAATTATATATATATATTTTGAATTTTATATATTTGTTTTCGAATTTTATATATTTCAAAAATCTGAGGGGTAGTCTATGATATAAGGGCAAACCTTAGGAGAGGTAACTGTAAAAAGCCCTATTTATTATAGAAATATGAACTAGAAGGTATTTATTCAAACTAAAGGTGATGCAGGCGTAATTTAACAAAATTTAAATGTAGGTAACTGTAATTATCACTTGATATTATTTATATCCCAATAAAGCCCCTAGCTTATCCATAAATGCTCCATTTCCCAATCATCCTCATTTTAAAAGCAGCTCTCATCACTCTCTCCACTACTGCAATCCCACTTCAAAGCAAAGCTAGCTAGAGAGATACACAGAGATTCTAAGAGAGAAATTTCTAGAGAGAGAAAACAAAAATGTCGAAGGAAGTGAGCGAAGGGGCGTCTGAACAGAAGGACTACGTGGACCCACCACCGGCGCCGCTGATCGACATGGCGGAGCTGAAGCTCTGGTCCTTCTACAGAGCCATCATCGCCGAGTTCGTTGCCACACTCCTCTTCCTCTACGTCACCGTCGCCACCGTCATCGGCCACAAGAAGCAGACCGGCCCTTGCGACGGCGTCGGCCTCCTCGGCATCGCCTGGGCCTTCGGCGGCATGATCTTCGTTCTCGTCTACTGCACTGCCGGCATCTCTGGTAACAATTTGCTCATAAATTTCAAATTTCACCAAATTTACTTTATTATAAATTTATATATATTTGGCCGTGTTTCATAACTATTTTCTGAAAGGTGACGATATTGTTATGTATACTCGTCCTAAGACTGATACTACCATAGTCTGTTATACTGTTATTTGGAAAACTGATATTATATGAGTTTGTTACACTAACTATACAAAAATAGTGAATTTGGTTGTGTTTTAAAATGATCTGTTATTGTGTTTTTGAATTATTATTAATTTAAATGGAATCGAGGTAATCTAATAAAAGAGTTGATGAGTATTTAAACTAACTTGAGCTATTCTCTTCTGAGATAAACTAATATGTATATATATGTGTGTGTGTGTGTGTGTATTTATGCAGGTGGTCATATAAATCCGGCGGTTACATTTGGGTTGTTTTTGGCGCGGAAGGTGTCTCTGATAAGGGCGGTGGCATACATGGTGGCACAGTGTTTGGGTGCTATATGTGGTGTGGGGTTGGTGAAGGCTTTCATGAAGTCCTACTACAACTCTCTAGGTGGTGGTGCTAACTCTGTTGCTCCAGGATACAACAAGGGCACTGCCCTTGGTGCTGAGATTATTGGCACTTTTGTTCTGGTCTACACTGTTTTCTCAGCTACTGACCCCAAGAGGAGTGCACGTGACTCTCACGTTCCTGTAAGTAGCTCTATGTGTATATATGTATGTATGACTGTATGTATATGCTATATACGTGTGTATTTATGATGGGTTTGATGTGGATGTAGATTTTGGCTCCTCTACCTATTGGGTTTGCTGTGTTTATGGTTCACTTGGCCACAATCCCCATCACTGGGACTGGTATCAATCCTGCTAGGAGTTTTGGTGCTGCTGTCATCTACAACAATGAGAAAGTCTGGGATGACCAAGTAAGTTCTATGAGTCACATATATATGTATATGTATATATATATATATTGTTGTTGTATTAATGACCAGTGGGATGGGGTTAATTGCAGTGGATCTTTTGGGTTGGACCATTTGTGGGAGCAATGGCAGCAGCTGCATATCATCAGTACATCTTGAGAGCCGCAGCTATTAAGGCTTTGGGTTCTTTCAGGAGCAACCCTACCAACTAAGCTTTTACCCAGAGAAAAAGAACCAAAAAGACCAATTCATCTGTTAAATTTTATTTTATCTATTTTGTTGGCTTGTGTGTATGATTACATTCTTCTTCATGAGCTCTCTCTTTTTTTCTTTTTCCTTTTTATCTTTTCCTTTGTTTTTTTCATTTTATGGTTTCACATAGTTTGATTTGTGGTGTTAGTTTGCCATGTGTATTTATTTGGTCCCTACTAGTGGGTGTGTTTATTTATTTCAGTCTCTCTCTACTATATCTCTTACCATTATCTCATCTTTTTTTATCTGAATTAATAGTATATATATATATATATATATGTATACATTTTCTAGTTGAATTTCTGAAAAGAAATTTTAGTTTTCCCTAGAGAGGGACAATATTTTCCATATACAACATAGATGGATTCATCTTTGGAAGAGCATTTGACTAATCGCCTTACATTTTCACAAAGACATAATTACTTTATGGTTAAAGTTCGCAGGTGGACAAAACATACAACTGTCTAGAAAAACTTCAAACTTCATTATACAAAAGTTATAGAAGGTCCTAGACTCCTTGATATATAAAGTAAATACACAAAATATAATAAATTTTAATTACATAAATAAAAAAAGGATAGTCTTTCAATTGCTAGTTTTTGTACATTCAAAAATCATAGAGATGCCAATTATTGCAAAAAATAAAAAATAAAATAAAATTGTTATTCGAAGTGGTAGCCACGTGTCAGTGGACCTAAAAAGGACCACAGAGATGCCTCAAGCTCTCTTTTCCTTTTCCTAGTCAGACTTCACTCTTCTCTCTCTTCTTCTTCCAAGTTCTGGAAAGGCCACTTTAAAAATGCGATGACAAGTGCCTGTCTATTTTGGACTACAAGACAAGCCAATAGAATCATTTCTCTATCTCATCCCAAGATAAGGGCTCGTGATATGCCAGCCTGTAATGGACACGTGTCGAGTGACTATAGATGAGATTGTTTGTGGTCACGTGACATTACCAGGGACGTAGACCAAATATTGTCGAGGGTAATTACAATTCGAATTCACACTTTAAAATTTGGATATAATTAATCCAAATTTTAGAAAATGCATCCAACTATATTACGGTAATAATAGTAGACCTGTCAATAAATTGGATTTTGACCCGAATTTGATCCGAATTCGATTCGATTAGTCGGTTTTGAATTGAAAAAAAAATCCGATAACCCGAATACGATCCGAATCCGATAATCCAATTCCTTAACAAATTGAATTTGAATTTGCCTAATCCGAACCGATAATAACCCGATCCGATTAATTTTATATATACACATATATATTATGTTATTAATATATAAATATTAAATAATATACTTAATTATATTTCAATTTTGTTTTTCACTTTTTCACTTTTATGTTTTTATAGTCATGTATTATAAGCATTGATTGTAAAATATATAATTTAGTGTTTAATATTCTTAAAAAATAACATAAAAATAAAAAAAATTAATTTTTTTTTGTATTTTTTTGTTACTTAATCGGATTGGATTATTGGATCGGATATTCGAAAATTAACAAATTCGGATTTGGATCAATAAAATAAAAATTCATCGAATTATCGGATCGGATCAAATCGGATATAAGCTTACCAGATTCGAATCGGATCAGATCCGATCCGAATCCGTCCGTTTACATGTCTAAATAATAGTCAAAGAGAAAGTGGGAAGTGAGTGAGGTATGGTAAAAAGGAACAAAAGAAAAGAAAGGAGAGGTAAGTACACTTTATCCCGTCAATGGCCCTCCTTACCTAAAAGCCAAAAGCACAAAAGAGGCCAATTTTAGCTTTCAAGAGGAGTCATGCAAGGAAAATTTAAAAAATGATAATTTTTAGAGTTAAATATAGGGTTATTATAAAAAAAATTCCTTTAATTTTCAAAAAAATCAGATACTCCTGCGCTATCAACAAATCCTTTATACTTTTTCATTTAATCAATCTCTTCCTCTACCGTGAATTAGGTGATTTTATTTCTGTTTTGCCCCTGAATCCATTTCTAAAAATTCAAATTTTAACACTAAAATTGCATTAAACCTTCTGAAATTCATATATTATAAACCGTTTATCCAAAAAATATAAATAATATATGCACGGAAAGCTTATGAAATGAGGATCTCAGTAATATAATTTTTATGCAACAAAATTCAGTAATGAGATAGAAACTTCCGAAGCACAAATCTGGTCTAGAAATATTATTTTATTTTATTTTTTAAAAATGATCATTTTTGGAGTTATATATATTACAAATATGATTTTCTTTTTTAAAAAAACTAGTTATTTATCTTAGGAATTGTATATACTAAGGATAAAATTATTCAAATGTGTTTTAATTTCTTTTGTTCAATTTTTAATTTTTTTTTTTTATACACCACACCATAACCACCACTCATGGGTCGCCACTATTGCCTAACCCACTACCACCACATACTTAAACCTCTCACTACCCCAACCCACCACCACGGGCAAACTCATTTTAAATTATTCCATTTAATTTCTCTCTCCCCATTCATTTTCATCGCTTATTTCAAATATTGAGGATAGAGCAAAACAATTTCACCTCCTTCTTTACAAACAAAAAGGTATCGTTGAATAAATGTATTTTCAATCCATTGTTAGTAATTATGAAACATTTACGCCTCGTAAATTTTTTATTTGATAGAGTTAAATTAACATTTCACTACCGTCAAACTTTTACTACATTCTTCTCTTACCGAATTTATATTAAAGATGAATTTGATTTGGGATTAGTTGTATAATTTTTATGCAATAAAATTAGGTGGTTAGAATTTAGGAGGGGGACAGTGATACAAGATTGAGAAAAGAAGAAGAGACCTTGGTCCATTAGGGCCCGTTTGGTAACTTGGTTTTGGTTTTGGTCTTCATGATTTTAGATAAATTTAAAATCATGTTTGGTAAGGAGTTGGTCTTAATCTTGGTTTAATTATATATATATACTAATATGTATTAAAAATATATAAATATGAAAAAATATATATAAAATTGGAAAAAAATATTAAAATGAATATATATATATATATATATATATAATTAAAAAATATTTAAAATTCCTGAAAATAATTGACATTTCTATTTTTTAATTCCAAAATATATATATATAATCGAAAAAAATATTTTAAAATGTTAAAATTATATATAAAATTCAAATAATATATATTAAATTCGAAAAAATATATATAATTCAAAAAATATATAAAATTCTGAAAAATTATATTATACTGAATTTTTATAAAAATTTAGAAAAAAATGATATAAAATGGGGAAAAATATACAGATTCGAAAGAAATATATAAAATTCAAAAATCATATAAAACAATATTTAAATTTCTATTTTTTTTAAATTAAAAAATATATATATAATTGATAAAAATATTTTAAAATGTGAAAATTATATATAAAATTCAAATAATATATATTAATATATATATAATTGATAAAAATATTTCGCACTTTCCAGAAAATTATATTTTCTACAAAAATATTTCCAGAAAATTATAAAATTTTCTCACTTTCCAGAAAATATAAAAAAGTGCGAAATATTTATAATTTTTTCCAAATTTGTTTTCTCCAACTTAATTTTCCGAAAATATTGTTTTTCGTAATATATTTTTTGAAAAAAATATATATTTTAAGAAAATTATATTTTGAAAAAAATATTTCCAGAAAATTATAAAAATTTTGCACTTTTTTTTTATTTTTTGAAAAGTGTGAAATATTTATATTTTATAAAAGTGCCAAATATTTAAAATTCAAAAAAATATATAAAATTTTGAAAAATTATATTAAAATATGTTTTTTTTCCAAAAAATATTTTTTTCAAAATATAAAATTTGAAAAATACTTTTCCGAAAATTTATTATGTCCCAAAATATAAAAAAATTTCCGAAAATTACTTTTTTTGCGAAAAATATATATTATGTTCCAAAATATGATATTTTGCGAAAAATATATATTATGTTCCAAAATATGATATTTTGCGAAAAATATATATTATGTTTCAAAATATGATTTTTTTTCCAAATATTATATATTATTTTTTTCAAAATAATTCATATTTTCGGCCATATATATATATCTTTACATCCAAATATTATACTGTTCCAAATATATATATCTTTATATATATAGAGAGAGAAAAAAAAAGTCAAAATTGGTAAGCCAAAACCAAGGTTTTAATGGTTGGTTTTAAAAAGCCCAAAACCAACTTCTCAAACATGGTTTGGTCTTCAAATCCAAAACTAAAACCAAAACCAAAACCAAACCCAAAACCAACTTCCCAAACAAGCCCTTAACTTCTAATCCAAAGCAACCGTCTAAATCATTAGTTGTTGCATTTGTTCTTAGGATAATTACCGTTTTATCCTCTCTAGTTTTGAAATGATTTATCTTTCCATGACTATTTTTTATGGATTTAAATATCTTTACATCTAATTGAGAATATTCTAGACATTTTATCTCTGAAAAAGTAATGACTAGAAAATATTTGTTATAACTTATAATTTTAAGAAGATCTAGTTGTAATTATTCAAATAACAAAATGTGCGGATGTAATATATCGGAGGTGTAATAATAATTTGCCCTTTTAAAAAATGAGAATTAAAATGTGTGTATGAGCTCAAGTGCAGCTAGGGTTGTAGTAATTAAAATGTGTGCATGAGCTCAATTTGCGGTCCAATGTCCTGAATAGAGACCAGTCGCTCTTGAGTCTTGACCACAAGAAATGAACACATGAATTATTGCGTTTTAAAGGTTATCTGTCATTTTAATCCTTTAATAGATGATTTATGCATAAAAGTAAAATCATCACGTTGCATACATTCTGTGCCCATTGATAACGAAACATTTGATGAAGGGATAACTTATAATAGAATGTCTTGCAACATGACGGTTATTTTTACATATATCCATATATGGATACTCGGCCGGCCAAAGCATGTGCTGCGCATATGTTAAAAAGATTTATGGTGAATGTATAAAGTATAAAAAGAAAAAAGAAAGAAAAAGATAAAAAATATTGATATAGATAAAGTGTTAAATGAGATGAGAGAACTTCATATGGGAAAGAAAGAAAAAAAATCAAATAGAAAGATAAACATTTGATAGAAAACATACACATATACAGAAAGTCTTAACCACCACAACTCTTATACATGTGACTCTTTGTTGAATAGGTACTTTAAGATCACATATAGTGCTAATAAATGGGGATAACTTAAAATGAAATGTCTTGCAACCATGGTTCGCCATAACGGCCGTTACGTAATGAGTTTTTGTATGACCGATATTGTTACGGACTGTTACAATGGTGTTACCCGATTCCCACACCCGTAACGACAGTTACGGTGGGCGTAATCTCAATTCTCACCGGTTCCGAAAATACTCTAACAGTTAACACAGCTGAAGTTTTTCAAAAAACTAGGTTAAAAAACTTTTTGTTATTTATATGATATGATAAATGTTACTCCATTATTGAATTATTGAAAAGTAAAAAAAAAAATTAAATTTTTTTATTTATACTCAGGGTCAGAATCATCCTTATCAGTTACAAGGAGAAGATGATCTACTAATGATGAATCAAATGTCCACTGAAGATACAACTCAAAATTGACAATCATTTCATGAACCCCAACCAGAGCAACAAGATCCATCATGAAATTCATTTTGGTGGTGAACCATGTACCTTTTTTAAAATTATTTTACATTGTTGGAAATAAATTATATCTTTTGTGAATTCAATTATTTATTTATTTAAATTTAAATTTAATTTAATAATATCATAACAAGTATATCATAAACATTAAAATAATGACGACACCATTAGATTTATTAATAACTCATTTTTTATATTAAAATTCTTTAAAAAATTAAATAAAATTCACTTAAATCTACCAAAAACTCATCTTTATTCATTAATATTGCCAAAAGTATCCAATTAGAACATTTTGGGTAAGATGTGTAAGATTTTAAAAAATTCACGATTGCGATAGTTAAGTCCCGTTACGTAATCCTGATACTGACTCGAGTTCGTTACACCGATATCGTTACCGTTACAGTGACCGATAGCATTACGGCGAACCTTGCTTGCAACATGACCGTTATTTTTACATATATATAAAGAGAGAACGATAATTTTGATACAAAGTACTAAATTAATGTAAAAAGAAAGACAATATTTTACAACTCGTCGTAAATTTTTTGTTTTATAAAAACAAATTATTAATCACAAAAACTTGAAAAATTTATCATGAAAAATAAAATCAATTTTGACACAATTTTATTTAGTTTTTTTGACCTAAGTCCTACAGTTTTTGGGGTAATTTGGCATTGATCTCTTTTTTCAAACTTATTTGACATTGGTCCCTTTTTGGAAACCTAATATTTGGTAAATTACACTTTCACACCCACTTATTTTTTTAATTATACTTTTACTCCCTCAACCAAATTTTGAAATATAAAATGACTAAATTATCCCTAAATGTGTGTGAGGACCTATTTGTCTATCCATAAAGATGTGAAAAGATCAACCTACCCTTCTTTTATATGCATTTCGAAAAAAAAATTATTTCAAAAAATATATATATATATTTCGATAATTGTTGTTGCCATGTAATTTGTTTATATATATTTATATGTATTTCAAAAAATATATATTTTGGAAAATATATATATTTCAATAATTGTTGTTGCCATATAATTTGTTTATATATTTATATGTATTTCGAAAAAAAAAATTATTTCAAAAAATATATATATATTTCAATAATTGTTGTTGCCATATATATATATATATATAATTCGAAATACATATAAAACGAGGGTATGTTGGTCTTTTCATATCTTTGTGAATGAGCAAATAGATCCTCACACATATTTAGGGGTAATTTAGTCATTTTATAGTTTAAAATTTGGTTGAGGGAGTGAAAGTGTAATTAGTGAAATAAGTGAGTGTAAAAATGTAATTTACCGAACATTAAATTTTCAAAAAGGGACTAATGTCAAATAAGTTTTAAAAAATGGACCAATATCAAATTACCCCCAAAATTGTAGGACTTAAGTCAAAAAAACCTTCTTTTTTTTTTATGACAACACATCTAATTTGTTGTAGTGTCATGAAGAGAAATAAGTAAACATATTCAACTAATATTCATCACCTAAGTGTCTAATGTTAGAGGTTCTGTTCCACATCGCATCGGGATGAGAAAGTGATTGGAGGAGATATTAGCTCACCACCTATCAGATTAAGCTTTAGAATTGAACCGCAAAGTATCCGACCCTTTGTAATTAGTATGAGAGTCGGACTGAATTCTTAATCCGGTGTTATGCCAAACACCTGGTTGGGTGCCACCACCTGGATTGAATTGGGGTCCCAGTTGAACAAGCATGGTCGTTCAATTCAAATGAAACCATTGCTCAGGTCTTGTCCATCACTGAATATGGATAAATGTTTAAACTCATGTGCACTGCACTGTGCGGCTTAAATTTTTGAATCTTTCTAATTAAAGGGGCCAATGGCAATAGGGTGGATAAATGGGTTGCTTTATCTGCTGGTAGTGGGCTCTCTTTTGGCCCTTTGGGCCTGGACTGAACTAAATGCCATTTTGTAGTTCAATATCTTGTCCAGAGCAAGGTTGTCAGAATCGCAATCTTAAATAGGATCGTTGGGGAGTCTGTAAAATCGTAAGATTCTAGTACATTGTTATAAAAATACTCCAATTTAACTCCTTAACCAACGAAATTTCTATAATACAACAAAAATATACTCAAAACACCAAATATAAACAAAAACATCACCCTAAAGTCTGTATCAACGTGCAAATTCTTGAATTCGTTCACATCAACTTCCTTAAAATTTTCAAAACTAATTAACAAAGTAAAGATAACATTAAAACATAATTTCAAAAAGTCTAAACAAATTCCAATTAACAAAGTTTCAATTTCCATCAATATATCATGTTACCTTAAAACAATAAACAAATACCAACTTGGAAACTAAAAATTCACAACATTAGTTCATAACTTAGAAATTTTTAACATCTTTATTTCTAAAAATAACACAAAATAAAATAAAAATTAATTAAATAAGATTATTGATATCGTCAAAGTCTCAATCCAAGTCACGAACCCCAACATCATCATCACCAACATCACTCTTACTATACTCCTCATTATCACCACCATGGAGGCCCTTCTCAACAAATTCTTCATCATCATTTATTTAATGAATTTCCTTATCTAAAACATACAAATAGACAACGGAAAATATTATAACTCATTTGACAAAATTATGAATTTTAAAAAAAGGAATTGAAATTAAAATTTAATATTGGAACATATATATAAAACTTACATGCGTCCGCTAAATTCCCAATTATCATTTCCACCTCATCTTCTTCCAAATCATCTTCTTGTGTTTTGTTGTCAAGAACTCTCAACCACTCATTTTCAGTTTTTTTTAATATTTTTTAATTTATTATCTCGGGCTTGGGCTTAAAAGTAGTTATTTGTTTCTTTTTAAAAAAAATGGCCAATAGTCCAACCCAAATTTTCATTTAAAAAGTTCAAATTTTCATACAAATAGTAAAATCGTAATAAGATCGTAAGATCCTACTGATTCTATGACGATCCTACCGATTCTATTGCGATCCTACCACATGAGTAATTTTTGTGGGATCGGGATCATTTTCGGTCATAGGATCGCGATTCTAACAACCATAGTTTAGAGACCACAATTACTATTTACTAATCACTTGCTCTATCAATATGTAATTTGTTAAAATTCCAAAGAGGTTAGTGTTATTTATTAAAAATAGGGTAATTTACAGTGACACCCCCTAAGGTTTAGGTCAATTTCACCTAGCCTCCGGTTAACGCACTAGTTTATAAAGACACCCCGAGCTTTAAAAAGTCTTGCAATGACACTCCTTTGAGCCGTGAAAAGTCAGGTTTGCCCTTATTATAAATATCAACAGCTGAAAATGTTCATAATGTCCTTTATTTTAAATGTATACGGGGGGTTTGGTTATAGGAAAAAGGTATAACTGACTCAAAATATATTCACAGTCCAAGCTTTGTTATAGGACGAAAATTGCACCAAAAGTTTACCCTAAGCTTATTATAGGATGAAAGTTGCATAAAAATTTACCTCATTTTAACCGACTCAAAATATATTCACAGCCCAAGCTTTGTTATAGGACGAAAATTGCACCAAAATTTTACCTCACCTCAACTGACTCAAAATATGTTGAAAGGTACATTGACAAAAAGTAAAATTCAAAATAAACAATGAATCTACACACACAACAAAATTAATATTTGGTTTAATTTGATTCAAAGTGATAACTTACCCCAAATAAAAATTTCGATTTCTTCGTGAAGAAAGGGTATGATGGTAATTTTTCCCTTCCCCCTCCTTGAACAAGCCATCTGCAACTTCAAAAAGAAAAAGAAAAATTCCAAAAGAATTAAATAACAAAAGCACAAAAAATATGACGGCATGTTTGCATTGAGCTTTGCTTTAGTCAAAATAAATATAACGTTTTTGTGGCCAAATATTGCGATTCAAAAAATCGGAAATATCTTTGGTAGCACAAATTTGTTGCGGTTATAAAAAACGTTTAGTGAAATTTCTACAACTAAAATTTTTCTGCAAGGTTATATCTTAATGAAATATTTAGAATAGTTGTAAAACTTTAGCCAAACATCGGGTAAAAAAGATTCTGATAAAATTTTCAAAAATAGAAACACACACCAAAAAAATTAAAATACTGAAATTATATAAATATGATTTAAAAATTATTTTACTAACAAAAGAAACTATTTTACAACCTACCAAACATGTTTGCTATTCAAATTTTATAAATATTTTGTTACTCTTTTATTTTTTATTTGGGTCAAGTTATCACTTTGAATCGAATTAAACCAAATATTATTATTTTATTTTTTGTGTAAATTTATTATTTATTTTAAATTTTATTTTTGTCAATGTACCTTCAAACATATTTTGAGTCAGTTGAGGTGAGGTAAATTTTTGGTGCAATTTTCGTCCTATAACAAAGCTTGGACTGTGAACATATTTTGAGTCGGTTAAAGTGAGGTAAATTTTTTTATACAACTTTCATCCTATAATAAAACTTATGGTAAAATTTTGGTGTAACTTTCTTCCTATAAAATTTTGAATCGGTTAAACTTTTTTTCTATAACCAAACCCCCCATATACATTTAAAATAAATGGTATTATGAACATTTTCAGCTGTTGATATTTATAATAAGGGTAAACCTGACTTTTCACGGCTCAAAAGGGTGTCACTGCAAGACTTTTTAAAACTCAGGGGCTGTCTTTGTAAACTAGTGCGTTGACAGGAGGCTATGTGGAATTGACCTGAACCTCAGGGGTGTCACTGCAAATTACCCTTAAAAATAATAATGTTTGAGAAATGAATATTTGGTTTGGAATTGGAAGGTTTGATTAATTGGAAATTGATCGCCTTCAACGACGCACTTGAGAAGATGATCGTATGCGTAGCCGTAGTCGGCCATCAGGTACACAGCTCATCTCTTTATCTCTCACATTCTTACTGTATACACGTGTATATATATATACGCACATATATATATGTATATATCAGTATGTGTATGTGCGTGTGAATCGAAATCTGACAAATCCGTACCATTTCCGGCGAACAGAACAATCCTCTGTACATCCAGAGCTTCACGGAAGGAGATGATGCCCTAAAACTTCATCACATAGTGCACTGCTCTCTAGATGTCGTAGACGAAAGAGGTTCTCTCTCTCTCTCACACACACACATATATATATATATTGTGTATATCATCGAATTTGTTGTATCTTAGATCGTTCGATTTGGTTGATTAATCGCGAGGTTATAATTAGGGTTTAGGAATTCGGATCAGCTGGGTTAACTGCATAAAAATTCTATTTATTTGATTTACACTGGAGTCAGGCTAGTCTCCAATTTGTAGTAGATTTTTTGCTTAAATTATTGATACTTTATTCAAAATACAAAAATTTATTCAAATTTGATGAGTGATGTAGAAGGATGAGTATGTATCATTTGTAATTAGAACCTGATCTGATTGAAATTTTCATTTAGTTTGCCTTCTGTGTTTTATCCTGAATTAGTTAGCGAATTGATTTAATTTCATGTCTTCTATATTGTTGACTACGAACCCTAATCTGAAAGAGTTACACTGTGGACTCTCTGTGTTGGGGATTGCTTTTCATGGATTTATTCTTGTTAGAATTAGTTGAGCTGGTATAGACTAGAGGAACTCTTTTTTATTTTATTTGAATTTTAAAGAATGAACTGGAACCGAATTAGGGACGGAATTAGTTCTCTGAATGCATTATACAAATAGTGGGGCATATGTGATACACCCCATCCAATAGGAACTCCCTGTTTCCCGTGATTTTATGGAATAACAAATTAGTATTGGCTGGGTTTAACATATTTCTGGTGCCCGGGAGGTAGTGTATACTTGGCGTATACAATGTAATAAAAAAAATTATTGATTAGTAGTTACGACAACGTATTGAATAGGTTAAGCCCTTACCCGCTTGAATTGAATTCAATCTCCTTCGTCTGGTCGAGGTGGGAGAAAGCCCGGGGAACTAAAGAACATAATTTGAACTTGCGATCTACTTAGGAAGGGAAAGCTAAGCTGGGGCCGATGGGAGATTGGCTGTTCCTTTTTGATTGTTGGTTAGGGCAGGTCATTGGATATGGGATGGTGGTCCATGCTTGCGTCGAAGTACAAAATACAAACACGGGGTCCTGCAGCGGTACAGCTAAATGCCTAATACGAACAGTTTCTAGTGATTGAGATATACAACCTTTTTGGAATGAGTTATATATATGCATAAATATGGAGAATTTTTTATGCTCTCTCTCTTTCTCTCCCCTCATCTTCCTTTGACTGCTTGAAATTCCTTCATTGTTTATAGAGGATTATTTCCTTATCAAATTGTTATTTGACATTGAAGATGAGAGCTCTGTTCATCTCTGGCTTATAAGCTTCTTTGAGCGTGAAGGATAAATTCTTGTGCATTGACATATTCTGAATCTCAATATACTCGAACCTTAGTTGTTGAATTTACACCATGTTGGGTTGAGTGATTGTGTATGCAGACATAAGTTTCACATAAAAATTATTGAGATATGTATGTGTTAATTAAGCAAATGTATTTGTCTAGTTTACAAGCATCATGAGTCCCTTGTCAGGTTTCAATTTTCCTCAAGATATTGTCATGATTGAGACTGGTTTTTTCTTTTAGGTTGCTTTCTTCCCTTGCAAGCTCTAGGCTCTCCACATACTATTGCTTAGATGATAGGTAGAGTTTGAACGTCGAATTTGCTGTTGTCTTTCTGCGTCATTTTTCTGAAATGTTGGGAATACTAGTTATTACTAGCATTTTAGATTTTTAATTACAGTAATGTAGTTGTTTTGAGGATATCAGAGCAGCATCTGCTTGAACTTGACACCTGGTTTTTTATGTTATAGTGAACAATCCAAAAAAAGCTGGACCGACGCTAAATGAGACATTTCTGGGTCTGCTTTATCCAACTGAAAATTACAAAGTGTAAGCATTCTTCTATTGAGTAGGATGTTCGATTGGCTATTGAACTTACTGATGGCAAGCTCATTTGTTTGTGTGTGTATAGATTATCAATCTCTTATTGTACTATCTGCAGGTATGGTTATTTGACCAACACTAAGGTTAAGTTTATACTGGTTACAACAGATCTCGACGTCCGAGATGCCGATGTGAGAAATGTGAGTATTATTGTACGTAGATGGAAATTCAGCTTTGTTGCTTCCAGAAGCTATAGCAATAGTACACACCTACACCGCGCACAGCCTCATTATTTTAGTTTATATTCTGTTTGCCAGTTGTAGTAGATACAACTTCATAAGTTGCCATGATATGTCGAGTGTATAATATGGCAGTAGCAAGTGAAAAATAATTACTAGGTTTAATGGGGCCAAAGACTAGTAAATATTGCATGATTCTCATAGATACTGTGAAATGTTCTTTTTTTGGGGGGGCTTTGTATCCAAACAATTATTCCTGGAAAAGATAAATGGTGCAAATTGGCTTCCTGCAGCAATGATTACAGGGATGTATATATTTCTAACTTCCAAAGAATTTTATTAACCTGAATTTTTTGTGTCATAACCAACTGAAATCTATTCTAGTTTATGAATTAACTCTGCATATGTTTTTCTTATCAAGTGAAATTTGGCTTGGCTTTAGTACGATTTTCATTTGACTAATACTTGTTTACATCACAAGTAATCTAAGCACAAACCGAAACATGCAAAGTTGTTGATATAGTAATATTAAATATATCGATTCTTGATCTATTATATCCTATGCATGTTTCTCTTGAAATTTGAATGTGATTTGCTTTCGTTTGCCAATGTTATTTCTTATATTAACTTCTGTTTGAATTGGATGATGTTATTTTTTCTGTTAGTGTCTCTCATATGCTGTGTCTCGAATATATACTTTAATGATACAACCTCTTATTCTCCTTATGTTTGTTGGATCTTAAACAGTTTTTCAGGAGGTTCCATTCTGCATATGTGGATGCAGTTTCCAACCCATTTCATGTTCCGGGTAAAAAGATAACCTCCAGAACTTTTGCTGAAAGGGTCAGTGCTATTGTCAAGTCATTTGGGTTTAGTTCGGCTGGATGAATGACTGCTGCTGGGTGAAGACTGATCATTCTCAACTCAGCTATAAATCTGGTAGTTCTTTTTTTTCTTGTCACTCTGTACCTTGATTCATTTCAGCTACTAGGTTGTGGTTAGTTTAGCTCAACCAAATTCGGTTCTCGGGAACGCATGTACAAGTGACTTTGTAACATGTTTTTTGTTTTTTTTCCTTCTTTCAAGATTCAAATATTAGATTCTATTAGAACTAAAACTGTGGTTTTTCCTTCTCCTTTCCCGATGGATATGATTTCTGTTCTTTTAATCTGAAAAATGGTAGTCGGATTTATTTATTTATTTTTCATGGAATATAAAACCAGGAATTCTGAGAATGTTAAATCTAACCACCTTTACCATCTAGAGACTAGGGAGAGTCCCATAATATATGAAAGACTGATATTTTCCACAGGCTGGTGTGACTTTTCATTGTGTAAATATTCTCCAGGAGAGGAGAACTAGAAATATATCATGGAGTATTTATTTATTCCTATTTTAACTCCCTATGACCTTTTCATTTTCTAGCATTTCACTGTTTGGAGGTATAAAACTCTTATGTGAGCCACTGAATCAGAAGATCTCTTGTAAGTTTTGTAAGAAGTAATCATCAAACTTTGCTACATAGATATATTTTGTTTTCCAGATATTGAACCCCAATTGCCTAGTACGCAACACAGTTGAACTGTTATGAGGTAGTAATTCTATCATAACGTAACCGGTAATGAAGAAATTTCCTTTTCATTTTTTCTCTCACTGGAGTGGGATGATCAGATCTGCCCTCTTGACCGATCGGGTCCGACTCTACACGGAGGGATTATGATATTGTTGATAGTTGAAGTGGAGAAGTTCTGAAACTTACTTAAGAAACGATTATGATATTTTTCTAGTGCCCCATGCTAAAAGTGTCCTCCCATATACCTTAAAACGGCAATTCTTCAATGGGGTGAAATAAATTTTAGATACAAAATTTTGAACTAACAATTATAGAGCATCTTGTTGATCTTGTTGATAGTTCGTAGTAACGGTATCGGTTTCGGTAACGATCGTAGTATCGGTGTAATGGACTTAGACAATATCGGTCTTAAAAATGAGTATCGGTGCTAAATAACTATATCGGTATTTTTCATAAACATTACGAACCAGACGATACGCGTCCTACCCGTCAGTTAGGGCGAACCATGATCATGAGATGAAAACAAGAATTTTATTGAAAATTTTGGAAAAATTAAATAGGGTAATTTCATTTACAGTGAGACCACTTACTTTTGCGAATATAAATCATTTGCATTTCCTAATGTCCTTGGCGACTTATTAAATTTTGGGAAACTTTTGCAAAAACAATGCATGAACTTATTATGAAGATGGTACTCCCTAATATATATATATATATATATATATATATATATATATATATATATAATTTTATTTTTTTGTTATATCAAACCCATTTTTCTCTTTTGATTATAATTTAAATCATGTATTTCTCTTCATTTTCATTTTTCTAATAAGAGAGTTGATTGTTTTATTTCAAATCAGGTAATATTATTAATTTATAGGATTTTAACTTTACATGACTGAAATAGTACACATAATATAACCGCAATAAATCTTGAAACAGTTGAACTTGTTGGCCTATGTAAACCGTAAACCGTTCAACTCTCATAGTAGAGTTCGGAAGGGAAGGGAGTGGACTCACAAACCGTCAGGAGTTGTATGATTGATTAACTTTCTCACTTGCTTATTTACAACTTTCTAATTATTTCATACTATTTTTACTTTCGAAATATATTTTATTATTTTAAAGATTTCCAACTAGATGTAATTTACTTTCTTATACAGAATAGTGATGTGGATAATGTGGACAAGGGGATAAGCTAATACTAAAAATAGAAATCAAAATTGGTAATGATTGTGTGGGTTACTCTTTAAGCCTCTCAGTCACCTATTTATAACTATCTACTTTCACTATTACAACTATAAAATATTTCAAATTTCTTTACAACCCTCCACAATCACTATATCAGTTATAAAAACTCTTTCAAAACTACCATTATAGAATATTTCAACCATTTCCACCACCTTCCACAATTTCCACATCATTTTATTTTTTTAAAAAATATCATAGTATTCATGTCGAGAAGTTCAGACCTTTAAACTTATTTCTTTCTTTTATGTTTTTTAAATCCAAAAAATGTTGGTTCTAAAAGAGGTTCTTTCTTTTTCAACCTGTTTTTTAAATCCAAAATGTGATGGTTCTAAAAAGAGGGAAGGGTATATGGGTAAAGTCGTGGCAAATACCTTTACTGCTAATTTCCCTGCCCTATTTCCTTTCTCCATTTTTTTTTAAATACGTCATCCTCCAAATTTATTCGAATGATTACATCAAATATTATTTAAGTGGCTTGCTGCAGAAATGAAGCAAATGAATAATCAAGGCTGTCATTGAACACATTATGCAAGTGGCCTGGTGCAGAATTGATTAGTTGATTTAATGATAGATAATATATCCTAAACCTAGAAAGGGTGAATAAGTATTCTTTACTTATATTTGTGATTAATTTACTAAGTTAATTAGCATCACAATAAACATTCAAATAAAAAAGATACCACTCATTGTGGAAACATCACAATAAAGATTAAAATAAATGAAATACCAATACCAATAAAAAAAAAATCCGAGGCCAGCCCTTAGGTGTTATTGGGGAAAATAAAAATTCAAATAAAGGAAAGGATAATATTTGTCTTAGGCCATTTAAATAGGATCCTCCTACTTACAACATAGGTGGCCCAATAGAAAACTGACACATGTTTAAGAAAATTAAATAAAATTATACTCCCTCCGTCTCAAAATAAGTGTTCAGTTTCGAATCCCAATACAATTTAATCTTCTACTTTCCCAACTTATCCCTCTTTATTAACTTCAAAAAACAATGGCCCCCACTAAAAACTAAAACTATACTACATTTTCAAAGGGCAAAATTGGAAACACAAATATCCTAATTTTTTTTGAAAAGTCAAATATGGACATTTATTTTTGGACAGAGGGAGTATTACATATTGAACTTCAAATGCCTAGTATTGACTTCTTCTTCCCTTTTTCTCCTATGTAAAAGTAGAAAGAGAAGCTCTGCCAAATTTGAGGTCGTATTAGAGCTGACATTGTGATTTTACTTTCTCATTTACTGATGGATTTGATTTCTATTCTTTTAATATGAAAAATGGTAGTAAGATTTTTTTTCATGGAATAAAAAACCAGGAAATTTGAGAATGCTACCCGTTTGGAAACCTTTTGTTTTTGTATTTGTTTTTTGGATGAAAGAATAAAAATTATTTTTGTATTTGTATTTTTCCCTAAAAAAACAAAAACAAATATGTGTTTGGGGCAAAAATTATATTTGGTTCTTTCACACACATATACATACATATATATTGGGGGTTAGGGTTCCGGTGGTGGTGGGTTACGAAGGTGGTGGTGTGTGTATATATATATTGTTGGAAATAGTTTAGAAATAACAGTAATTAAACTCAACTTTGAGCTTAAATGATTATGGGACCCGAACTCCGAATTTAACGGGACCAAGCACTAATGTGTTCTCCTTGGTGAGGAGATCAAGTTGGTATAATTACATGTTCAAAATTATTAATTATTGAATGAGAAATTATCTCTCAAAGAGACCCATTTGAACTTGGGTAATAATAGTTGTCCCACATTGGAAATAAAGTCAATTTTAAAGGTGTTTATATATGGTTGTTTTAGATGGGTGACTTGAATATCTAGAGGCATAGGAAGAGAGCTAGACCATGCATGAACCATGCTAGTCTTAGACTAACCACACACGCGCACCGCCCACTCGATGGATGCTTACACGGTTGAAGTGTCTCTCCATTCTTTATAATAGGCTGTTACATTTCATTCAGAAATATACTTCATATTTTTCATTTATTCCAGAAATACATACTTTCTCTACATTCGCATATACACATATACATATAGCTAGGTCTGGTTCGGGTTTGAGTTTGCCGGTCTTCATCATTACAGTGCTGCAACAGTGAAGGCAAAATCCGTTCTATCTTGGGAGGCATTTTGTTCGGATTCCTTAGCACCGTAGAGGGAGCAATATTGCCTTAAGGAAACTGTGGTATCACACAGGGCTCGGGTTTTCTCTGTTCATTCTTGTAATTTTATATTACGGCTGTTGCATTTCATTCAGAAATATACTTCATAGTTCGGGTTTGAGTTCGCCGGTCTTCATCATTGCAGTGCTGCAACAGTGAGCTATTGCATTTCATTCAGAAATATACTTCATATTTTTCATTTATTCCAGAAATACATACTCTCTCTACATTCGCATATATACATATACATATAGCTAGGTCTGGTTCGGGTTTGAGTACAAACACAAATTTTGAGTTCGCCGGTCTTCATCATTGCAGTGCTGCAACAGTGAAGGCGAAATCCGTTCTATCTTGGGAGACATTTTGTTCGGATTCCTTAGCACCATAGAGGGAGCAATATTGCCTTAAGGAAACTGTGGTATCACACAGGGCTTGGGTTTTCTCTGTTCATTCTTGTAATTTTATATTACGGGTCAGTTTCCTGTTTATTATTGCAATACTTATATATATATATACTTGTATGCATGAAAGATTTATATTTATATATAACAGAAGCATGTATGTTCTACATATATATGTCTGTGTGTATTTGGTTGAATTGAGAGAAGGGTTAGAACAAATAACAAAAAAAAACACCAAATTTATGTTATTTGATTTTGACCCAAATTTGTTTTTGTTCTTGCAACTGTTCACAAAAACATTTTGGGAAAAATGGGTGTCAAACATGAATTTGTTCCATGAACAGTAAAAAAAACAAAAACAAAAACATAAACACCTATTTTCAAACCGGGCCTAAATCTAACAACCTTCACCATCTGAAGACTAGTAGAGACCCATAATATTATGAAAGGCTGATATGATCGAGAGGCTGGTGTGACTTTTCATCATGTAAATATTCTGCAGCAGAGGAGAAATAGAATTATACAAAGTAATTTTTTTTCACTATTGCTATTTAACTCCCTATGACCTTTCCATTTCCATTTTCAATTTCTAGCATTTCAGGTATTAAACTCCTATGTGAGGCACTGAATCAGAAGATCTTTAGTAAGGTTTGTAGGCAGTAATGATCGAAATTTGATAAATTGAAATATTTGTTCTTCAGATATCGAACTCCAAATGCCTAGTACTCACAGAGTTCAACGGTTGAGTTTATGCGCGGTTTAGCGGATAAGTGCTGAAAAGCACTTAGAAAACGAGTTACTAGTGGCCCATGTTAAAAGTGTCCTCCAATGTATCCCAAGGGTAAATTACCTTAAAATTTTAAATTAACAATTATAGAGCATGTTATGTCATATAAAAGAGTAATGAGTTGAATAGCATTACTTTCATTTTTTCTTTTTTTGAAAATTTGGAAAATAGAATAATGGTGACTTCTTAATTTTTCTGTCTAAGTTCTTGTAAAATCAATACATGAATTTACTATAAAGATGGTACATCCTATTATAGAAAGTTAATTAATAGGTTCAATCCTGCCAGCTATTTATTTGCAATTCTGTCTAAGTTCTTGATAGCAGAGAAATATTTGCATTTCTGTAATTAATATTTATTTGTATTTTGTAGTGTCTTACCTTTTAAGGTTTTCACTGCCAAGTACTTTTACCATTACCATTATAGAATATTTCAACTATCTTTTCGACCCTCCACAATCACTATATCAATTTTAAGAACTCTTTTACAATTACAATTTTAGAATATTTCAACCATCTCTACAACACTCCACAATTTCTAAATCAAATTAATAATTCTAAAATTTCAAAACATTTATGTCACATCCCTTTATAGATGATTTTTTGGACATTTTTTTGTAGAGGATTTAAACACGAGGCACAACTGCTCAAGGAGCTGGATTCTCAAGTCACAAGGTGATGTTCATTCCGGCTTTATTTCCTCTCTCTCTCAAATTCAGTGAAAAGTAAAATTTCTTACACACAGAAAGGGTATAAAAGTCTTCTCAACTTGATATTTGTTTAGCATCACAATAAACATTCAAATAAAGAAAAAAACATCTTAATTTGTTGCCACCCATTTACCATCTTACCATGCCTTCTCAATTCCCATTTTTTTTCATACCCCAACAAAGCATTAACATTTATAACATCAAATAAGGTATATACTAATATACATCCTCTACAACTCCATTATTTATGTAACCTACATTTCATTATTTACACATTAGTTATTGAAATATACATTCTTAATTTGATTATGCTCTTTCACTAATCAGAAGTTAAAGTAGAGTTCTCATGCCTCTGATTACTTTCTGTCTAAGCAAATACACATTTAGAGTCCAATAAACTTGATCAAACAAGATGGTACCTCTATTGAGCCATTAAAATGACCATTAAGAAATTCTGCGAGAAAGAAAAAGAAAAAAAGTGAGCGAATTGCCGGGATAACACGATCCAAAAAGGAAAAACAGAATACATATGTGAGAAGCAAGATCCAATTGCATTCAGAAGTGAAAGCAAAAAGAAAGATTTGGATAGTCAAGCAGATATGTCTCTGAAGATCATTTACCCACATTAGAACTCATCATCGTCCTCCTCGGCTATATGCTTTGCAAGCTCCTGCTCCTGTTGTTGCCTCTCTCTCCTCTTCTCAGCACTCTCCTTCTCCTTGTGGGAATTAGGTGGAAATCGAAGAGCACGCACAGCCTCATTATGCATATTAAGGCAGAAGGCAATCCTCGAATTGAACGCAAGTTGAGGTTCATTGGTAGAGTAGATGTCCCCCGTCTCCTTTGATACCATCCATCCATTTGCATGATCTACCGTTGCATCAATTGCACCATCTCGGATTGCCTTGGACACAATACTTTCAGCATCAGCAACAGGATTGGCAGAATCCAGTCTCAGTTTTTTGGCTACATCAGCCAACGAGATGCGGGAATAAGAGATGCTGATGTTACGTAGCCCGGTCCTTATGACATTATGCCGCAGCCTAACGATCAAATTGTGTGTCCCATCTGAACTGAAAGTACTGGAGAACTTATCCGCAACATTTCTGAACAGCTCCAAATCTCCAATCCTAACAGCCTGAAATAGCGCACGCATAACACTAATCATTTCCAAATGCTTGTTGAGACATGTGACCAGACATCGACTACTATAGGACCTAGGGATCAAATGATGATTTTCTGCTGTAAGAAGCATAAAAAGAAAATATATATATATATATAGAAAATATAAAAGTAAGATCCTGAGGCTAGACGAATTAAGTATCACATGTACTAGCCGATAATGATAGAAATGCTGCTCTTTTCATGGATAAAGAACAAGCTACAAAGGTATTACCATCTAACACTGTCCTCGAAATGATATAAGGTATAAAATTTGTAGAAGGATAGTTAGCATAGCAAACATGGCAATCTAGGATCATCACTAGTTTCAGACATGGTTCTTGGAGGAAAAGATGTAAAGGAAAGATACTCAAGATTGATAAAACCAAACTCACATTTGTAAGTTCAAAGTACGGCCTCAAAGCCTTTTCCATGCCTTTCTGCATGAAAACAGTCCTCTCAGGTATTTCTCCAAGCAGAAGGCGGACTATCACAGCCCACTTATTGCATTGAACTCGGAAACCAAGAGCTGCAGAAGGAGCTTTCCGAGCAGCTTGCAGCAGGGACTCTTTTGCATCTGTATACTCCAACTGAATTGTCCTGATTTTTCCAAGATAAAAGAGGTACCGGCAAAACTGCAATGATAATAGTCTATCAGGATAAAAATAGATTGCAGAGTGTAAAGGTTCTGATGTGCAAAGGTAGGGAGGGCAGAATGACCAGAAACAAAGGTAACAATGAGAAACATCATTGTTACATGACCAAAACCATGGATAACAATGACAACCAGCCACCAAAGTACACATGCACAAACAAAATATATTGATCCCAAAATATGGAAGGAAACTGTAACTAAGAATCAGCTTCAGCGTCCCAACAGAGTAGTTAAGCTATAAAAAACGCCTCTCTCTGATCTTTATGAGAGTAGAAGTATATTATTAAAAATCCAAAGGAAACATGTGTACAAAATAGGAGATCGTGTGTGTGTGTGTGATTATAAAGCTTTTGACAAATAGCACTGAGAATAACAAGGGCTTCTTATGTGTGAATTGAACAGGATAAAAATAAGAAATAATATATATACATATATTTAGATATTCATAAAAGGAAAAGCCAAAGAAAAAACACGATCTTTCTATCAAAGATTCAACAATCCCAGGTATAGGAGGTAGACTAGCACAACAGAATAAAAATCTTGTTGCCAACTAGCGTAGAGGCCTTGATCCAGCAGGTTTGTTTATTTTGTAATGTGCATTTTGGAGAGCTTATGTGGATTTTAGTATTCAACACAAATTGATGTGCCTCAAAATTGCAGAAATATGATAGGAGTTACCTGCTGATTTGAATGAGCTTCAAATCGTGGCGCCTTTGATCTCAGCTTCTCTGCCTGATCATATAAGTTGTAGTGCAGGTAATTGCGAAGTAGCAGGTTGAGAAGTGTTTCCTGCATAACACAATTGTACCAAAAAGATGAGATACAGATACTAAGACATCAAATGATTGCTGATTCATTGGAAAACAAACCTGACCCAACTCATCATGGCGCAATGTTGCAATCCGGTGCAAAGCAAGAAGATTCCTGTTAAACAACAAAGAACAGATTAGACCAGAAGAAGACAAAAAGTGAACATAAACTGATGAAGAGGCTATACAACCCATTCATACCAATAAAGCAGATAAAACAGAATACAACTTCAATACTGTCCTTTCTGTCTTATTAAAACATGCAAGAGTACATTATTTGCCAAAAAGTACAGCAGATAATTGCAGCACATATTATAGAATTCATGTTAATAAAGAGCTCACCCCCGAATGTCAGCTAAATCACCAGTCAGTTCATAGCTAAGGGAGTAATAGAAGTAGAGCCGGGCCGCTAAAACATCAACAGTTCGCTTATTCAGGTTCTTCAGCCTAGCAATGCTTGCTGAGGAACATGTCTTAGCCTGTGGACAACAATACACTACGGAAGCTTATTAAATGCTACAATGATTAGTAAAATTTATGTAAAGTTTGACATAATACTAGATTGCTATACCTCCGTGTATTGCTTCTGATCAATCAAAAATATTAGCACAAGCAAGTAGCAGTATATCTCAAGCTCAGGAGAGTGTTTTGCAGAAGCTTGAGTAGCTGATGTTGCAGTATCAACTTCCATATCAACATCATCTTCCTAAAACCAACATTTATACTAGAAAAATCAGGCGGCAAAGACCTAGAATTATTAATGGATATATAAACTCGGTTTTAAATAACAAGACAACAGATATGGAAATTGTGAGTTCTGCCATTTTCATTTTTGGGAGTGTGCTGATGGAAGAGCCCTCTTCAGGTTTCCATATAAGTTGATACTCATTATAAAGTTTTCACGCCAAAATGTAACTCTATTACATCACAATTGGAATTGAAGACATATATCACACTAGTAAAAGTATTCTGAAACAAAACATCTTAATTAAACAATTAATGTCCATTCAAAAAGGCACAACCACTCGCACAATGGCTCATTTTCCAACCGAGGTCATCTCAAACTCCCCCAACACATATGAGGTTTCTAATTTACTCCTCTCCCCTTGGAGTATGGTAATATCATCAGCAAAATGGTACTTGGAACATAGAGAATGTCCTTTTACCTTGGCCTTAAACCACAGCTAATAAACAAGACCCTATCCGCCACTCACCTTAAATCCAAACTCAAAGCTTCCATCACTAAATTAAAAGGAAGGGGACACAGATCCTCATCTCAAAACCCTCAGCGTCAAAAAGGAAACCCTGTTCACCATAATAAACAAATCTACCATGGGAATTCTACTACTATAGTTGTGATCATGTCATGCTTAGGGTCCCTAGTTTCCACTGAGGCACATAAATCATTCAATTTTCACTGGCGGGATTTTTTTAATAAACTTGTCCATATAAGCATTTTTACATGGTTTGTTTACTCGTATTTCACTATCACAAGTTGTAATAGGAATGTACACCTTTTTAGGCTTCCTTATACATTATTACTTATACAAAAAGAAAAAAGAGTATTTTACACCATGTCAATATTTTTTTAGCTCGCAGTCGCTTATCATATGCATACCCTACAGTAACTGCTTTAAGTTTATCCAAGGGGCCAAATCTGTAATTTTAACAAGTTATAAGATCTTATTCCAATTTCAGATCATTTTATATAACTCTCTTCATGTGCAAAATTCATCTTCAGCAACATCCAATCAATATACCTAGTTCCTCTCCATTTTCCCTAACGGACTACACAAATAATCCAACCAGAGTTTTTAACGTCAAAACCTTAAAAGACACCATCAAACCACAAAGAGCCCAACACTCCGACCTTGACTATCTGATACTAATGTTTGTCTCTCATATAAGCGAAAAAATTGTGCATGAATTCAAATTGTTTCCAGAATCAGAATCATCAATAAAAAATTACTATTCAAATTTCTTATTGAATGGAGCGATATGTATATGTGTTGAATTAGCTAGTATGAAATGACATAGAGATTCCATCTCATCGCTATTTGATATCCACTACAGCCGTAGACTTTGAAGACAGGCGCATCCAAGGAAAAAACTTAAGTCCAAATAATTGTTCTAATTCCCTCAAGATTTCTAGGTGGGCTGTGGGCAACGCCTTGTGAATGGTTAAAGAAGTTATCTGAACAGACAAGAACATAAGTCATGATGGTAAACAACAATTGCAATAAAATTCATATTGTAGTTTCTTTATGACAAAAGAAGAAGCTCTAACGATTTAATTTCAGACTTTTTCTGCAACCCATGTATCCTAAGAAGTAAACATGGAGCTCCAAGTGCAAACCTATAAACTTCTGAAAACACCTCAAAATGTAGTACACACAAAACAAGCACGAGAGTTCAAAAGATTTGAAAGAACCAAACCTTGGGAAGATATGAGGATAACCGACCATGCACTTCAGATCCCAGTGCAAGGGCAAAGTTCAAGAATGCCGAGAGCACTGAGGCCTTCAGCTTCCGCCTCAATGCAATAGTTAGGCGAATGGCACGCACAATCCTACGAACCTCACGTGCATATGCTCCAGTCTCAATAAGTGATGCAATCTCCTTCAAAACTGAAATCCCAATATACCCATCTAATCAGAAACAAAAACTATAATTTTCACTTTACATATATATATATATATAGAGAGAGAGAGAGAGAGACCCACCCAATCTGAAATCCCAATACATCCATATACTAAAGAAATAAAGACTACATTCACATCACATGTGCATATATATAAATAGAGAGACATACATACACATCTGAAATCCCAATGCATCCATAATATTTAAGAACCAAAACTACAATCTACATGATACACACAAAATATATATATATATGTACATATACATATATATAGTTGCACTTGTATAAAAGGGTTTGGTCCTTACGCTGCAACGTAGAAGGAGAACTTGAAGAAACCGAATTTGATAGAGCTGGAGCTGGAAGCTCTTTCATTTCAACGTCTTGAGTCATCTCTCCAAACTATACATATTCCACACACAAAAATTACAATCAACAGCTCATAAATTTGGGAATTTCGTTAATTTGAGAGAAATATTTACCTGTTAAGGAACGGAGTGATTCGATTTTTTCAGTTCCGGAGAAACTAGGGCACTAACTTTCTTCACTGCAAAGACAAGTTGAATTCTCAAACACCCATAGTTTCACATAGATACATATATTCATATATATATATATATAAATACATATTCTCAAACACACATAGTTCCATATAGATTCATATAACGATATATAGGTAGAGAGAGAAAGATTAGGGGGATGAATTCGAACCTGAGATTCAGTGATTCTAATTAGAGAAACCCTAACTGGTATGATAGGGGTTACGTTTCCTACTGAGCACGAAAAGAATAAGTAATAGTATTTGAAACACTCCCTAAAAAAACCAGAGACAATTTTATTTGAAATAAAATAGGGTTTAAATGACAATTATTTTATCACGCAATGCCTACAAATATTATTTGCAAAAGGCAATTATGTCTTACTTTTTACTCCCTCTGTGCTGTCCATTTTGGAATCCAACTGTTTTTTAAGGAAATGACTTTTAATATTTTTTATTATATGAATTGTATATAAATTGTCAATTTTACTCATAGTGGAGTTCATAATAATGTAATGGTTTGTAGTGTAGGCTTTTATTATTTTAATGCATGAAGGTTAAATTAGTAAATTGATAAAATAAAGTACTTTTGACTTTTCAAAGTTGGACACTTCTTTTAGGATGGAGAAAAACATGAAAGTGAACACTTAAATTGGGACAGAGGGAGTAATACATATTTTTACATTAGTTTAGAAACAAGATTCAATTTTATCTTTTTATTTTTCTTAATTTCTCTATTTCCACCGTTCTCTTTTTTACAAACAAACCCATGACCTTAAATAAATAAATTAAAGTATAGCAAATAGATAATAGATAATAAGTAATAAATAAAATAAATAAATAAATATAGTAAACAATATTTTGATTAACCAAACATGTTCTGCATGTTTCAACAGATTTATGATACCAAACATGCTTCCGATTTTAACTCACATCACTCTATAATAAAAACATTTTTTCTACTTTAATAAAAAAACATAGCGCCAAACCATAAACACGAATCGAACAGCCCTTATATATATTTTCATCATTTAAAGTAAATATAGTATTCTTATTCAAAAAATATTTGAACAATCTTATGGAAAGTGCTTATTTAAAATTGACAAATTTTCTACTAGAAAGGGAATACGAAACATCCCTGGAACATTAATTTTGAAAAATAAATCAAACCTTGAACTACTATTATAGTTGCAATATTTCCTTTAATTTAAGAATCATAAACTTAATTGATTTATAAAACCTAAGGGGAAAATGTTGCTAGAGGTAAATTTATTAGTTTTTATAGGAAACTTTGTGGGTAAAATTGTTAATATTTCGTAAAAATAAGTATAAAACAAATTTATACTTCATATTTAATAAGTTACCTATTTTTACCTCCCACTTCTTTCAATCTTCATAATGATAGCTCAAGAAAAAAACTCAAGTCTTTATTTCTCTTACAAAGAGACTGTTGTTGCCTTAATGTTAATTATAACCAAACTCGTATAAATTCATGAGCATGAACTCATTGGAATCAAACTTGTACATATTTCAAGAACTTGTACATATTTCAAGTCCATCTTGCTCTAACACCCTGTTTGGATTGACTTTTCAAACGTTGTTTTTGATTTTCTGGAAGAAAAAACTGTTTTAAACGGTATATGACAATTTTCAGAAGATCTTCTGAACCTTAGAAGAACGTTTTAAAGAAATTAGGAGTACCAGCTTCTCAAAACAACTTCTGATTCTCTTTTTCTACAAAAGTTATGCCAAACAGGACCTAAGACTACACTCGTAATCATTTTCAACGTTATTCAATTTAATTTCTTATTTCCATTTATAAAATAAATAAATCAATAAAAAATCTTAAACAACACCTAGCTTAAAGTTCACTTCAGCTCAATTCATTTACAGCCATAATGTTAAGGTTTTGATTCCGTTTAAATTTACATGACACAACGATAAGATAAATACTACCCTTTCAATAAATAAGTTGGCAAAAATGTGCAGCAGCCTAACTAACAAAAACCATGCTGAAGAAATTTTCCCGCCATAAGGGTATATAATAAATAAAAACCACAATGAACATGAACTCTCACCAGAATTGTTTCTTTCCCCATAAAATTGTAGTTAGATATTTGGCTGCAACATTTCTAACACTCCTCACCTCACTTGAACATTCTTCTCCACAGCTGATTTAGGGTTGCATCAAGTCTGATGTGGGAAAATTCTCCGATTCGATCCATCATGGGCCGCGCTTCCTTGCGGAAGAACCAAATGTATTTCCTCCCTTGTACCTGTTAACTTCACCCGGTACGCCTTGTTGCCGTGGAGTATCATTCGCTTTCGGAGAATTACTGAAAGCCCCAAAACTTTTAGGAGGACTGGCAGCACTAGGATGAGAAGCTTCTCTTGCCGGGGCCGGGAAATTAGGCTCGAATTTCGGTTGCCTTGGTTGGTTAGCGAATTGGGGTCCGGACCTCATTGGGTCTCTCACGCCCGAGCCCCTATAATCCGTTGGTGTTCTAGGTGGGGGCGTGTTTCCTGGTCTACTTTTGTACCGATTCTCGATCCCTTGTGGCGCCATGTATGGGGAGGACGGAACTTTACCTGGTGGTGTAGAATCAAATTTAAGGGGAATAGATGCTTCTGTTTGTTCCACATCATAGTCATCCTCGCTTTCCCCGCTAGAGTCGTCTGCAGGATCCCAATCTCCTTCAAATTCTAGCGGGCTCGGGGTGGATTCTTGAACCACATTATCTGTGATCCCAGCTTTGGAAGCTTTATTTCCTGCACCTTTCCCGCCTTTCTTAGGTGGGCCAAACTTGATATGTCTGACGACGACATATGCCTGTTTTGTCTCCACCTGAGGTCCAGTGTCTACAATAGAAAAATCTTCGAGCTGCGAGAGGTTAAGAGTGGAAGAAGAAAGGAGGAAATTCAGTTGTGCGTGAAAAAATGCAATGAGAAGAATGGAAAGGAGATGGTTATACACTTGGGAGAAAACAAATGAGATTGTTATACCAGAGTAGTAAGACGAGATAGCAAAGCTGACAAGGCCTTTTTTTTCTTTTGTTCTTTTTTTATTGGGTCCGGTTCGTCATCAGTATCCTTGGCCGTAATCGTGGCCGAACACTGTTTAAGAAAGTAAAACGTTTTATAGTACACAAAACTGAAGGAATAGGAGGAAAGGGACAAATATTTTAGTACACAAGATCGAAGAAATAAAGAAATAAATAAAAAGAGGAAAAGGCCACAAGACGCATATGACACAAGTGAAAACCCAATATATATACATAACAAACCATTTTGCTTGTGCTTTAAATGCACGTGTTTTTGCTCTATATAACAATTCGGGTGCCCAGTTTCATTCTCAATAAGAAGCGAACCACAAATCATGTAACCGATATAGACTTCAAATCAAACTCTTCACGTGTGGAGGTAACGATGCGTACATTTGACGTTCCCAGACTCTATAGTTGAGGGAGCCTCACGCACTTGGGTACCCCTATTTCGATAACAGTGAATCCAAGTTCATCATGTGAGAGTTCGGAACGTCGGTTATAAACTTACCCCTGTTAAACAGGCCAGATCATCCGTGAAGATATTGCAGCTTGAAAAGGCCATTAGAAACTCAGTTATAGCTTCAACATTTTCCAATGGAAGCTGGCAATATTCTTAATCATCTAGAATATATTTTGGTTTTGAGCTAAAAAAACAAAATGTACATATGTTGGTTAGTATTTTAGTTACAGGGAAGAAACACGAGAGGTGTGCTCTGCTCCTATTATGGCATAATTTTCCCTTACATTTCATCCTATAACAGAAAAGTTCACAAATATCATGTCACTCAATGAAAACATAATCAATCCAGCAATATATAATATGATGAGAAGGACAGTGAAGAAGTACAGAAAAACCTCAACTCTCAAAGTATCTTTGAGAGCTGGGGAAGAAGATACCTTCACCCGATAACCACGTTCCGTCAGTCTCTTAACCATGTCTGCTTTCATTTTAAGGTCCTTTTGTTCCTGGATCCAGCAGTAGGTAAAAGCAAAATATCATCTATTAATATCCTGAAATTATAATTTACCAATTGCAGATATTTATCATTTCTTAAAATTACTCAGTTTCTTTTTTACAATAAAAACAACAACTTTCTGCAAGTAATGCTAGGTTAGGTATAAAAATATATATATATATATATATCAAGGCACCCTCCACTAGACAGTCTGCATTGACAGAACAATACCAAGGTCACAGCCTTTTTCAAAGTAATACATATAATTTTGATAGCCCATATTGTTGACCTAAAGGTTTTCAAATATTGAAGCACATGAAGCATGGAATGGAGTTTCGATAGAGGGAATACATAACATGGACAGACCAAAATTAACAAATTTCGAGAAATTGATATGCTATATATGTTGTTGATCTAAAGGTCTTATCTAAGGGTAATTGACACAGTTGGATGATAACAAATCACTGAAGGTCTTGGTATTTAGTATCCTTGAGTTTGTGCTAAGCAAAACTCAGGATGACGTAATGGATCAATCGCTTAGACCAAAAGAATCCAACACACATGCGATTTACTTGAAGTTCAAAGATAATAAACACATATGAAATGACCTCTTAAGCTGAAAGTCATTAAGTCAAGTCAAAGAATTCTGCACAAAAACGTAGAGGTATTAAGTAGAGATGAGCAGGATATGACAGGTCAACCACTGGACATCAACGAAGATCAAGATAAGGGGGATGGATCGACTTTGTTGACAGTTAGATTTCTTGTACAGTTAATCTTGAGACATCTCACTTAAAATCTCCAGTCTCGATCTTAGAACTTAGGACCATAGGGCCATGCATTTGATTTGTCATTTGCCCAGGACCATAAGCAATTAGCCATCAAACTTCATTATCATCCTTCATGAGGAATTCCCTAACGTTGAGTTAGTTCAAGCTTCTGTAAGCTTTAGAAGGACTCAACTATGGGAAACATGAACCAGCATCAGGAACCTAATACATATCATTTGAATCGCGCTCTTGGATATCTCCCCACTGCGGAAGTGGAATTTATGGCGGCCACTGAAGCTGCAAAGAAAACTATCGGATTACAAGGTTTGGTTTGCAATCTGGATTTGCAATAGAGTACATCCGTTGTTTGTTTATTGTGATAGCCAGAGTGGTAGATCCTTGACCATCAATCAAATGCATCATGAAACAAACAAGCACATTAATGTCAGATTTCACTTACATTCAAGAAATCATGTCTGAAGGGGACCTGACATGAAGAATATCAATACAACACATAATCCGGCAGATATGAAGACATAATCCATTCTGATTCTCAAGTTCAAACGTTGTTCAGACTTGGTTGGTATCTCAGATGCTGAGAGTTGCCCTACAGAACTTCATGGAGAAGACGGATTGAATGGTCAAATATTTCACCAAGGTAGTCTTGTCAAAGTTGGTGGCTCAACCAATCAAATTCAATGGTAAATAGCTAGACACATGTTATAGCCCCTTCCTTATCTAACACATCTCTATCCTTGTTGTGCCAATTTCAGCTACGGAAACTTTTCCGTACATATGGTTGCTGGAGTAAAATCAATAAAGCAGACCATATTCACATTCTGCTTGGTGCATGCTTTGCCTATCAATAGGAAGCATTTTGTCTCAAAGTGTGCAAGTTGAGTTGTAGAGAGCTCATTTGAGCATTTGGAAATTGAGAAATCTGTGACACACTCTCTTGGGTCATGGGGTCTATACGGGTTTTGGGGGTGAGATCGTATTGTATGCCCTATTGACCTCTATTGTGAAATACTGTGCTCTCTGTTTTCGCCCTTGGGTGTAGCCAAAGCCGATCCACGATAAATCCTTATCTCATGTGCCGTGTGTGTATTTGGAGGTACTGTTCCGAAATACAATGTGTAACAAAGTTTTGTCAAACAGGAACACTATTGCTTAAGGAGATTGGATTTTAAGTGGTACCGTTGTAACCCCTCTAGTTTTTCCTGGGAACCTTGTATTTTTGCCAGTACCATCCACTCACATTGACATCCTGTTTTCCGCAACAAACAAGAGTAATGAATAAGGGCAAATGGAAAATGCAGTGCACAAGGCTTCTGCCAATGCAGAGCTGGGAGGGTCAGCTGGGAGTCTTAAATCAATATACGAGTATAAAATTGTCAACCTATATATAGCCGTGTGCACATCATGTCCACGTCCTACGTTATTTTGAATTTAGTGCCTCAACGTATCCGTATCTTGTCCCCGTCCTGCATCTATGCTCTTGGTTATATTCTAAATGCTAGCATTTTCGAGCCAGGTCAAATTTAATCTGCCTTGAGATGAAGTAAAGAACTAATGTTGGTTTTGAATCAAAATTTCTCGATTCCAGGTTTCCCAAACAAGGTTCTTTAGATGCTCCTGAGTGGAAAACTAACCACAGCTCAAAACTCAAAAGGCATCTCTCAACCCGGTCCTGCTTGATCATCCTAGGCAACTTCACTAGTGAACTGCAGGGTTTTACACTGTAGGTTCTATGGCGCTCTGGGAAGCTAGTGCAAAAGCAATTCCTCCTCTGATTCAGGAAGAAGACCTTACAAATTTTCAGCGATGCCACAGTCAACAAAAAATATGATGTAGCGGGAATAAGAATGATATTTTCAATGTCAATCTAGCTAGTTAAACTTAACCCTACTTTCAAGAAATTACAGCTAGATATATATAGTTCCCTTCCTTTTAAAAACTTGAGCCCGTGGAGAAATGACAAAATGATCCATAACAATTAGTTCAATATTTCCATCTTTTTTAAATTCTGAAACAAAAAGCCTTAAAACATAATGCTTTCACTGAAGATGATGTTGTTATCACCATGTTTTACCTTATTATTGACAGATGAAATCCACGACGTATCTAAAACATAAGGATGCGAGGAAAAAAAGAAAGAATCGGTATCAGATATATGACTCACAATTTTTTCAGTAAATCGGATTTCTTTGGAAGCTCCTGTCTTTAAAGTCACTTCAGACTGCATAGAAGAAAGAGATAATAAATTAATCACGCATGTTGAGGTCAAACATCAATAATAATAAATAAAAAGTACACCTGAGGGTAGGTTGCTCATCTCAGAAGATCATAACAACTTTATTGAACTAACGACATTTGACTAAACTGGATCTGCAAGTCATTTAGAACTGACAAAACATAAATCACAACAGAACTCCAAATAAGAACTTTTATAATAACCACCAGCTAATCCCAAATGCTGCTACCCATACGAGTAAATTACAACAAAGCCCTGCCGCCATCCCTTCCTTATTTTCTTTCTCAAGGCAAACACCAAATCCCACCGAGGTTTAAACCTACACTAATCTACATCAACCCAATGGCAAAGCCTATCAATCCTGACTTGATTATATACAAATTATGAAGTGCTAGACTTGATAATAAAAGGATTAAAAGCCGAAACATCCAAAAGATTTGTTCACTTAAAGTTTCGACTTTGAGGAACAGAATTCAAATGTAACACTTCAATAAAAATTTATTTCATCACATTTTCTTCAACAATAAAGAAACTAAAAGAAGAAATTGGCACCAAAACTGTAAATTAATTTTATCCCACAGCTATTACGGTCGGTTACATAATTAGAATCTCATCATTCTACGATTTTTTTCCAGTCTTGGCAAGAAACTCACACCCCCACTTTGTCTTGACAATGACTTGAACCCTCCACCTTTTGCTATGGAAGAGGAGTAAGTACCACTACAACTACAAACTTGGAATTAATTTCACCATTATACCTTTCAGTTCCAAAGTTCCATTTTTTTCTCTTTTCTGGGAAAGTTTTTCCATTATTGAATGTTCAATAATTCCAATTCCTCACCGTGAACAATTTCAAGAGAGAAATGTTATATAAACAAAATCCTCAAATTTTGTAAAAAGTACAATTCTCTTTGCCTTCTAAGGGGGGTGCCTCCCCATTCTAGAGCACCTTCCAACATACATGTATCACAACAAACAAAATCAAAAACAAAACAAAAAATTAAGAATTAAGAATAGTGCCCATACGAAAAATAGTCAAAACCAACTTCTCAATTTAGAAAGAAGGTAGGGAAATTATATAGGGAACCTGGTTAGAATTCAACCACTCATGCTCGCAAGAGAGTAATTTTGGGGAACAAAAAATTGTTGAAATGTGCCCTAATTACTCTTTAGCACACCTCATGTATTTCTAATACTATGAAATTCATAAATGAAGGTTACAACTTGAAGGCTTTCAGAACTTTGGGGACAAATGCAGAAATTCCCATCCAATAAAAGTATAGGAGAAATGATTCTATAAGAATGTCATATAATTGGGTATTAAAAAAAATAAAACTAGAAAAGGTTTACCATATAATGAGAACAAGGACTTGTTGCATTGTAAAAATTGGGGCAATATTGGTTCAAATCTTGGATGCAACACTTGGTGTAAAATGTTAAATGTTAGGTTTGTATCTTGTCTACACCCCAACCAGCCTCGATTAACAAGGACCACACTAGGCAATGACCCTTCATTTGACCAATACAAAATCGAATAAGTTTCAAGTCTTTTGACTCTTACCTACATACATAATCTTAACAACAAACCAAAGGTAGTGTTTGGCAGCGCCCAAAACAGACTTCTAAACCCAATACATCCTTCAACATATAAAATGAGTGTTTTGAGATGTTTAAACAGGCATTTAGTAAAAGTCCAAGCCTTTAAAACCCCATTTCATGGAAGCTATCAAAATATATTTCTGGGACTGACTTTTGGGAGTCATATGGCAATATAATTTGGGTCAAAGAAATGATGGAATGATGGGGTAGAAGTGCATGACAATATTGTAATTGAAAACTTAATTTTCTGAATTTAAATGAATCACTTCGAAAAAATGTTCTCACCAAACATCCATGAAATTTTAATTCCTTAAATTGGACTTACTTCTAAGACTATCTTCTTGGCAAAGGACTTCAAGTGACAGGGAGCTCGAGCTAGCAGACCCTATATTTGCACCATGTCCTTTTCAAAAAATAAAAATAAGAAAGTAAAAAGTAAAAATATCACTGCTGAAACTGCTATTGTTATCTCACATCAGCAAACGATTCCCATTAATCTCCAATAATCTACTGATGCAAAAACCGTGCACATTAGCCTCCACCACTGCAGAACTATGTCTAAGGCTCTAAGCCAGCATCCTGGACAATGCCACGTCACCAGACTTACTTAACTACCTATTGGCTAAAGAAACACTCACAAGATCTACCAGATGAAATTTCCAACAGAAAAATTAAGGCCTGGAGATAATTATCCACTTTTAAGGTCAAATAGCTGGTAGTACATTTCTGGCGAATCCATAGGCAATCTACACGACACAAAATTAATTAAGTAGAACAGAATGGAAATTATCAATTATTTATGATGTTGAAAATAGCTATAACAAACATTAGCAGAAATGCTGCCACCAGCCAAAGAATTTCATCGATTGACGAAATTTCAACAAAATTGAACATAGAGACATGCATCCAAGAGGAACACACCTTGCTTTTCTTATCACGCTTTTTTTCCTTAAATTTTTGTTTGCGGTTGTACATTTCTCTTTGGTAGTCCATTAGTTTGCAGACTGGTGGTTTAGAACTTCCTTGAACCTGTTTAACATAATGAAAGAATTCAGTGAACTCCAGTTAAAGAAAATAATATTTCCTACATTATCCTCTCATCGAATCTGGTATTGTATGTTAATGGAGATGCAAAACATATGGTCTCATCGAATCCGTTATTGTATGTTAACGGAGATGCAAAACATATGGTCAAGCCATCTTTCGAAATGCAAAAAATTGGCTCGAAACATCCCTCTCTGTGTGGACCTATATGCTGAAAAGGACAATGACTAAAATTCTGAATTTTTCAAGACAAAATATCTGCTTACACTATTATAAAAAAAATAATACCCCAAATCAGCATAACACGATTCTCCAATGATTGCTAACTTAGTATACAGCAAGGGGGGTTATATCCACTGATCAAGTGATTCTACAACAGAATAACACATTGAATATCACTTGCAAGGATTTCAAAATGAGATCGCAATAACAACTAATGGCTTAAGAGTTTTCTTTCCCTCCATTATTTCTAAAACTAATATAAAGAATGAACAAATAAACATATACAAATCTAATGGCTTAAGCGTTTTCTTTTCTTTTACTAAAAATTATGAGACGTCAAAAAAATTAGGGGTTCAAGTGATTCTAGAACAAAATAATAGGTTTAATTTCACTTGTAAGGATTTCACACTGCAATCGCAATAAAAAACTGTTACCATCTATGACTAACATCAATTTCTATTGCTTGCAATATTTCTAGAACCATTTTATTTTCTTTTAACAGAAAAAATGCAACATCAAAAAGCTGGGGGCTCAAATACACATAGTTGCACTGTTGAAAAGATAAAAAAATTACCTCGACTAAATCAAGACCGAGTTTTTTTGCACGTTCAAGTGCTTCACGCCTTGACACTATATCATGCCCTGAAATAGATCATACATTCAAAAATCCCATAATAAGAGTTTGGTTTACTCCTTCACCATCCATGAAACACTGAGATGCCTTCCACCCAGTACTTTATCATCCAGATAGTACTCTAACACAACACATTAAAAGTATGGACTGAATTGCATTATTCAGTACATATTCTCTTGCCAGTTCCCACTATTTAGAGCAAAAAAAACCCTCGACTCAAAGCATTCTACAGTTCAAAAATGAAATACAATTTCTTTCCCCAGAACTATCTAGCAATCACAAACAATTGAACCAAAACGATATTGATATGCACATAGACACCAATCACAAACAATTGAACCAAAACAATAGTGATATGCACACACCTTCATCAGTCACAAGCCTAACGAAGTCCGCCGTGATTTTCTCATTCAATCGTGGCCCGTCGTCCTTCTCTTCCTTCTTCAATTGATACTAAACACAATTCACACCACCAATAAAAACCCATTACTCAATACCATAACATACACAAACACTCACACACAAACATGACATTGTAAAACATTTTTTGATAAGTAACACGAGGACATTGTAAAACTCAATCAGGGATTTGTGAGTACCTGAACAGGTGCGAGCAAAGGACCTCACATTGTTATGAACCCGAATCCATTACTCAATACCATCACACACCAAAACACGCACCTATATGACATTGTAAAAAAGTTTTGGGTTCTGTGTAAAAACTCATTACTCCATACCATCGTCCCACACCCAAACACACACATGTATGAAATTATAAAACTAGATTTTGGGTTTTGTGGCTTTTGTGGGTTTTGTAATTACCTGAAAATGTATGGTGAAGAACCTAACATTGAAACACGAAATGGTTCTTGTGAGCAATCCATTACTCAATACCATCACACACCGAAATACACACACATACATGACATTGCAAATTTTGGATATAGCATCATCATACACCTAACAACACACACACCCACGTATATGACATTGCAAGTCTCAATTTGAGTTTTTGTGAGTTTTGCGATTACCTGAACAGCGGTGGCGAAGAACCAGACATGTTTATAAAACTCAATCACACACTCGAACATACACACACAAATGACATTAGGTTGATGTGTAGAAGCCCATTACTCAATACCATCATCACACACCCAAACACACACACACACACATACATACATACATGTAAAACCCGAATTGGGTTTTGTAAAAATCCATCAGTTAATACCATCATCACAGACCTACATACAGACACACACACCCCTTGAAATTGTCAAATCGATTTGGGGTATACATAAAAACTCATTACCCAATACTAAAACACACACAAGTGACACTGAAAAAATCGATTAGGGTTTTGTAATTACCTGAACAGGTGCCGCGAAAAACCTCACATTGTTGAACAACTCGGTTTGATTCTGGTGAAAACCCAAAAAGGGTTTATCGGGTAGGCGAATTCTTGCATGCCCAGAAATGTGATTGACCGAACAAAGCGCGGGAACTTGAAAATAGCATCTCTTGGATTGGTTCAACAAGCTTCTGAGGTTCGATTGCTTGATTCGGCACCAAAATGCCATTTTTTTTCTCTTTTTGAGATTTATAAGTCAGAAAAAGGCATTAATTTATGTGAAAATACAATTTGTTTAGGGATAGAGCTTCGATTTTAAATAGTATGGAACCAGAGAGAGTGAGGAAATGTAAAACCTCAACTAAACCCTAAATCGAAATTGGTGGATTCAACCTTGCTTCTGTCCCAAAGTCCTAATTTACATTGTTTTGGGATTCTTACTCTCTTTTTTTTTCTTTTTTCCTTTTTTATGGTAATAAGATGTTAATATATTTTATTATACTGGTAAATTGGTAATGTTCAATTTACATCTTCCAGTTTATATATTCATGAACAAAGTGAATTATCTATGTATGAATATTTGCTCACGAAAAAATAATTAAACAAAAATTATCTATTATTTCTCGGTGAGCAAGAAATATATATACATTTATGAAAATGACAATTGAGTGTGATTGACATACATATTACTACTATTTATATCTTACAAATCATATTCAATGGGTGAATATGATTTATATATATATACACAAAAATGATTTATTATTTCTTGATGAGCAAGAAATATATACATATTTATCGGATGATGATTGAATGTGATTTAGATATTACTATTCACACTTTACAAATCATATTCAACTAATTGAATATAATTTATATATATATAATTCAACAAGGTGAATATATATATTACTTTTTGGGATAATTATATAAATTTTTCCTGAACGAATGCATAATTGTATACGGTTCCTAATATTTTAATAATATCAAAAACGTTTCTTAATATCATTGGAATATTGGTTTGACAAAAAATAATACTGAAATAACATATATATCCTCTTATATTTTGAGATATTTAGAGAATTTTTTAGATGATGGTGAATTTACTACCTTGTCCACAAATATATTGGCGAAAATTATGTGTCATTTCATGTGCGCCCCTTATCTTTCCCAAATCATAACAAAAAGCTTGTAAAGAGAGAATTAGTGATTTTTAAAGAGAGAGAGTATGTGTAAACAACCACTCAGATGGGTTTATATAGAATACGGGCCCGTTTGAAAATGGTTGTTTTTGTTTTTGTTTCCGTTTTTTGTTCCCAAGTTGGGAACAAAACTTATTTGGCACCCAAATTTTCAAAAACATTTTGGTGAACAGTGTCAAGAACAAATACAAAAACAGACCTAAATCTGAGAACATGAAATTTGTGGTTTTTTTTTTTATTTTTTGTTCTTCACACACACATATATATATATACACACTTTTCCCTCTCACCATCACCACCACCACCACCACAAATCTACACACACACACACATATATATACACACACATACACACCTTTCCCTCTCCACCACCACCACCACTAGGGCTGGCAATTCATCTCGGTGGGTCGTATTTGTATCGGGTTGAGATCGTGTCGGGTTGAAAAATACCTGGTTAATATACGTGTCAAATATGTTCAACCATAACCTAACTCACATGTTATTCGTGTCGACCCATGTAATTCATTTATCCTATTTAATATAATATATTAAATTAAAATTGACACAATCCAATACGAAACAAACTATTTAACCTATTATCAGTAAAATTAAATTGAATTTGACACAATCTAGTAATAGTTTATCAATATATTTTAACCCATGACCAATTAGAGAAGATAAAAAAATAAAAATAAAAATTTAATTTAAATATAATCGTGTTCGGGTCAACCCTTATATTCTCGTGTCGTGTTCAGGTCGACCCTTATACAACTTCAACTCTTTTATGGTCAATCCTAACCCTTTTAATTCATGTCGTGTTATCGTGTCGTGTCTCATTTTGTCAGTTCTAACCACCACCACTACCATAGATCTACACGCACGCACATAAATACACATTTTTCCCTCTCAACCACCACCATCACAGACCTACACACACACACACACAAATATATATACACACCCTTCCCTCTCCATCACCACCACCAATTGAGGCAAACCCTTCCACCCCTAATTGCCCTAAACCCCCATTTTGGAACAAAATATAAAAATTGGTTCCAAACACATATTTGTTTTTGTGTGTTTTGGGGGGAAAATACAAAGACAAAGACAAATACAAATATATATTTTTGTTTTTCACCCAAAAACCAAATACAAAAACACTGGTTTCCAAACGGGGCTTACATATGAGGGCAATTCGGTAAAATAAGTTGGGATATTCTAGTATTTTGAATGCAATAGTTAACTGTAAGGATAACAAGGGTAAAATAGGTAGTTTGGTCCATAATATACCTTTATTGATCAATAAAGTAAATTTACGGCGTGCAATTAAGGGAAGTTTATGATATTATTAAAATATTAGGGGAATTGCGTGCCATTATGCCATAGTTCGGGGAGGTTTGTGTAATTATCCATTAACAAGGTAACTACAGTGGGCTTCATGCTAAGGCTGAAGAAAGCAGGCCAAAGGCCCAAGTTGACAAAAGAAGGAAGAAGACTCGGCCCAATATAGGCCCAACCTCTTACAACTTAATATTAAGCTGATCTGCTAACCTCCATCTATATCTATTCATGTATTATTAAAGACTTAAAGTTCAAACTCTAATGCGCAATTAAATATAGACATTTATATGGTTTCACTACACACAAAGGGAAGGTAACAAGGTGGAATTTAATAACAATAATAATTGATTGAGAATTCTTTATTTATTTGTCCCTTGTGACAGTTGAAAATGATTCCTAAATTATCTTTAATTAAACTTATCCTCTACAAGTCCACAGCCATCACATTATTTATTAATTCTTTAGAAGGATGTAGAATTCTATGATAATTTAAAATGATGGAGGTTGAGCTTTAACAGATTTTAGGGGGGAGGACAAAGTTGATGGTAGGCTAGCTTGGAACTCCAATGACTATAGTAAGAGTGATGTTCAAATAATAATGTACATGATTAATGTACTTGATTTATATATCTGAAAATTGAGATTCAATTTGTATATCTAAAATTTGTCTTTGAGAATACTGAAAATTAAAAATTGTCATTGAGAATTATGAAAATGAGTTATCTAAAAACATACATTTTTATAATTAAATTTTCTGAAAACGGTTTTCAAAAACCCATCCAAGCAGAATTTTTGTACAAGTTTTTATTTTCAGTTTTCAAATATCAAAAAATTATTTTCAAAAAACAAACCAAGCAAGCCCTTAGTATTTTGATATTTTCACACTTGTTATGTTGTGTTAATGAAGAGTTTGTGTGCGATATTCGATTAAACTCTTTGTCGTTTTCTCATATAGTGAAATGTTTTAACTCTAAAATGTATTCTTAATTTTAGGTGAATTAATTAAGAGTCCATATGTTTGTTGCGTGTATGTGATTGTTTTTTAAAAAAATTACGATAAATTTATGATTTATCATTAAAATAATAACTAAACATCACATAATAAAATTTTGGAAATTGATTTTGTATACATTTAGATAGACGTAGTTTCTATCATACCATGATCCCGATTGTGAATCAAAAAAAAAAAAAAACTCTTTAACTGAATCTAATCCTAATTAGATAAGCCATGATTTTTTTTATTCATTTTCTCCAGGTCTTAATAGCAAATAATTTAAATCCAAAAGCAATCCATTATTTGTTTGCATAAGCCTAGAAATGATAATGTTGTCAACCAAACAAAAAACTTGTAGTTGGAACATGAATTAGAAATCTTTTGGTTCTCAAATGGATTTGGCTCAAAAGTGATGACCAACTCATTGAACAATGGTGGAGATGGATTCCTTAATATTCAAAGTGATTAGTCAGAAATGATGTAAAGTTAACCTAAATCTATCATATATATATATGTTAAATCATGGCTTGTATCATCATGTTGAATATCTTGTCCGTCCCTAACAAGAAATGATACATATATATATTTTTAATGATATTCTCAAAACATGACTTTGATGAATGTTTTACCTATTTTTTTCTATTATAACTAATTATTGATCTTATTCACTTTCCTCATCCACATTTATTTTCATTTTTCCTCTTTATGAGGATACAGAGTCATCTGTTGACCATGCAAGGGAACATTAGTATCATGCTTGGTTCAGCAATGAGCTGTTGATTTCTGATTGGGACAGCATTGTAGATTTATATATCCCACATATTTTTCATATAAGATTTTTTTTTTAATTCAAAACTTGTATTCATACAGAATTGTGCATTGACTTGCATAATAAAATCTATAGATGGATCAAAGAAATAAATTATAAAGTTCAAAATTAGTAAACCAAGGAGGAGAAGACAAATATGGATTATATATATATACACACACAAATGAATTACCTTTATTCTTTTTTTTTAATTTACTTTGATTTCAAATATATATAGTCTCCAAGGTCCGCCCTTGTGCGGTCACATATATATTAAGAGACTTGAAATTTAACATGACACTGCATTCAATTAATATCCCTATCTTGAATTAATTATATATTTAACGTTAAGTAAAGTGACTATTTACATATATGTCTCTCTATATATATTAAATGTATATTTTGTAATATTTTTAAACATATTTATATTATTTTAAAAGTAAATATAAATTTTTATCATAATCGCGACCCAAACCGATAGCCCGATATATATATATATATATATAACTGTGGAAAGGGGGATTTGGTATTGACATGAATACAGTTGGCTTAAAGTGTATCTAAAAACAGAAGATTTGGCAGTTATGTGTATTTGAAAAGAGGTCAGATAGATTGAGAAAAAATAATAATAAAAAAAGGTCTAAGAATTCCAAACTAGTGGTCCATTTGATGTTATGGGACGAAGCACTAAAACCACAAATTAGAGACCCCTATGGCCCTATGTTTGAAAGATACCACAACCCCACATATAGCTTTGATAGTATTTTTTATGTTCAATAAACTTGAAAACTCTTGGATTTAGATTGTGACCTATGTGTGAATACATCAACTTGTAAGGCATCATTTTCTTTTTAGGAATTTTTTTCAACTCTTAAGAAATAGATGTTAAAATAAAAGATAAGAAATTGAATTGACCTTGAAATGGACAAGGAAGATAATTGTTATTTGGTAAAGGTGTTTAAATCGAATTTGAATGGAAAATGAAATGAGGATGAATGGAATGAATGTTATTTTAATCTATTAGCTTGATTTTTTTGTTGAATTCTGAAACATCTGACTTATTACCGTTAGAACAATAATTATGTTCAGAATGCGGCCCCGGATAGATAGGGTGATCCGATCATAAAGAAAGCCTTGTAAATACGAATAAGAAAAAATATTACAGATTCTTAAATCATTTCCGAATGGAATATAAAAAAAAATATATATATATATATAGAGATTAATCATCTAATAAATTAATTTTTTTGGGGCGGAATTGTGAAGTACTCGATTCCTTACAACCATTACATTTCCCGTACTCAACTCATTACAACAATTATATTTACCCAAAAAAATTAAATAAAATAAATAAAATATTTCGGGTCTCTTGGAATTTCCTAGTATCAAGTCTTGGAATGAATTTGGTGGTAAAATATACCCAAAAACATATATTTGGTAAGTGTATTTCTTAAATTTACTTCTAATTTTAAAATACTATTTTTCATGAAAAATTTGTCCGCTGTCCTTCACAATTATTGCAAGGCTTCAACTTGTGGAAACTTCTTTTGTTTGAAATGGATTCGATGTGTTCCAAGTTTTCCACCCATTGGACTAAAAAACAACAAAAATAATTCCTCAAATATTTACTTTTCATTTTAAATTGTAATTTGGTAAATTCAAATTGTCGAATGATGATAAAAAACAATGATATAATAGCAGTGTGCCTTGTTGGTAAAATTGGTGCAGTCTACGTTAATGTGAACAAGGGAAAAATGCCCAGATACTCTCATATGTACATGTATATGTATATAATATTGTAAATAATGTATTGGGTGATGAAATAAGACCCTTCTACATCATTTTTTTGGCACCTTATATACAGAACATTTACAATAATGACTTTTAAATATAACATATAAAAATGATTTTGGAAAATATTCTAAGGCAGGCTTTCAACTATGTAGTCTAACCTTTCATTTTCAAACCATTGAATAAGTTGTTGTAATCACTCTCCAACTCTTTCACCATCTCACACACACGCCTATATATAATATATATTGGGTTAATCTTATTCTAGCCCCTTGAAGTTTATCTTAATATCAATTTGATCCCATCAAATTTCAATAATTCCAATTACTCCTTGAATTTAATTTTTATCTCACTTAGATTAACTCTTTTAATTGAGTGACGTTACCCACTGACCACTATCGAATAAATCCGTTAATAAATGTAACGGTCGTTAGTGAGAGAGGGTGTGTAATTGAAATTATTGAAATTTGAGAGAGTTAAAGTGAGATTAAGACAAATTTTAAGAAGTGGAAGTGAGATTAATCCTAATATATTTTATATAGTTTTAGTGTTAATTACTAAAAATAGATACCATTAAAAGAAAGGATCAAGTCTTAAATGTAAGAATAGACCAAGTGCATTGTTCTTATTGAAGAAATGACTTGTCATAGATTTTTCAGGTAGAAGAACTCAATCCGAAATGTCGATCTCTCTCTGGTGGTTAAGATAAGGCATAGCAAACGTGCATGGTGGGTCATCACAATTTCAGTATATATATATATATATATTTATAATAAAGTCCAACCATATATAACTAAGCTGTGTACTAGACTTGTGACATCATATAAATGATTAATTTTTAATTGTCTTTCTCACATGTTTGGTGATGTTTGAAAAAATTACACGATTTAATGTACTAGTCACAATTGAAGAAGCAAAGTTTGTTTATCTTTGAAATATATAATCAACCCAGTGTTCTATATTGCATGCATCTATGTAAAGGTACTCCCTCCGATTTAATTTAGTTGTTCATATTTTAATAATTTTTTTGATATTTTGTATTTTTTATTTTGCTTTTTGATAATATAATATAATTATAGTTTTTAATGGGGTCATCGCTCTTTGAAGGAAAAATTTGAAAAAGTATATGATAATATTATTTTGAAATTTTAAACTGGATAATTAATTTGGGACAAATAAAATAAACAAAATGAACAACTAAATTGAGACGGGAGAGTAGGAAAATATCTCGATCCTCCCGCTAGATGTCTCATTTTATAAATTTAATGTCCACCTTTCATTTTTGAAGATGTTAATCATGTGTTCAAATTGTATTAAATCACATTAGTGACATCCTCTCAGGAGAAGACCCAAATATTATTAATAAAGTATATGTTGATGCTAAAGTAAAATAAAAAAATAAGTCAAAATATTACTCTTTAAGTAAGCATTTACTCACAACTCAAAACTCGAATTCTTACTCTCCTCTTAAAATTTTGAACTAGAAAAGTTTTATCATTGGACTAATAACTATTTAGAATATTAATTGTAGTTTTTTGTTCAAACATAAAGAATAGGAAAAAAAAATGAAAATTAAGGATGCGTTTGGATAGGGGTATTTTCGCTTTTGTTCTTGTGTTTTTTCACCGTTTACGGGAACAAAAACACGTTTGGGAGCCTTTGATGGTTTTTGTTTTCGTGAAGAGTAAAAAAAATGTTTTCTCACCCTTAGTTCAAAATTTGAGAACACCAAAATGATGTTTTTTTGTTTTTGGCACTGTTTATTCTTAGCAAAAAAAAAATTAATTGTTGCAGATTTCCTAACCTTCATCTTAAACCTCTAAATCCTAACCTCTAAAAATTTTTTTTTTTTTTTTTCCCGAAAATTTTTTAGACAAAATTTCCAACCAAACGTGTTTTTATTTTTGGATTACCCTTAGGACAAAAACAAGAAAAAAATTTGTTCTCGAGAAATAAAAAACGAAAACGAAAACACTAATTTCCAAAAGAATCTTAAGGTCTTCTTTAATATCTAGAATGAGTGATTTGTTTAATAGTTACAAATTATTGTTTTGTACCTTTTTAACATAAAAAATAAAAATAAAAATCTTCTCTTTCACTTTCTTATCAAGATTTTTTTCCGTACAGGATGATGGGTCTCTATTTCTTTCCCTATTATTTACCTTCACACTATTTTTCTTTTAGTTATTTCCTAACTTAAATTATTGAAGGACTTCTCACCATCCAACACTGATAAGTACAAATCCCATACACCATCCAAAGAATTCAAATCATTGTACTCTCACAATAAATGGACATGACTTGAGGGTCCAAATGATATTATTTTTCTTGACTTCGTTTAGGGTTATTCACCCCCCATCTATGGGTGTTTAAACCAGATTCCGGTTTGGTTCCAACTTCCCCGTTCAAGGGTGTTCAAAATCAGTTTGGTTTTGATTCCGGTTGGAATCAAAATCGGAATTAATTTTTTCGATTTTTGAAAAATTGGAATTGAAAGTGCAAGGAACCAAATCAAAAAATTGATTCAATTCCGATTCCTTCTATTATTTTTTTACAAAAACAAAAATATAAAATATTAAAAGATAATATAATTATAAATTAGATTATTTAAATTATTACAAACCCAAAATCAAATATATAATTAGTGGAATGAAAATAACTATAACAAACAATTTTTTATATATATGCTTATATATGTAGACTTATATATATATATAAGGTAAAACTTATATGGAATGAAATCTTTAAATCATACGAAAATTTTCAAAGTATGGTCAATTTATGTTGTGATCTATAGTTTATGAATCAAATGCATACCACACTATTTATTAAATAATTTTAAAAAATAAAAAATAAAAACGGTTCGGTTCCACGAATCCGGAACCGGAACCGGAACCGAACCGAAATTTTTGGTTATTGAAATTTTGAAACCGGAATTGCTGACGGTTCCGGTTCGGTTCTTGAACACCCCTACCCCCATTCATTGTATCTGTATATAAAACATATATACATAGTTGGGTATAATGAAGGTTGTGTAATGTACCTAGATCTTGTTTGAATTGACTTTTCAAATGTTATTTTATATTTTTCAAAGGAAAAAAAGTTGTTTTCAATGGGGTTTAATAAAAAATTTAGAAAAGCTTTTGAGTTTTGGAATATCATTTTAAAAAAATTGATGTAACAACTTCTCAAAACAACATTCACTTCTCTTTTTCTTTTGATCGTTTCGTGTTATTTGTTTATAAAGATTTTAAAAGATATCAATATTATTATGAAACACATCTAATATTTGTTTTTTAAATTAATATTTTTAAAATTTGTTATATAATTAATGATAAAAACCGATATTACGAAGTTCAACCATGGACTAATGCAATGTACTAGGGTCTATAATACACTATGATAACGTGGCACATTATGAAGTTGTACGAGTGTGAGTGTGTCCCCACCACTGCCCTTTAATTTGTATTTTATTGCAAAAAGTAAAATAAAAAATAAAAAATGGGCATTGAGCTTATTAGAGCATCCGGTATGGATCTCTGGCTTTGGTAAAATCAATTGGTATGGTGCTCTCCAAAGCTGATGTGGAGGTTTTGGCTAAAAATGAGGGTCCTCAAATGTGGCGAGTTGCTTGGCCAATCTAAGTGGGCCCATCTAATTGACTTTTATAAAAGTGTGAGATTAGGGTAATATGGATTGATACATAGGCTTTATAAAATACATATATAGATAGATATATGTCAATACATTATATATTTATGTGTATGAATAAATAATTAATTTTAAATAAAAATAAATTACAAACAATTATGAACAAATATACATTATATATTTATATGTGAATGAAAAAAAAATTGGAGATTGAAAAAAATAAATTTGGTGAGGCAAATTGGAGGGAATTAGGGTTGGAGAATCAATTGGGTTATTTACTACAATATATATATACATGTCCCACATATAAAAAAATATGTAATGCATTTTATTTAATGTAATGTCTTTTTATTAATTTAATTATCTAATAAAATATATGAATTATTATTTAGTTTTTTAAAAAAATTTATGTTATTTTTTATTATTTAGCAAATATAATTATTAATAAATTAAATATAAAATTTATAAAATAGTTAGTCAATGCTCCTGCTTCACACCATAACTTTATTAGCCAAATAATAATACTAGCAATATTGACTTACGTTGCTAACTAAAATACAAAGGGTTAACTTCATTTACACCCCTTGAGGTTTGCTTTTACTTCAATCGCACCCCCTCAGGTTTGAATATCTTTAATTACACCCCCTGTAAGCTTTTGATGGTGTGAAATGTCTAAACTACCCTTAATCCAAATACTACTTATTCCTGGAATAAGTTAACCCAATATCCACCTAAACCTAACCCTATTCCAAACACTCCTAACCTATGTCCAAACATACCCTATCTGATCTATATACACTTAAGACATATACACTACACATATACACAATCTTATATACATAATACATATATGTTTCGTTTCTCTCTCAAACCCTAACACTCAAATACGCCGTTTCTCTCTCAAACCCTAGATCTGATCTATGCTTCGTTTCTCTTTCAACCGTTCGTTTCTATCAATTTCAAACCCTAAACTTCACATGCGTCGTTTCTCTCTCAACCCTAACACTCATACACGTTGTTTCTCTCTCAAACCCTAGATCTGATCTATGTTTCGTTTCTTTCTCAACCATATGTTTCTCTTTCAACCATTCGTTTCTCTCAATTTCAAATCCTAAACTTCACATGTGTTGTATCTCTCTCAACCCTAGATCTGATCTTGTCAAATCTTGAAACCCGTCATCCAAATATATACTCTGCAGACCCCTTTTCTAAGATCATGAACCGTTTCTCTCAATCCCTTGAAGGAAATCCTAGATCTGAATTTGTTCAAAGTTTGGGTTCGTTCGCAGTAAAACCCTAGTTCTGAAGCCGTCTCTGTGTGGTTTCGTTCGCAACACCTGGAAAACCTTAGTTCTGAAGCCGTCGATGTGTGGTTTCGTTCGCAACACCTAGAAAACCTTAAATCTGAAGACGTTCACTATTTGGGTTCGTGGAAGAGGGTTCTCACTTCTTGTGGTTTCTTTCGCAAAGAGGTAAGCTTTATCATTGTTTAATTTCTCATTTGAAAAATTGGGGGTTTTGTGATGATTGCTAAATTAGGTCAGAAAAATTGGGGATTTTGTATAAATTACAAAAATTTGGGGGTTTCTTGATGAATTCTAAATTAGGTCAGAAAATCTGTGTATATATTTATATATATATTGCTATGTCGGTGTATATAGATCTCTGTGTCTGTTTATATGGGCTTACATATATATATATATATATAAATTTATGTATGTGTGTGTTGTGTTGTTCAATCCAGTAAAGATGAGTTCAAGTTCACTTTTATTGTGACTTTGATTTTTTTTTTGTGATTATGATTGTTCCGTTCATAATTTCAGATCATGATGTTGCTGCTAGGTTTTTCTTAAGGATTGTTTGTGTTGAATCATGGAACTTGGGTTTAATTGAATTGGTTTTACTGGGCTGTGGTGTGAAGATTCAATTGTTGGTGAAAGTTGTGTTGAGGAATACAGAGTTGGGTTGGGTAAAATTTTGGATAATTTGAAAAAGCAAATTTGATAAGAAATTTCTAGATTTGTGAATTAAAATTTTGAGAAAATATTTGTTTTGTATTGAAAAAAAACTTTGAGAAACCGAAATAAAATTTGGACAACTTGAAAAGAAATGTTGATAAACTAATTTTTACATGTTGAATTATACTTGTTGTTTTACAGTTTATTTATACTTAGTGTTTTAATGTTCAGTTTGTTTACAGTTTATTTGTGCATGTTATATTTTTGATGCATTATTTGATGCATTTTGTATATTTTTTTTTTTTTACATTTTACAGTGATGGCAGACCCATTTTTTCTCCATAATATTCATGTTTTTTTTGAGTCAAACAGTGTAATTATCAGGAGGGTAGACCCTGATAAGTATTGCATTTTTGACTTTCTGGAAGATATAAGTACTGCATTTCTTAGTGATTATCCTGGGGGTTTGGGATTTACTTACACTGTGTATTGTGAGTTATTTGGGTCAAAGGGCAATATGTTAATTGAATCTGACAAACAAGTAATGGAGATGTTTAATGAACATGTGGGTGTAAAAGATATTAAGTGTTTTCTTAAGATAAGTGAAGTTGAACCCTTAGCTGTTGAAGTACCTGTTGAGGGAGATGGGGGAGCTGAGGGAATTGATGCTGCTGAGGGAGATGAGGGAGATGATGGAGCTGAGGGAGATGAGGGTGATGTATATGGGCTTAAAGAAGAGGAAGAAGACTGGAGGGCAGAAGGTGACACATATATTGTTCAGTCTGAGTCTGATGACTCTAACTCAGATGATGAAGAGTGTTGTGAAGGTGATGAGGGATGTATGGATGGTGATCAGCTATCTGATTATGAGTCAGATGATGATCCCCATTCTGACTCAAGTTCTGAGGTGTTTGAGAAGCCTCCAAAGAAGTGTAAGAGTGACCAATGGGAAAAAAGGGTTAAGGGAAAACTCTATGAAAGGGTTAAAGGGCAGAAAATTAAATTAGAAGTAAAAATGTTGTTTGAAAATGTTAGGGTATTTAGGCAAGCCTTGTTGGATTACATTGTCCAAGAAGGATTTGAAGTAATTAAGAAAAAAAATGAGTCAACTAGGGTGACATGGGAATGCAAAGCTAATGGGTGTCCATGGAGGGTTCATGCATCTCCATTGCCTGATAAAGTTACCTTCCAGAGAAAGTCATATTGTAGTGAGCACACATGTGTAAGGGTAAATAAGAACCAAACAATTAAATCAACATGGATAGCCAAGAAATATTTCAAACATTTTAAGTTGAATCCTCTAATGACAGTTGAGAATCTTCAAGAGTCAGTTGAAGCCAAGTTTGGGATAAAAGTCAGCCTGCAACAATGCTATAGGGCCAAAAGAAAGGCAATGGAAATTATTGATGGGAATCATGAAGACTCATATAAACTGGTGCACCCTTACAAAAATGAACTTAGGAGGTCTAATCCACATTGTATTGTCACTCTTGACCATTATGACCCTAAGGGTAATGATCTGCCCCAGTTTAGTAAGATCTTCATTGCATTTGATGCTATGAAGTATGGATTTATCAAAGGGTGCAGACCATTCATTGGTTTGGATGGGTGTTTTCTAAAAGGACCCCAATGAGGAGTCTTACTTTCTGCAGTTGCATTAGATGGCAACAATGGGTTGTTCCCCCTTGCTTATGCTGTGGTGGAGAGTGAAGGAAGACCTACTTGGTCTTTTTTCCTGAAGAATTTGAGGGACATGCTTGGTATAGATGCTGAAACAAGACCATGGACCTTGATGACTGATATGCAGAAGGTAAAATTGTCTTTATTCTGTTTTATACTATTTAATTCTTTTTGATACTGTTTTATATTGCTAAATTACACTGATTATAAACTGTTTTATACTGAATTATACAACCATGAGATTCTAATTTTATACTGTTTTAAGCTGTTTCTTAGTGCTGAAAACTTGGTGACTGATATGCAAAAGGTAAAATTGTCTTTATTCAATTTTAAACTGTGATTATAATGCTGAAAACTGTGATTATATTGCTGAAAACTGTGATTATACACAATTAAACTGTTGTATATTGCTAAACTGTGATTACATTGTGTAAAACTGTGATTATACACAATTAAACTGTTGTATATTGCTAAACTGTTTTATATTACTGAAAACTTGGTCTCTTTATAGTGCCTTAAACTGTTGTAAACTGTTTTATATTGCATTATAGGGCTTAGTGGCTGCAGTTCATGAGTATTTTCCACAAGCAAGTCACAGATTTTGTGCTAGACACATGTATAGTAGTTTTAGGAAAAAATTTCCTGGTGTGTTGTTGAGGAAGTACTTTTGGAGGGCATGTAGAGCATACAACCAGATTGAGTTTGAGAATGCCATGGGAAGTTTGTATGGACTTTGTCCAGCAGCTCATGGTTGGTTAATGGAGAGGCCTTTCAAGATATGGACTAGGTTTGGATATAATGAAAATTCAAAGAGTGACCACATCACAAATAACTTGACAGAATCTTTTAATAATTGGGTAGGGAAGCAAAGGTCAAAGCCACTGTTGGTAATGCTTGAGTGGATTAGGGTTAAATTAATGGTTAGAATCGAAAAGAGATTCAAGAAATCACAAGCTTGGGGGGGGGGGGGACTGTGGCACCACAAATTAGGAAAAAATTAAACAAGGCAATAGAAGAATCAAGAGGATGTAGAGTTAACTCAGCTGGTAATGGAGAGTTTGAGGTGCATGAAATGGATGTGGGAGTGAGTGTGGTCAATCTTGGGTACAACATATGCTCGTGTAGAGAGTGACAATTATCAGGGATACCTTGTAAGCATGCAGTTGGTGCAATTATGTTTAATAGAGATGATGTGGAGAAGTATTGTGATCCTTGTTATAGTAAACATAGTTACATGCTTGCACATGGTGGGATCATACATCCCATTCATGATCAGAAGTTGTGGCCCCAATTTCCTGGTTTTCCATTGGCTCCCCCTCCTAAAAGAAGACTACCTGGCAGACCTAGAGTTTATAGGAGGAGTGAAGAAGGTGAAGCAGGCAGGTCTTCTGTTTTGAGGTGCAAATATTGCCTCTTAACAGGGCATAATAGAAGGACTTGCCAAAGAGCTCAAACAACAAGAGAGAGAGCTGCAAGAGCAAGGCAAACAGTGAGTTCTCAAGTTTTTTACTACTTTTATTTTATCTAAATTGTTATATTTTTGTTTGTTACCTAAATTACTTTATTTTTTTTCAATATAGGAAGTTAATGGGCCTGGAGCTTTTCAAGGAGTTGGACATGGGAATGATGAACCTGGTGGTAGTGGTGAAGTGGGACCTTCTCAAGTTACACAGCAGGTATATGAAACAACATATTAGTTGAACTATTTTTTTGTACTCTTATTTTTTGATAATAATGAAAATTCATGTATATTTTTGGAGGTGTAAATTATATTTTTGTTCACTTTAGGAGGCTAATGTGGCTCAAGCATCTCATGGAGTGGGAATGACTGAACCTGGTGGTAGTGGTGGAGTGGGACCTTCTCAATCTTCTCAAGTTTCTCAAGTTACACAACAGGTATATGAAACAACATATTAGTTGAACTATTTTTTTGTACTCTTATTTTTGGATAATAATGAAAATTCATGTATATTTTTGGAGGTGTAAATTATATTTTTGTTCACTTTAGGAGGCTAATGTGGCTCAAGCATCTCATGGAGTGGGAATGACTGAACATGGTGGAGTGGGACCTTCTCAAGTTACACAATGAATTTAGACACTGTGTATGTTTTTGAACTGTTTTTTGGTGGTCTAAAGTGGTGAAAATTGATGCATAATTTGTTCTTTGGTCGGTACATGACACTTTTGATGCACAGTTTGATTTTTTGGACAAATGGTTAGTGACACTTTTGGTACATGACACATAGAAAGTCTTTTGGTACATGACATATAGGAAGTCATAACTGAATTGTTTGGGGCTGCTTTGATGTAACTAGTTACATATTTTGGTACTTTGATCAACTGGTGGAAGTTACATGATGCAAATGTAATTTTTGGTACTTTATTTGATGTAATTGCTTTGACATTTTATTGGATGAAATGATTATAGTTTGGTACATTAGTTACATATATATTTTTACTTGAAAAAAATAGCATAAATGGATAACAAAATACATAGAAATGTAGTCAGTTTTAATGACACATTAGTACATTCAAAAGCTTTTAACCTTGCCCATATCACATTGGTTTTTGCTTTCAATTCTGCAACCTCTTCAAAAATTTCAACTTCGGCTTCATGCTTTAATCCATGATCTTCACCAATCATGGGATTACACCATCTCCACAATCCGCATTTTGAAGTTTCACAAGCATAGTACAATCTTCCTTTATTGTGGTTTTTGTCATTCTCTGTAATTCTCACTATAGCGAAAATCCCACACTGACACTTGATATTCTTGTACCTAATATATCCCCTACTACCACCACTTCCATAACTGATTTCAGACATGAGCAAATAAAGGGAAGGAAAATGAGCAGAAAATGGAAAAAAAAAAAAAGCAATTGAAAGAGGGCATAATGCAGAAATGAGGCAAGCAAACTTTATAAAGGCAAAAAAATTGACCGTTGCAGAATATGACCGTTGAGGGGGTGTAAGTGAAAAATTATTGTGTCTTGTTTGGGGCTCACAATATGACCGTTGAAGGGGTGTAAATGAAAAAAAAAAATGGGCTTCATTTTCGCGCCAATGGAAAGTTGGAAATTTTTTTTCAAAGGGTCAAATTGATAATTCAATGGGCATGGATTTGGCGCCAAAATATACTGCATACAGGTCACAAAAAATATAAGTAATAAAATAAAACTTTAAAAATTAAAAAAAGTAATAAAATGATGGGAGGGGGTCTAATTGATAAAAACATTATCCTTGTTTCCAAACAGAATAGGGATAACACATTAAGGGTAGTTTAGGGATTTTAAAAAAAATTCTGGATGATGTCATCGTTCAGGGGGTCTAAGTGATGAGAATATTGAACAGTAGAGAATGTAATTAAAGATATTCAAACATGAGGGAGTGCGATTGAAATAAAAACAAATATCAGGAGATATAAATGAAGTTAACCCAAATACAAATAATTAGCCACATTTAGATCAGAGCACTCTTAGCAATAGAATGAGGAATCAATCCACTAAATAAGATGGGTCTGTCCCATGTGACAAACTATAATACTATTTGTTAGGTAAGAGGACAGATCTCACTTGCTTTTGTGCAAACTTTATCCATACCATAAATAAGTCCCCAATAAAATGGGAAAAAGAATAATGACTACTATTATTGTTGAACTTTACATCCACTTGCACCACAAATATAGCAAATAATAGTACTATATAGGCTTGACATGCTATTCGAGTTGGGTTTAATAAAATTTCGTTTTGCGTTAGTTTATTAATAAGTGGACTAAATTCGAATAATATTTTTTAAATTTACTTCGTAAATGAATTAAAATCAAATAAGTATGAGCTCAATTCAAAAATATTCGCGAACAAAGTTCGTCAACAAGACTTGATAAAATTCACTTATATATATATATAATATAAATTATTATATTATGTAATATATAGCATATTAAGATATCTAAAACCTAATTTACTTTACACAAATTTGATCTCATATGGAACAAAGTCCTCCCCAACAAACATATTAATTAACTTCAATATTATTATATCAAAAATTATCAAAGACCCCAACATCTAATAAATAACTGAATCTAAGTGTCTATTGGTAAGAGTAATATATGGTACAACCGAACTGAGCCGTTTATGAACAGGTTCGAACTCGACTCGTTAAAACTAGCGTCTGACTCAAGCTCATTCGTTCAACAAATGAATCAAGTTTAAATATAATTTTTAGACTCGTTTAATAAATAAATAAGATTAAACATTGTAAAATTCGGCTCATTTGCATTCTAGCATTATATAAATTAAATATTTATATAAATGAAAAGAAGCAAGTTGTTTACAATAATACACTTTACCCCAATCTTCGAAATATAATTGGACCTAAAGGTGTATATATATTTTTTGGATGATCGAATGTTGCTAGTGCAACCTCTCTTCATTCTTGTTTTCACGTACCGGAGGTCGGATAATATATATACTTTCTATTGAAAATATCAACGGAAAAAATATTACCTACGTGAGATTGGATAATATTTATTCCTCTTATTTTAAAATACGAATGTCGAGTTTGTGAGATAAAAATTAAATTCCTATAGATGAATGAAATGATGGGTGACCTAACACGGTATTAGATGTCTTATCAAAAAACTTACTAATAGACAACTCAATACTCTTATTTTGTGAGGTAAAATAGCGAACTTGAAATTTACTTTTATACAGAAATACAAAGTAGGAACATAGTAATATACTATTAGTAATTCTTTACTGTTCATGTAATGAATTCCTCAATTTTATTTTATTTTTTATTTTTTATTTTATCATCTTTATCTTTTTAAATTTGTCAACACAATAAACGGAACATTCACAATTCTATACTTATATTTTATTTGTTAAAAATAGTACAACAGGACATTTTAATTTGGATGTCCGTACCATAACATTGTTGTACACAATGTTCACCGCTAAAATGTGATTGACATGTGAATTATTGAAAAGTTGGGATAGAGCCATGGATGATGGACCCAAAGAAAAAGAAAAAAACGAATAATTGGATCTATATATTTCAATAATTCCATACTTGAAAGTGAAAGAAGTGGTGGTCTCTATGTCACTTATTACCCCAACCTGACACAAATGTATCCAAACACACACGTTTTTTATCCATTTTGTGTAACATATATGTGTGGTAAATACGAGAGGTGACTTTGTACTATTGTGCATGTTCAATAATTTATTGAAAACGTTAAGGTGTCCCCGCATTGGTTAGTGCCTTCAAATGCTCTATGTGGAAGATCCAATTCCTTTATTTGATCGTTAAAAAAAAAAAAAAAAATAAATTCCTTTATTTGATATATATAAATATAATATAATGCATTAGGATATTATTTGATCAAGTCTAAGTCTATAGTATAGAGGTCTTTTTTACACTTTGCCCATTTAAAAAGAGAGTTTACAACTCACAAAGTTCATACACATGTTTTTTTTTTGTTACCTATAGATTTTAGTTATTTTTAATTCTTATGAGAATTTTAAATTTTAACAGTATTTTGTTATTCGGATTGTTAATACAGGAATATATTGGAAAAAGGACATTAATATAGCTTAATTTGTTCAAGTTGAAAATTGATTTGGTAATCAATATGCATACGAGGCGTCCCAAATCGGATTTAGAATAGGTTCGGGACACTCCCAATCGGGTTAAAAATATATATATATATATATATATATATGAATTGATGATTGGTACTTCGTTTACAACACAATATATTATGATCCATTCAATTGTAGGTTACGTCCATTGAAATATAAATTTTACTATGAATTAAGAATATATATATATATATCTATACAATTTGGGGAAAGCATGCTCACTCGCGCTCCCTTTTTACTCATAGCGTCTTTTTCCAATAATTAAATATCAATCAACAATCCCTTATATCTATCATTTTCCCTATTTAGTTTTTTTCTCTTCTTGTCCAACTTTATTTATAAAGTCATCTTCAACCCTTTTCTTGTCGGACAAGTTTCACAACTTGCCCACGAAGAGTTACCATATTCGTCTCTATTCTATAACAACATTTTAATGGATAAAACTTTCTACTCGAGTCTTCATATTGTTCCACAAGTTTTTTGACTTCCGAACTGAGAATAAAAATTGTTTACTCTTTTTTTACCACACTTATTTAATAAGCAAATTTGACTATCACTTAGAACATTAAGTGATACTTAAAATTATATAAAATTTCAAATGTTTTGGTTATCACTTGATGAAGATTAAAAATTTCCATAGATTTCAAAATGTTAAAAAAAATAATGAAATTAAGCATCACTTAAAATCTTCTATACTTCAAATTTAATTTTTAAAATCTTCAATACTTATTTTTTTATTTTTATCATAGAACAACTAAACCTTTCATACTCTTGTTATTAGAGATATTCATAATACCAAGACTAAAATTATTAACATCCAAGGAAGTATAGGATTCGTAATGTCTTGGTCATTAGAGAAAAAATATATATTTTTAATAATTGTAAAAAAAATCAATCAATTACCACAAGTTATCTAGACAAACACATTATAAATGAGAATCCAATTCCTAAAAAGAGAAACTAAGGATATGTTTACTAACTGTTTCTGCTTCATGTTTTCTGTTTATGTTTCCTGAAATTTAAAAATAATATGAAAAACACGTTTTTTAATTTATTTATGTTTTTTGAGTTAAGAAAACGTTTCCTCTCATTACAAAGAAAACAAGAAGCAAAAAAAAAGGTGCTTCCTCTTTTTGTTTCCTCAAACTCACCCTAATCATCAATAATAAAAAGAATAAGAAATATTAAATCAATAATAAATAAATAAAAAATAAAAAATAATAATTACATAAAATATTATTTTAATAAAATAAAATAAATAAATATAATAAGAAATAAAATAAAATGAATAGATAATTAATAAAAAATAGTATATTAATAAATAAAAAATAATAAAAAATAACTAAAATGAATAAATAAATAAATGATTAAAAATACAATTAATAAAAAAATAAAAAATAAAATAAAATAAATATAATTAATTAATTAATTGAATGATAAATATTTCACAAGAGCAAACTCAAGAAATGAATGCAATGCGTGAGGCAATTGCAAACGAGCTGTGGATAGACCTGTCAATGGATCAGATTTAGATCGGATCAGTTAAATCCAAATCCAATTTATTAAGAAATCAGATTATCGGATTCGGATCATAATCGGATTATCGGATTTTATTTTCAATATCGGATTCGGATCATAATCGGATTATTAACAGGTCTATTGATAAAGATGACAAAAACTCCCGATCCGCAATTCAAATCTGATAATTCGACGGATTTTCACTTAGTTAATTCATATTCGAATTTCTTCATTATAAAATATCTTAGCCGAATATCTAATTAAAAAAAATACAAAAATCAATAAATACTGAAACACTAAAATTATTCACAATTTTAATAATTATATTTATGATCAATTATTATTAATAAATAATAAAATAATTAATAATTAATATTTATATACATGTACAGTATTAAATATATACACATAAAAATATCAAATATATATATATATATATATTTTATATAAATGTATTTATGAAAAAATTAGTAAACATAATTTTGTTTTTTATTTTTATTTTTGAAAAATTAGTAAATAAAATTTAATTCTGCTTTTTCAAAAATTAAAAATAAAAAGCAGAAACAGTTAAGAAACATATCCTAAAAAACCAACTTAGTCACTTTATTGATAGATGGGTGCAACCATCTATTACTTAGCGTGAGAAAGTGACATTTGAAATGCATTAAACATTATCCATACCATGATGGACCATACATTACATGGTAGGTAAATCATGCCATCTCATGGAACTACCCAACCATGAAAAGGACAATTCATATCATATAGTGCCATACACACACATTACCATCAATGATTCATATATATATATCAGTGAACAGCTAGCTAATCCTGGATATTGCTGCCCTTGTAATTCGTGTGCTTGTAGCTTTGTGGTTATGAGATTGGGTCAACTTTAAAAGAAATTTTGTCATCTAGAAAAATTATTTAGAGGGTCAATATAATTTTTTATAAGTTTATGGTAAAATTTATATTTTTTATGCTTTCAAAGGAATTTTTTTAAAAAATTTGGAAGTGGCAATGCAAATTTTTATAAATTTATTGATAAAATTTATATTTTTTTAGGCTCCAAAGAATTTTTAAATTTTTTTTGAGGTGTCATATGCAATTTTTATAAAAATATCTATAATATATATAATTTTTGAGGCTAAACAAATTTGAAAAATATTGGGGAGAGGACATGGCCCCCCTAGCCAAAGAGTGGTTCCGCCTCGTGGCCTTACACTGAGAGAAAGATCTAAAATTATGTTTGTGTTAAATAAATTAGGGTTCAAGAGTTGTGGTTGTGCTTTAATTAAATTAAAAGTTATTATGGGATGAGTTAAATGAGTTTTGAAATGTTGGTAACTTGGTTAGGGCATTGTGGGTTGTGTTTTAATTAAATTAAAAGTTATTGCGGGCTTGATTAAATGAGTTTGGGGATATTAGTTGTGGCATTGTGGGTTGTGCTTTAATTAAATTAAAAGTTATTGCGGGCTTGATTAAATGAGTTTGGGGATATTAGTTGTAGCATTGTGAGTTGTGCTTTAATTAAATTAGAAGTTATTGTAGATTGAGTTAAATGAATTTTGGGATGTTGGTTGTAGTCTAATGCACTCTTAGTTATGGGTTAGATAGATCATAATAATGAAATTATGATTTCATTAAATAGTTTATTAAACTGATTTATATATTACATATATTTTTGACGTATTTTTATTTTTTAGCATAATAGTTTTATCTAATCTTTGAAATTAAGGGGCAATAAACAAAAATTTTTAAAAAATTAATAGGGTCAAATCTCTTTTTTTTTTTTGCTATAATCCCTTGACATAATTTGTATTACTGTTAAAAAAAATTAAATTTTCAAAGGTTCAATTGACCCCTATAGGTTTTTCTATGCTATATAGATAGTACTATTGTAACTAGTCACTCACTTTCCAATTCTCAATCTAATGGTAAATTGGTAACTTTTTGTGCTTAAATCTACCATCTCATGAAGTCCTTTTTTGGGGAGTGTTTTGATTTAGCCATGCACACGTGCTCGGAAAGTAAAGTATATTGAATTACACGTGCGGTGGTAGGGTTTGTCCATAGTATAATACCTAGATCAGTCAACGGGATCTTATCTAGTTAAATCAAAATTTAATTTGTTAATAAATTAAATTATTTGATTCGGATCTTAATCGAATTATCGAATTTTATTTTTAATTCATATTTGACTAATGATTTGGATTATTGACAAGTCCACTGATAAGTATGACAAAAACTCTCGATCTACGATTTGAATCCGTTAATTTAACTATTTTTTACTCAGGTAATTCATATCCAAATTTCTTCATTATCTGATATCTGATTCGATACTCCGATCCAATTATCTAATTAAAAAAAATACAAAAATCAATAAATAAATTTAGATTTTTTCTTGTTCTCCAAGAATCAGTAAATTCAAAATTACCAATCAATACTTATATCACATGTCCATGACAAATATAAAAATTAAAAAACGAAAAAAGAAATTGGAACATTATTAAGTATACTACATTTACAACTCAATATATTAATAAATAGTATATAAATTTAAAGTATAAATACTGAAAATATTGAAATTATTCACACTTTTAATAGTGGTATAGATGATCAATCATTATTAATAAATAACAAAATAATTAACAATTAACATTTATATACTGGTATAATCATAAATATATACACATTAAAATATCAAATATATATTTATATATATATATATATATATATGTTATATAATTTCGGATTGGATTAAAATAAATCAGAATCCAATTTATTAAGAAATCGGATTATCGGATTAGGATCCTATTCGAGTTATCGAATTTCATTTTTAATTCATATTTGGCTAATTTGATTGAATTCAGATCGGATTCGGATAAAAATTCGATCCATTGACAGGTCTAATAATACGATTTTATCACATGACATATATCTTGGAAATACTGAGAAATTTATAATGTCATGAAGGTAAGTCATTAGGTTGAGAAAAAAAAAAAATTTAACTCTTATGTGTATATTAAATCTAATTATCCATATAATTGAATCTACGTAAATATAAGTTGTCCCATTTGCACAATGTAAAAGTCAAATGTAAATATAAGTTGTCCCATTTGCCCAATGTAGAAGTTAATTGTAACTTATTAAGTTTAAACCTCATTATTGATTTATTTTCTCTCAATAGAATTTATCATTTTCAAATTCCATCGATTGAAATATCTAATGAAAAGGTCATCCACAACTGAATATCTAGATGGTCTAAATTTACTGCAATGAAGCAAAAGTTTCCAAATTGTTAGAAGAAAAATCAAAAACCAAATGCACAATCTCCAATGCACTTCAAATAGCTCCAAAAGCCAGAAAGCTCAACATGAGCTGGTGGGCCGTTGATGTTTAGGACGTCATATAAAGTCCATCTCTGATACATAGTATAATGGTCACACACACAACATATATCTATCTATCTATCTATCTATCTATCTATATATATATATATATATAGGGTAAATTGCTTAAAACCCCCCTCAAGTTTACTCTCTTTCCCTACTATACCCCCTCAACTATGAAATGAGCTTAGAACCCCCTAAAGTTTCATAAAATGTTGCACCATGGGCTTGCCCTCAAATATTTTTACCCTTTTATCCTCCAAACTTTTTGTATTTCCACCTTACCTTTAATCATATCCTTACTATTATATTTCTTAATTCTTTAAATTACAAAAATATTATTTCTTTTAGTTAGAATATTAATTATGTCATTTACCTTTAAAGTATTAGACTAAATATACTCTCAAATGTTATTTTTCTTTTTTTTTTAAGTTTTAATTATTTTATTTGTAAATAAATTAACTTGTTATTAAATTTTAGTTTGATTTAAATCATAAAACTCAATCCTAATTAATATATTCATAAATAAATCACAATTTATGAATATATTTTTTATGAAAAGAAAGTTTCATTTGGCAAAAAAAAAATAATAATTAGGATAATGAGTTTTATGATTTAAATCAAATTAAGTTTTATTGGAAAATGATATATATTTTGGAATATATATATATAATTCGTCAAAAATATATATATATTTCAAATTATTTAAAAAAAAATATGAATTTTTTCCAAAAAATATTTTTTTTGAGAAAAATATATATTATTTTCCAAAATATGATTTTTTTCCTAAAATAATATAATTTTTTTCCGAAATATATATTTTTTATATTTTAAAAAATAATGTATATTTTTCAGAAAAAATTCATATTTTTTAAAACAATTCGAAAAATATATACTTTTGACGAATCATATATATATATATTCCGAAATATATATCATTTTCCAATATATATATATATTCCAAAATATACATATTTTTTCGAAAAATAATTTTTTTGAAGGTTTGATTTCACTAAACCCTCCTATACTATTGATGGTAGTTTAGGTATTATGACTCAAAATCATATTTTGGAACATAATATATATTTTTTTCAAAACAATTAGGAAAAAATTCATATTTTTGAAAATAATATATATTTTTCTCAATAAAAATTATTTTTAGGAAAAAATCATATTTTGGAACATAATATATATTTTTCTCAAAAAAATTATTTTTTGGAAAAAAATCATATATTTTTAAAAGAATTCGGAAAATATATATTTTTGACGAATTATATATATATTCTGAAATATATATCATTTTCCAATATATATATATATATATATATATTTTGTTCGAAATATATATATTGTTTTCATAAATTGTGATTTATTTATGAATATATTAATTAGGATTGAGTTTTATGATTTAAATCAAACTAAAATTTAATACCAAGTTAATTGATTTACAAATAAAATAATTAGAACTTATAAAAAAAAATTAACATTTGAGAGTATATTTAGTCTAATATATTAAAGGTAAATGACATAATTAATATTTTAACTAAAATAAATAATATTTTTGTAATTTAAAGAATTAAGAGATATAATAGTAAAGATATGATTAAAGGTAAAGTGGAAATACAAAAAGTTTGGAGTGTAAAAGGGTAAATTTTTTTGAGAGCAAGTCCATGGTGCAAGAAAATGAAAGTTTAGGGGGGTATAATTAGTTGAGGGGGTATAATAGAAAAAGAGAGTAAACTTGAGGGGGATTTTAAACAATTTATTTATATATATATTGTGCAAAATCCCCCTACAAAATATGTAAATTATACCTGTCAAGTTCAAAATGTGTATATAACTACCATTAATATATATATTTTTGTAAGACATACCCCAAAACAATTTTTGGATTGAAATTGAGCATGTGACATGCACATGTCAAACTTAACCCCCAAATGCCCAAAAATTCTCTTATTGAGTTCCTAAAATCATCTTCCTTATTATTCTTTGTTGAGTTAAATTGAATTAAAATTTTAAATGTCAATTTAATTGAATTATTATTTTAATTTCAAATTCAAGTAGAATTCTATTTATACTAATTAAATTTAAATTCATGAGTATCCATCCGATAAGTATAATTTTATTTGGACTAATTAAACTTAAACTCATGAGTCTAAATAAAATACAAATTATTAAATATCATTACCAATTACAATACATAACTCTCTAAGTAAAATTATATTTGGACTAATTAAACTTAAACTCACCATAATTAATAAAATACAAACTATTAAATATTATTAAAAGTTACAACACCATTAGATCTATCTCATTAGGTCCTAAAAATCTCTATCCCTAAAATCTAATTTAAAAATTATATTAAATTATATTAAATATTTAAGTATAATAGGATATTAGAATTTTGAATTTTATAATCCAATTAGGATTATAAATTCTAATATTCATCTGTTTATCGCGACTCTATTGTTATTACTAGTATATATATACAGACATAGGTATATATAACCAAAATTGCTAAATTGCCCCCTAGAATTTTGTTCAACGACTAAAATACACCTAATAAGATAGGGCACTTCAACCCATTGGTGTTAAGTATAGTAAAAGTGTCACCATCAAAGACACGGACCTCCTCTGCTATAGGGTAGGAACAATGCCACGTGTCAAGCAAATGTGTCCAAGTTCAACCTACCAATAATTATTCAGATTAAAAAATGACCCTCTGTCCACGTGTCAACCATTGAACTAGAACGCATGGAAAATCCATAGAATTAGCCATCGAGTATAATTATCCGGTAACTTCATTCACTCTCTATTGTTGTGTGTATACAATACTCTCTCTCTCTAGAAGAGGTTCACTTTCTCTCTCTACCCTCAACCGGGGTTGTGGAGCCCAAACTGGTCCTTTGCTTTGCTGGCTTCAAGCTCTCAATTGTTGGCTTCTTAATGGGGTTTATCTGCACAGACGAGAGAGACCGGAGTTGCAGTTGGCCCAATCACAAACGCATATAGATATACATATAGATATATAGTCTCTCATTGATAACTCCTTTTCACTCTCTTTCTCTTCCTCATCATCTTACCACACAAAAACCATCCAAACCCACTTCAATTTGATCACTGATTTGATGGATCCACTGATCTACCTATTTCACCTTCAGATCTTCCAATCCTTCAATTGTGTGGGTAAGGTTTTTCCACTTTTTCTCTTATATTTTGTTTGAAATTTTAATTGAATTATTGTGATTGGTTTTTTTTTTTCTTTTGAGATTTTAGGAAGAGGGTTTATATATATACATACATACATATAAATATATAGTGAGAGTTGGACCTTCTGGATTTGAAGTGGCTGACCAAACAGTTGTCTTAAGGAAAAGTGAAATTTGACCACTCTTATTTTCAAAGTCCACCCTTTTGTATGGGGTTACATTTTTCATTATTTGCGGCTGTTGCGGTCATGGGTTTTCTGTTTTAAGAAGATATGGTGATGGGTTTCACATGTAAAGACCTTATTCTGAGTTTTGATTCAGTTCTCAGCTGATTTGAGCAAAATATAAACTTCATTCTTTTTTTAACATATTGCTATGATCTTTTAGGTTGTGATTGGTACTAGTTCTGATTTATGTGTTTGTTTGTTATTGTTGTAGACTTGTAGTGTATGTGTGTACACATGTATCATCCTGTGGAGTAGAAAAGGGTGTAGAACAGGAACAATTCAGCATTGAGTTGGTGTTGTTATTCTGGGTTGGTGTTATTTTGAGTGCTTATTAGATGTGGAGAATTTGGAGGGTGATTTGGGTGAAATGAGGGATGTTATCCGGGTTGATGAACTTTTTGAGGGCCTGTTTTCGGCCAAGATCGGACCGGTTTGTACACACAGGCTCGGATGCTGGCGGTCGACAAGAAGGGTTACTGTGGTACAAGGATACAGGGCAACACTTTAATGGGGAGTTCTCAATGGCTGTAGTTCAAGCTAACAATTTACTAGAGGATCAGAGCCAGATTGAGTCAGGCTGCTTGAGCACAAATGATTCTGGCCCCTATGGAACCTTCGTTGGAATATATGATGGTCATGGGGGCCCCGAGACTTCGCGTTTCATCAATGCTCAACTCTTCCAGCATCTCAAGAGTGAGTTTGTAATCCATATGCTAGATTTTGGATAGTTTTCTTTTCCCACATTTTCCAAGTGACCAAACATAGCATTTGGTAAACACTCACTATTTTCTAACTAAGTGAATATTTAGATGTGATCTACTTGTCCTCGATCTTGCAGGGTTTACCTCCGAGCAACAATCCATGTCGGTTGAAGTGATACGGAAGGCATTTCAAGCAACAGAAGAGGGTTTTCTCTCTGTAGTTACTAGACAGTGGCCAATGAAACCGCAGATTGCGGCGGTTGGGTCATGCTGCCTGGTTGGTGTTATCTGTAACGGCACCCTTTACATTGCTAATCTTGGTGATTCCCGTGCTGTTTTGGGGAGGCTTGTCAAGTCAACAGGGGAGGTTCTGTCCATTCAGCTTTCAGCAGAGCACAATGCGGCTATTGAGTCTGTCAGACAGGAGCTCCATTCCTTGCACCCCGACGATTCACAAATTGTGGTTTTAAAGCATAACGTATGGCGTGTAAAGGGTCTTATACAGGTTAGTTTTTTTTTGCAGAGAAAATATTTGATCTTTCAATAACCATAGCTAGGCTTTCTATATCATCTATGTGACTTCTATCATCTGTTTGATTAGCACATTTAACTTATTGTTTTATTGCTAGTTAATTGTTTATCAGCAAGTGGGCAATACCGGACTTGAAGAGTTCGGATTTCCTTATAGTGTGGATTCCACAGTGACATTGTGGCCCAAGTTTGGGTTCGGATCTAGTTTCTATCCTGTTGACCCCAAAACTGAGCTTTCTACCCCCTTTGTGTGTGGGTCGTTGGCCTATTTAGTATCCTCTTATTCCTCGATATATAGGGACATTGAAGGTTTGGAGTGAGACAGAGATTGAAATCGCAGAGAAAGAGACTTTGGGGGCTGAAACTTGTATTGTGAAACTTTCACTGGATCTCAAAAATTGACATAGACACGATTTGAGGCGAACCATGCTAATTTTTTGTGTTCGGTGTGTGGTTTGTTTCGTGTGGTTTGCTTTGTTTGTTGCAACACATGTTTTCATTTTCTCAATTTTTTGGATTATCATCTGTGTTGATGTTTTCTGTGTGATTTCAATCTTGTGATATTCAGAGGACCAGTGCTGGGGCACTTTTTCTTTTTCAAAGTCGAAGGATTGAAATGGAGTGACCATTTCCCTTTTTAATGTGCTTCAAATTACTTCTCCCCATTTATAGTAATCATTTAGCACGAAATATTTAGGAATACTACATCCTTTACACATTGCTCTCGTTGTTACAGAAATGCCTAACAAGCAGGTCTTAGTTTGAAGGTGCTTGATTCCAAATCACGTTGGTCCAGTTTATATATGAACCATTTGATCAGGAATATATGTGCAGTGGTGTTATCTTTGCTGCATCATGATCGCCTTTGAGGGAAAGGAAAAAATAGAAATTGAATGGTTCAGAAAGTATTTCTATTTGTATGGGTGGTTCTCTGCGTGTGTGTGTGTTTCCATCTTCTGATTTTATTCCTGTGGTTGGTTACGTAGGTTACAATTTATATCTAAACCTTGGTGGCCATTATAGACAGTGCGGCTTCATAAGATTTGTGGAGGAGAAACTGACTGAAATAAAGAATTGTCGAAGTGATCGACCTTTTTCTTATGTTTAACGAGGATTATCCTTTTCGACAAAACATGTTCTTTATCCACTTGAATTTTGTAAAGCATGTTTGAAGTTATTTTTATGTTTACATTCATCCATTCTTTTGGTGGGGCTTGTGGGGAGATAAATTGGAGATGCTTGGTGTGGAAGCATGCTTATACTTGTGCTTTAATTTTTGGTTAAAGGGCATTTATTTTGTTGAGAATTTTGTTGCTTTATTGTATAGCTTGTGAGTATAGTGATGTTTTTCCCTTTTGTCCTGTTGTTTCTCAGTCAATGATTCTTTCTCATTGATAAATTACTTAAGCGAAGAGCTATAAATAATTTATGATATTACAACTTTAAACTGTTTTTGGAATTTGATATATTTTGTGTTTCTTATAGTGTATTTGTGCACTTTCTTGTGGCAAGAAAATAGGTGACTGTTCAAATGTGGGCGGAACTTTATCCTGGTATTTTTGTTTTTTTATTTTTTGATATTCTTGTCACTTGTCATGATTTATATTTATTCCACATGGGATGTTGAGGGTTCGGTCCCCATTTGGGCAATAGTGGGTGTGTTGTGTTCTTGCCTATCAGGGAAAGAAATTGGCCCTATGGTCTGATAATATGCTGAGGGGTTTAAAACTTATGTAAAACAGATAAGAACGAAGAAAATAAGTCACTTGCCTTAATGCTTCGGCCAGACATGCTCTTCTGGACGTATAGGATGGAAGATCATGCTATACTGAACCTGATAAAAAAAGAAGGGAAATGTTCAAATCTTAAATCGACTTGACTGTACAAATCATGTGCGCATAAGAGGGCCCCGGGGGGGGGGGGGGGGGGGGGCTTGATTATGATGGGGATTCACCAGCTCAATTCTCGGTGACAACAAATAATTATGATATACAAGTTTCTTGGGGATTAATGAGATCTAACATAGTGGAGCTCACCTGATGAATTCAATAATTTGGAGAGGAATGTGCCAAGTGCTTTAGAATAAGTGGGGAAGGGACATGAAACCAATCCTATCTAACTTTAGTAAGTTCATGCGTCTTCAGGCTGTAAGCCAATGAATTACTTGCAGTTACTTGTTTGTTTGATTTGAGCTCTGAAAGGCATATCATTTATTTTCAGTTACCGGGTTTCACAGGAAATCAATCCGTTAGATGAAGGTCCAGATCAAGGCTCAAAGGCTTAAACAAATTGAGTTGTGTTACTTTAGTTGTTAGAATGGTGGGTACCTTCTCATCATTTGATGGTGGATTATTCTGGTTGCTTGTATTCGGAAGGTCAAGGATCAGTTTTAGTTACTGTTTTGGTTGTGTTGTTGATTGCTTCCATTTTTGGTGCAACAATTTTGTAGGTTAATTCTAGTAAAGCTGATGATGGAACTGTACTTTCACTGACTCATTGATTATAATAAATCTCCAATTTTTAGAAAAGGATCGAGATACTAGTTTGCTGAAATTTGTTGGTCTTTAAGCAGTATTAAGTTTATGTTTTGAAAAAGGTCTCGTCCTTGGAAAAAGTTTCATGCATGAAGTTGCAGTTGTAGGAGTCATGCTTTGTATGGCATTATTGGGTGGATGTATCATCTTGAATTTACATGTTCGTGTTTTCTGATGGTTAGCTGTTTTATCTTGCAGATTTCAAGATCTATTGGTGATGTGTATTTAAAGAAGGCCGAGTTCAATAGAGAACCACTATATGCTAAGTTTCGCCTTCGTGAACCTATCAAAAGACCAATATTGAGCTCGGAACCATCAATATCAGTGCATCAACTGCAGCCACACGACCAATTCATAATATTTGCATCAGATGGTCTTTGGGAGCACCTTAGCAACCAGGAAGCTGTAGATATAGTTCAGAATCACCCACGCAGTGTAAGACATAATGAATATTTTGTTATTTTTCTCATTAGTAGAATTTCTGAACTTCTATATTCTCGCATACATAAGCAAAAAGGCACTTTTTTGCTTGTTGAAATTCTGAAACTATAAATCCTACCTGAAATTTCTGTTTGTTAGTGTGACATTGCTGACGGGTCTTATCACTCCTTAAAAGTAAGAATGAAAGTTGCACTGGTGAAATATCCAATCGAGGGAGAAGTGGCTTTTGGAAAGTCCATTTCATTGATTATTCACCTTCTATTGATGACTATCACAAGTTTTGGCTTTTACTTGCTCCTTTAATCGATGATATGGCTTTGATTTCTTAAATTTATTGCCAAATCATTAATAAGGTAATAGAGTTGTAGCTTAATGGTTGGTGATTTGAACACTACCCGAAAAATTATCTTCCTCTTGATGCCCTTTGAACATAAGTATGTGATGTAGTTCACGTAATGTTGGATTCCCGGGCTTTTTATTTCACTAATCGTACCATCAAAAGAATTCATAAACTTTTTCTAATAAATAAGAAAAGTAGAAGTTTTACTTTATTTACCTTCATGCAGGGAAGTGCTAGGAGGTTAGTGAAAACTGCACTACAAGAGGCAGCAAAGAAGAGAGAAATGAGGTATTCAGATTTGAAGAAGATAGACCGGGGAGTCCGTAGGCATTTCCACGATGATATCACCGTAGTCGTTTTGTTTCTTGATCCACATCTTGTCAGCCGGGCGAGCACAGTAAAGAGTCCCAACCTGTCTGTGAAAGGGGGAGGAATCAACCTGCCTCACAACACTCTTGCCCCTTTTACCGTGCCCGCCGAAGCTGGCACTACCTAAGGAAGATGGTTCCAATGTTGTTGTCTGTTGTAATGGTTCTCGTGTGAATACAGGTATAGCCTTCCAAGGATACGAAGAGATGGCTCTCAGTTCTTTAATGTACACACTGTAACCTTTAACCGAGGACTAGTACCTGGGTTTTCGTTTTGAAGCCCGAGAAAAGAGAACTGGAAATATAACTCCATGGAGACGTTCACAATAGCAATGTAGCAGTTCTTCGATTTCGCCTTCCCCCGCCCCTGTTGTTATGCCTTTATTTTCTGCATTTTTGGTTTCTGTAAATCATTCACTTGGCAATCTCAAAATCCCTTTGGTGGTTTACAATTTCGGAGACGCATTTCAGCTGCGAAGTGTTATGGAGCAACATGTTGAATCGACAGGGAAGCAATTTTTTGTCTGGAAACAAGTGATTAGTGGTGGTTACGCTATATGGTTTACAATGGTGCTTTTTGATATTTGGTTCCATGAAAGCTGCTTAGCTTTTGGATTTTCTGGTTTATTTTCTCAGGTTACATATATATATATATATATATATAACCGGCCAATACAGCGGCTGTAACGCCGGTTCTGATTATATTCAGAACTGGAGTATCGCCTTAATCTCTGAACCCTGATTCAAATACATACACATGCTCCCAACAAGCTGCTGCTTCAAACACTTGTAACATGGTTCGTCGGTTCTCACAGGTGAACCGGGCGATGACCGATCAGCCTGGGTTACAGTTGCTTCCGACGATACTCAGAACTGGAGTATCGCCTTAATCTCTGAACCTTACTGCTTGAAATACATACACATGCTTCCAACAAGCCGTTGCTTCAAACACTTACATATATATATATATATATATTTGTAAATACTATGGAATTGGTCTGGTCAATAGTAATGATAATGTTAATCCAAAACAAAGAGAAATGAAAGTGAAGATGATGTTCCTCTTTGATTTAGGGAATTCTTGAAGGGCCAATTTAGGAAAGAAGTAGATAGAGAGTTGCCAAATGCTACAGATGAAAAGGGGCTATTTCAATTAATTATACTGAAGTTTTAAGTAGGGTTGTCTTGGAAAACCTAGCAGGTATAATACCATATATACCCTCTCGCTTTTGTGCATGTGTGTTATTTATTTTTATTTATTTTCCCTACAAATTCTATTTTTCATTGTTTCTTGTATTTTAGAAAATACTGATTTTTTCTTTTGTTAAATAAAATTTGAATTTAAATTAGAGTTTTTCTATTTGTTACTTTAATAATTTAATTTTATTTTGCAACAAGTTACCCTTTTATGTATATGTTTGTTGTGGCGTTTACAATAAAAAAATTCTTGAGTCGGTTCTGAAATTCGTGAATCATGTACTTTGTCTTTTAATAATTCCAAATTAATTTTAACAATAAGGTACATAATTAATGATTTGAATATTTATTAGTCTAAACTGAAATTTAATATTATTCAATAGTCTTATGAGAAACATAAGACAACATTTTTCATACAACAATACCGTGAAATTCATTAAGACATTTCTTATACTTGATGATATTCAAAAAATAAATGAAATTTACTAAAAGTTATCAAAAGAATATTTTTGTTCAAATAGCTTATCAAATGTGGCTATCAATGCATTTTGGTCACTTTTGTGCAATTTTTAAAAAAATTCACGACTTCAAGAACCGAGTCCGTTACGTGACCCTATACTAATCCAAGTCCGTTACACCAATATCGTTACTGTTACCGTGACCGATATCTTAGTGGTATTCCAATCATAGTTCGCTCCGAAATCATTATGTACCGCAACGTTCCGATAACGATACTCATTTTAGAGGCCGATATTATTCGAGTCAGTTACACCCAGGGGGAACCATGATTCCAATAGAAATTACATCAGGGCATTGACTACAATATTTTAAATAGGGCATTTACTTTTTTCAATTACACGTAAAAAAAAGTAAATAGGTATTGGCAAATGACTGTATTGACCTCACCACACCACGAGTGTTCCAAAAGATGATGTTTACCTCTCCCTCCATGATGCATTGAGAAATGTTAGCAGTATCAATAGCTCCTATTCTCCTGTGAGCACTGCCTCTACAATAATATCAAAGTTTGTATCAAGTATCAAGATCAAATAACAGTTTTTATTAATATGTTATGTTCTTTTAGTCGTATGACCGAATAATATTCGAATATTTGTATAAAATTTCACATTTGATATGTTAGGTAATGAGAGAAGAATTGTTACGATCATACATGAAACTTGAATGATACACAATCTAAAATTTTGTCAAGTTTTATCGAACAAAATTGAGAGAAGATCAATGTATTTTTACTCTTATTGGTATTTAATTAGATGTAAACCTGTTAAATAAGATAAATTTTGTTACATGCAAGTGAAGATATGTAATTACAATAATTTATTATAGCCAAAAAAAGAAGAAGAGGAAATGTAATGAATTCTAACTAATATATTTATAAAACAAATTAGAACGCAAAAAAAAAAAAAAAACCACCGTTGAGGCCTTTTATTTTTATTTTTTATCAACGTGATTGTGAAACTCATTTAATAAATAACCCAATTAAATAATCTAATGAGTAATGAGAACTTATTGAGTAGTGGACATGGGATATTTTGTAATTTCTCCACCCACATCCAATAGTTGTAAATGTTTACTTTTTAATTGCTTTGTCAACATCAATCACATGCTTCCACGTAATCAACAATGAGATATTCCACTATCTTTATTCGAATGTAATATATGCCGATATGTAGACGATCCCAATCCTGCAGATACATAAAGCTGCGATTTTGATACCGCTGAAAATTTCCCCAATTTAATCATACATATCATACTAGTTCTAGTAACCATTATTATCTCCACCATTAGATCTCACTCTCGTCTCTCCCTCTCTCTCCTACATCGATCTGTATCATCAGATAAAAAAGGTATGTTCCTTTTCAGATCCATTGTTCATCAAATTGACTCGTGTGTGTATATATACATATATATGCGTTTGTGTATGTAATAATGTTTTGTATCTGAATTGCGTGTTCATTCGATCTGCGCTTTATTGATATTCAGCGTCACTTTGACCTAGTTCGTATTGATCCGAACTGTGTGTGTATATATAAGTATGTGTGTACGTGTATACGTAGAGATAGGTACTAAGATACGACTACTGATGTTGATTTTACGTATCTTTACTGTTGCGATTTGGTTGTTTATTCAGATTGAATATGGGTGTGACGCAAAACAATCACGACATGGAAGAGGGGGCGCTCGAGGTTGGCATGGGTAAGTTGTACTATATAAGCCTATAGTGATTTATTGGTTATATCTATATCTATATCTATATATATATATTATGTGGATATATTTACATAGGAACAACTGTTTTTGAAAATGAAAGATTGTGTATTCATGATTCTATTTACTAAGGCACCAGTTGAAGGCACTATAGAAGCTCAATCTGGCTTTAAGAGGGACTCGCTCTGATATTTGTCATAAAAAGCAGCATAACTATTTCGAAAATGCTAAGCCAAGTGGACAATTAGAGTTCTTGAATTTCACATTATAGGGAAATTCGGTTTGTTTGCGGCAAGGAGAAAGTGATTGAGGATGATGTTGGTAATGGTGATTTAGGATTGAAGGAGGATTCAAAGATGTCAACACCAACTGATACATCCTTCCTTCAATGGGAGGACGAAATGTGGGTATGACAACTTATGACAAGTCAAGTAGTTAAATGGAAGGACCGATGTGAATATATCTTGCTTTATCCTACTGGGTTTTAATCTTATTTTCTTTGGTGGTTTTGGAGAAATTTGAATAGGGACCATTATCTAGTTGATGTCTGCGGCAGTGTTGAGTTCGCGTATTGCAATAAGGGCTATGTATGGTATTTGTTGATGCTGAAATCAGTCATGTCCCAAACGATGTTGTGCCTATGATAACAAGAAAGGGTACCTGGAAGGGCAACAATGGGTAAGTTAGTTCTCGATGGAAGGGAGATGGAACAAAGTTTAAGTGCAATTTTCTAAGTACCTTGGTAGGTTGACCGTTGACTTCATCTAATAGAGGGCCGTCGGTGGCAAGTCCATGTTAAGAATGATGTCGGTTACTTTTTTACCACGGAAAAGATATATTTCATCTCTATCCCTTAGCTGGGTAGTTTGTCCATTCTGTGCCTATGTCATTTCGGCTTCTTTTTGGGCTAGAAATTCTCCGTCAGATGCCCTGTTTCCCAAGGTTTGCTTGTCACGTGTTGGAAACGAATAAGTGGTTGAGTCTACCATGCTAATTTATGGGCAGTACTTGCCTTAGGCCACATTAGTAGGAAATTCCTACTTACACCTGATATGATCCAATTGATTCTTGACACGTGTCTAAGATATAATTAATAATTAAGAACTAAAGATTTGAATCCAATATCAAGATTCTATCTTCATCTTCACAATATCTATAAACATGTGTATATACATTTATATTCATCTTCACATATCAACACACATATATATATATATATATATATGTATATACGCACTTAGCTACTAATTTATATATGTATATATATCTTCATCTTCACATGCCACTATATATATATATATATATATACAAACACCACATCTCCATATCGCACATATATGCATTCAACCTCTATTAAATAGAACTCTTTCAATCACGATCTCCTTCTCTTGTCTACCCCTATGGATCTCAACCTTTATTAATGGAATGGAATGAAATTATAATTTTGATTTGATTTGACAAATATGTTGGGATAATTGTAATTTAATTTTTTTTAGACACATGGCATTATTTAATTGGGCCACATTAGGTATAAGTAGGAACTTCCTACTGATATGGCCTAAGGCAAGTATTGCCCCTAATTTTTCTTGATTAAAATACTAACAAAACAACAAAATAATTTAATCGAGGGTAAAATTCCTTTACCTGATTTGGGATTTGGTTAAATTCCCATGGCGACTATGTTTGTCATTTCTTACACTAAGAACCCCATGATCTCAACAAGTCCATCCAGTTATCTTATAGTTAGATCTGTTGGTGAATTTATGTTCAAAGACTCGAATTTCCTTCAATTATATGACAAAAAGGCACAAGATATTGACAAAAATGTCCTTTGGTCAGGATACACAAGACCGGTTTTGATGTTGTTGCAGAGGTAATAGTCAAAGTAGAGGATGAGCATTCTTGAAGCTTCGGTGGTTGACAATGTCAATCTTCTGCTGGCACTTCTCGATTTCTTTGAAAAGGGAGAGATCGATAACGTTGTTTAGGGCGGGCGGGGGTTTGGTGGTGGTGCCCGAAATTCCATTAGAGTTCTGTATTGATGAAGCAATTTCTGGTGCATAAAGGACATTTCACCTGAAAAGGAATTTATGTGAATAGTATGAAAATGTCATGGGTAAAAAAGTCATTTCATACCATTAATTAAAGTACCTTAATTTACTAATGGTAATTGGGGTACCCTTTGTAATAGACATTGATCATATTTGTCATGTGTAATTGAACCAAACTCCAGGAGAAGTCAATGTATTTTACCTTGTAATTTTTATCCATCTGTAATTACTCCGTTGCATGTCATTTTAGTATTTTCTGCTGTTTATGTTTTAAAAATAAATTAATAAAATAAATTCAAAATTTTGTTGGCCTATTGCCTTGTTGCCATGATACCAGGAAATTTCGGAAGCTAAAATCACTTCTTAAGTAGCGAATATATAAATCTTTAATGTAGGCCAAAAAGTAGCTAAAATCACATATATGCATATATGTCTGTGAGAAATCTATCACAAGGGCCATTTGCCTCAAAGGGTTAGGAGCTACAAGATTCATAGGCAGTGCTCACGTTCTAGTCACTAGGTGCTTGATTTAGGTCCTTTGCATTAAATGAGCTGGCACAGGCGGGCCCACATGCCGGGTGACGCAAGGATAAAAACAATTAAGTTTGTATGCTGTTCACTTGCAATCATATATATAAACTTTCTTCCCCCTACGACAGATGGTCCCTTCATAGCAGGGGCCTGCTTGAAATAATTATATAGTCTTTCCCTTCTAGGCTTCTATTTATGGGAGATGATGTATTTTAGTGTAGGGGCAACTTGGCAAGATCCCTAGCCTCATATATAAGCCCATTGGGCCAAATTACCCTTCAGGTGTGCTAAATGCTCCTTTAAATGTTACGTTAATTGGTGGGTCTGACTTGTTTCAAAAGAAAAAAAAATGTTACATTTCTGACTTGTTTATCTTACAACGGACCATACAAGTATCCCCACCAATTGTACTGAGCCTTTATTTGATGTCATCACTAGGGACACCAGTACCTCTACCAATAGTTCTACTATTGCCACTCTCACATGTCTTTTTGAATTCTTCCAAGGAAATGATACAAGACTCACTTTAATTTTATTTAACCCTTGAGTTACTCCCTCATTTGTTACAAATATTATTGACAGTAGCACTAGGTAGGGTAATTCATGTGTAATATAAACAACTTTATTGAGAAAATAATTTTCTGACTTTTAGCTCAATTTTCATTGTAAAACTAGGCAGTGTAGTTTACGAAATTGATATGCAATGAAATAATATAAAAAATACATTGAATAAGAGAAAAAAGAAGAATCCTTTTACCACAGAATCTAGTCAATTTGGATTCAAATTTTTTTTTTTTTTTTTATATTTATTTTCATTAAATAGAGGTAAAACAATAACTTCAATCTCTTTTCCCCGAATTTAAATAATCTACATCATTCCGCATCTTGCTTCTTCCGGTATCCTTGCAGTACAAAGCGCTGTTTGTAACACTAGGGACTGACAGCTTTTTGATAGAATTGTAGCCTTCTCTTTAGAGGTAATCCTCTTGTTAAATTGATAAGAGGATCTGTCATACGTAAAGGACCCTTACCCTATATTGAACGTCTTTTCTGATTGAAATTCGTTCAATCTGATAAATGGAAAGCTCCTAGCTATTCATTAGCGGAGCTATCCATTAGCTTATTTCCTTTATCCCCGTCTCAATGAGCCTTATGGTAATGTATATGCTTATATGTGTGTATGTATAATTAGTATTTAGTATGGACCGAGTAACTTAGTTGGCTAAATAATAGATGAAGGAAGACCCATTTAGTTTGCACACATGAGTTGCCCAACAACATGCTTTTGTATTCTCTAACCATTGGATTGTTAATTCAATGTGGTAAAATCGTAACAAAACTGTTGCCAACGGATACATTATCTGAATTTGGAGGTTTTTCCAAAATTTTGGCTCAAGGATGATTTGAAAATGATTATGATCTGGACTTTAACTCTTTTATGTTCTTGCAGAGTATAGAACCGTTTCTGGGGTAGCTGGACCACTGGTCATCCTTGAAAAAGTTAAGGTAGATATCGTGCTCTTCATCCCTCATTTTTTTTAATGCTTTCTCAGTACACGTACATAACATAGGTACATATATGAGTTCAGAATGTAAAGGTACATGTATTTATCCCTGTAATTATTTCAGGGACCGAAATATCAAGAGATTGTTAATATCCGTTTAGGAGATGGAACAACAAGACGTGGTCAAGTCCTAGAAGTTGATGGGGAGAAAGCTGTTGTTCAGGTAATTACTATTTGTCAATCCACATATGTAGTTCTAAATGTTGTAAGAGGGTTCATAATTTCTTATGACGCGAAGATTGATTTTTCCAATCAATTTACTTGAGCAGATCATTGCTTCCGCCTTCTTCCCCCCCCCCCCCCACCAATTTACTTGAGCATGTCCTGTATTTCTACCTCTTAGTTTTATTGTTACTGATCCTTTAGGATTATTAATTTTAAAACTGCTAAATTTTTTTTCTGGAACCATGCTTTGCTTGAGCTATCCACATTTTTTAATGATGTTGAATTGTTGATATAATGATATTTAACTTTTTAACAAAGTGACGCAGCGGAGGTGGTTTCCTTTTGTATGTTATATTTAATCTTCATTAGGTTCTCATTCTCCTATATGATATATGCTTTGTGGAAAATGTCATTTCTGATGCATCATCTAAGATTTACATATCCAGCTATCCTCCTTCAAACTTTGATTGCATACCTATCCAGTAAAGTAGTTTCAGATGTGGCTTTTGTTAAATTCAAATGCTCCTTGGTGAAGGCTTTGACTGTTTGACTTGAATAACATAGTCATATGGGGAGTGGGGACAAGTGTATCTTGGATGTTATGTAGGCTCTGATTATGTTGTTTTTCGTTTAGCTTTCTGCTTTAAAGATTGTTTTACCTCGACTTTGGTTGACTGAACATGTACAAATCTTCTGCTCTTGAGTTGGTATCCCTTCAGTTGTGGAATTTTGAAAGTTGACTGGATTTATTTACTGTATGTATATATATATATATATATTTTATTTTACATTCACATATGTTGGTGACCAGGTTTTTGAAGGAACATCTGGAATTGACAACAAATACACAACAGTGCAGTTTACTGGAGAGGTACACAACTCTTTCAGAGAACTCTTCATGCTAAGATCCAAAAAAATTGTTTAGAAGATTGAATTTTGTTGTGTTGTTATATCTACCACAACCTCCCTTTTCAAAAGATTAAGAATGAACAAACAGATTCCTCTTTCAAGTGAAGTGGTAACTAGAGATACAAGAAATGATGTTCTACCACGACAGTTATTATTAGTTAAATTATTCAGCACATGGGCTCTGCAGCCACTTCGCTTTGTTGTTTTTGTAGGCTTATTAATTAAAGATAGTTTACCAAACAAACTGTCTTTGCGTATTTGGATGAACACTGGAATAAACAATTCAGCCATTGGTGATTTCCCTAGCAGAGATCATTAGTATGTATTTCTTGATAGGATTTAGTTGATCGATGTGTAGAGTCTGAGTTTGCTACTGGGTGGTATACTAATATGTTAATGACGTCTAGAATATAGATTTTATAGTATAGTGATGAAGTTACAGTCAGAACAAATCATATACTGCAACTATACACGGTAAATGTAATCCTAGATGTCTAAGAAGCAAGAAGTGGGATATGGAATGGCACACGAAGTATCCAAGCGTTCGTCAGCATTACTATATTGAAGTGGTAATTTGTTTATCTTCTATTAGCGATGCAAGCTTTTAAGTTGTGGCGTCCCACATTGCCCGGGTATAGTGATGATGAAGTGCTTATATGTGCATGTGTGTTTTCAATTGGTATGAGACCTTTTTGGGGGAAGCCCAAAAACAAAACCGTGCGGGATGGGCCCAAAGCGGACAATATCATACCGTGTGTTGGAGCGGGCTGGTACATAAGTCACCACTTCATTCTAGTACAACATAAATCCCTGCATTTTTTTCGCAAGATCTATCATTGCTTCTTTGAGCTCCCTTTGCAAGGGATGTCTCCACCCTGCTTCTGCACATACCTGCAATCTTCCCACACCAAGATTTGATTGATTGATTGGGCTCACAAATAGATCACACTTGGTAGTGGTAATTCTGTTTTACAGAGCATTTGAAAAGCACCCTCTTGGTTTTAAATTGACTTATAAATTGTAGATGGAAATCAGAATCCGGTTTCTGATCCATGGTTTTATTGTGATAGCTAAACCATTTTGTCTGTCCTTGAGGATCAGTCTGTACTCACTTTATATGATGCTAATATTTAATCTTCTCTTCATATATTTTAAATTGCCCTTAAAGCATTTGTTCTCCCTTTTGTAAGAAAGTTACAACTTTGCTGCAGGTCTTGAAAACTCCTGTCTCATTGGATATGCTGGGACGCATATTTAACGGTTCTGGGAAACCCATAGATAATGGTCCTCCTATCTTGCCGGAGGCTTATTTGGATATTTCGGGTAAGTTGTTGGTAGCCAATGACATCTGAATGAGGCAATATGTATTTACCTTATTTATTTGTAACTTAATTACATGCAATTAATCAGTTACTTTGCTACTCAGGTAGTTCTATCAACCCTAGCGAGAGAACCTATCCTGAAGAAATGATACAGACAGGAATTTCAACGATTGATGTGATGAATTCGATAGCCAGAGGACAGAAAATTCCTCTATTTTCTGCTGCTGGTCTTCCCCATAATGAAATAGCAGCACAAATATGTCGTCAGGCTGGTTTGGTAAAGCGGTTGGAGAAAACTGAAAATCTACTTGAGGTATGGTTTTCATTCTGGATGGAAAAAATTACCAGAGTAAAAGAGTCATAATTTCTTTTGTGCTGTATGTTGTTCCATTACTTAGCTATAAATGAATACTTATATCCGGCGTCGATTTGCTTCATTTTACCTAGTAAATGTGGGTCAAAAGCTTACATAGTGCCCATTAACCAGTGTTCATCCCATTAATAGAGGGTGTTGGGAGAAACAGAATGGCTGCAAATTTAATTTGGGCATTATTGGCATTGAGGTTAATGCTACAGGAAGTTAACGTAAGGAGGTTCACATGGCGTGATTTGACTTGGACTTTGCCTTAGGTAGAGCAGAATGAGAATATATGCTTCATGTATCCAACCTCGAGTAGTTGGGGAAGAGGCTTTGTTGAGTTATGTTAATTATTTGGAAGCAATAAGAATGTTCATCTTTTATATTGCACTCTGCGGAAGTGAATAGTAAAGCTGCAACATCTGAGTGAGGTAAATGTTTTGTTTCTGTGATGGCTCGAGGTTCAACTAGTTCAAGTGAGGTTCTATATGATGACTTGGGCTTCCATCAATTTATTACTTCCTTTTCTCTTTTGTATCTATGGAGGAGTTGTTACTTAGGTGGTCCTTTGTTCTACTCACGTCTTTTATTTTATACTGATGTTTGTTGTCATTGTTTGAAAATTTGAAAGATGATTCCTGTTACATAAACTTTAATTTTACAGGATAAAGAGGACGACAATTTTGCCATTGTGTTTGCAGCTATGGGTGTCAACATGGAGACAGCACAGTTTTTCAAACGTGATTTTGAGGAGAATGGGTCAATGGAAAGAGTGACTCTTTTCCTAAACTTGGTAAATTTTTGTGAATTAATTTGTTCCTTTTGCTTCCATAAGATGATTTTGCCTTCTTTCTTGATGGGCTCTTGATGCTATTATTTTGGGTCGAATACTGAAATGTCAACATTGTTCCTGATATGCTCTTTTTACAGGCCAACGACCCGACAATTGAGCGTATTATTACTCCTAGGATTGCTCTCACAACTGCAGAATATCTGGCATATGAATGTGGGAAGCACGTACTAGTCATATTGACAGATATGAGTTCTTATGCAGATGCTCTTCGTGAGGTAATCATGCGTGCGTACACTTTGTCTTTTTTGGGCTGGGGGGGATAATTAAGCAACATGCGGACACACGCACACACACCACATGCATGAGTATACTTTGGATGGTCTACAGTGTACCTTAATCAGTTAATTGCATTTGCCAAAGCATTAAAATGAATACATCAACTACACTATTTTTGTTTTCATCGGCTGTTCCTCGAATTCCAAGATTTTTTTTTTTTTTTTTGAAATACAGTGTAAATCCAACATTTTTAGTTGAAAATAATATTAGTGTGTTTCCAACTATCCCTGTCGAGGTGATCCTAACTTTTTAAGAGAATATTGTTGTGACACAATATTAATTGTTACATCAGGTATCTGCTGCTCGAGAGGAAGTCCCAGGAAGACGTGGATATCCTGGTTATATGTATACTGATCTTGCAACAATCTACGAGCGTGCGGGGCGAATTGAAGGACGAAAAGGCTCCATCACCCAAATTCCAATTTTAACTATGCCAAATGATGGTAATACACCATTTAAATGATCTCATTGTCCGCAGGCATATTATTATTGCTTTTGTAAATCAATACTTTCTGAGCTTTATTGCGTGATTGATCAGATATCACCCATCCGACTCCGGATCTTACGGGTTATATCACTGAAGGACAGATATATGTTGACAGACAGCTCCAAAATCGACAGGTAAGGTCTTGGAGTCAGTCACCGGTTTTACATAGAATCATTTTAAGTCTTTGGTTGTTGGAATTGTAATTTAATAACACACCAAGGTGTTAAGTTTATGATGATTTAATCTTATTCTTGCTTTTGACATCTCCAAGTGGCATGAACATATACAATAGTGATTTGAATTTCTTAAAGAAGTGCCTAATTTATTTCCCTATTGGCACATTTAATTTATTTATCATAATCTTGGAATTTTCTTATTGGCAAGTTATAAATAGTGAATTGCAAACTGCATTCACAGGAGTTTGCTCATAGCTATACAATACTATACCACCATTATTTCTATACAGATCCGGTTAATTCCAGAATTGTAATTTGTTTCTTGGTTCGTGAAGCTGTACTCAGTGCAAAACAATTCGGCCCATGCTTTCTGTAAGTTTGGATGATTACCAAATTGGCCAGTAAACAACGTAGGGTTTATGAGAGTGAGTGAGTATTGAGATGATTCACCTCTAATCTAGGAGTTTCAGGTCGTTGGGTGTTTGATTCTTACAAGGTCCCAGACTCCCATATTAAGTTCAGAAATAACAGATTATCGGTAGCGTATATATTCGTAGTGGAACTAAAATTTGTATTGTTTGAATTGGACAGATACACCCGCCAATCAATGTGCTTCCGTCATTGTCTCGTTTAATGAAGGTAAGCATAAGGTTCTGATTAATTTGCTCCAAGGTTGTAAAATTGCACTCTTTTTGGCATTTAGTAGTTATGTCGACTTATTATACACCGTCTGTAGTATGGAGGGCCTCTATTTAATTGTATTAATGTAATTTCATAGAGTGCCATTGGCGAGGGGATGACACGGAAGGATCATGCTGATGTGTCCAACCAGGTCTGTTTGTTCGGCTCATGTATTATAAACTTGGTTCACTTGTATAAGTCATTTGACCACCTCTTTTTTTCCCTTCATGATTGATCTTCTCTTTCCCTTTTAGTTGTATGCCAATTATGCCATTGGGAAGGATGTCCAGGCAATGAAAGCTGTGGTTGGAGAAGAAGCACTTTCTTCCGAAGACCTGGTCTCTGTCTTCTCAGAATTTTATTCAATTCTATCATACTTAAGATAATTCTCATTGCACTAAGTAGCTCAATTCCTCTTGAATGAAACAGCTGTATCTGGAGTTCCTAGACAAATTCGAGAGGAAATTCGTTGCCCAAGGAGCCTATGATACCCGCAACATCTTCCAGTCACTCGATTTAGCATGGACACTGCTTCGGATCTTCCCTCGTGAGCTCCTCCATCGTATACCAGCAAAGACCCTTGATGAGTTCTACAGTCGAGATGCAAGTCATTGAAGGAGGAAACAAGCTCATACACTGTCTTCTCTAGTTCTCTCTTCATGTGGTGTCAACTCTGCCATGCGATTTTCACCTCGTTTATCTTGCTTAGGTTACATATCTCCTCTGGTTTGCCCAGGAAATAAAGGTTTGTGTTCTTATTGAGGCCCAATATTCTTTCAACAAGGATCAGCTAGGTTATAAGTTTGTGTTGCCCTGTGTGGGATGAGTTCGGCTTTTTAAATGTTGAGTTTCAAGAACAAACAGTTGTTTATAAGTTATGAAGGCCCATATCATAGAAGATGCTTGTTTATTTCTCCTATTTATCTATTAATTTGTCTTCCCTTTTCTGTGGAATACTTATTTTTGTGAGAAAATGGTGTGTTTGGTTTTTTCCAATTTGAAAATGCTCTTAATTCTGTATGTCGTTGTTGTTAGACTCTGAGATAATGTGAGTGAGATGGAAATATGGGATGGATTATGTCTTCATTTTTACGTTTTTAAGTCTTTTTCTCATGCATTGTTGGGCTGAGTCTCAGAATTTTTTAAACAGTGTCGGATTTATGCATCGTGTGTACTTTCGCTCTCGGCCCCAGGCACGATCTCTCCTCGAATTTACCCGTGTACGACTTATTTTTTTTTGGTTTTGGTGCCTTCACTTCTGTTCCAGCAGTCTGTTTCTGCTTATGTGACTTAGGTTGGCCGTTGCAATATCAGTTACTGTCACGGCCGTTGCTATATCTGTTATCAGTTACTGTCACGGCCGTTGCTATATCTGTTACAGTTACTATCACGGTCGTAGCAAGCGATATCAGTTACTATCACGGTCGTAGTAACGGATTCAACATGTTATGTTTCGTGAAGGATAATAGTGTCAACAACATGTTATGTTTTGTGACGGATAACAGTGTCAACATGTTATGTTTCGTGACAGATAACAGTGTAACAGATTCGACTAATGTATGGGGATGATACGGCTCCAGATACAGCTCGCCATGGATTAGACTAATAAACATGGTGTTGGAAAAAAAAATAACAACTGAAACTAGAATGAAAATAGAGAAAGAAAATTATGACGAGTCACATTAATAATATATACTTTTTAATGCCTTTTGGGTTCTTGAGGTTGCTTAGGTTAAATAAAAGGGCAAATTAGAATGAAACCTATTCGAAATCGATGTAAAAAATTATAAAATAGTTGGAAGAATAATATTGGAACAGAATTGCAAATTATAAAATAGTTGGAAGAATAATATTGGAACAGAATTGCAAATATTTAAACATTTGATGCTTGATTAATATTTTTTTTTTAATTTTTTGTTAAGTAATTTTACAAGAGGGCAAAATTATCACGCACATCCAACTCAATTAATATGTTTGCCACTAGGGATGGCAACGGATGCGATTATGGGGGGTGTACACTACCCCATCCCTGCAACCATTAAGAAACCTTACCCCATCCCCGCCCTAAATCGATTAAACGGGGTTGGAGGTCACCCCGTCCCCATTCCCGTCGGGTTTTTTAAAATCGTTAGGTGCCCGCGGGTACCCGTTAACAATTAAAATTTTTAAATATGTCACTTTCAAATTAAATAACTCCACAAAATTATATACTTAAAACACAAATTCAACATTATAAAAACTAAATAAACCATCAAATTACAATACATTTTATCAAAAATAACAACAAAAAAGAAAATTGTCCAATATTAGTTTCACTTCAATCTAAACAACAATAAAAATAAAGTTTATGATTAGTTATTTACACTTATTTTTTATTTACTCTCTCTCTATATATATTATAATATGTCTAAACGGGGCAGGGATACCTAAAACCGTCCCCGTCCCGTTTATGTGCGGGTTTTTTCCTCAACCCCATTCCCACCCATATAGTATGAACGGAACACCCAAAACCGCAACAAACGGGGCGGGGTGATATCAAAAAAAAAATTATTCGATGATCTTGAACTATATTTTTGAAGGTTCACCTTTACTTGATATTAAAGAAAAATTGTTATATGATCTTTAATTATATTTTTGAATTTTGAATGACTGAGATACATGTTCTTAATATATATTATGTGCATCAACGAAATTATTAATTTGAAAGGTAGAATTATGTCTGTTATATTTGTTTTCCTAAATTTTATTAGGTGTCAAATGAACACATAAAATTTTATATATATGTTATTCCATTTTTTTCATAAAAAAATACATTACAAACCCCCATCATATTAAAAAAGTATCCAAAACACATTATTACAACATTATCTCCTGTCACAGAATTATATTTAAATCTTGAGTAAACCCTATTTATATATATATATATATATATATATAATTCCTTGGAGTTGGGACACCGTTCTGATGTACAACGTAAATAAAACATGGTTGAAGCCATTGGAGACACTCCTAAATCCTAACTAACGTATGGTTTCTAGGGTTTTGGTGGAGATGGAACCAGAAGTGATAAAATCGGAGATAGTATTGGGGACCCATCTGAGTTTCAAGAAAATTCAGATGTATGACAAGTTCCCAAAGGGACAAGCCAGAGGGAGGCACTGGAAGCATCTCAAGCAGATCATTCAAGCCGAAAATTACCACAACTATTCCCCTGATGAACCCAATTGTGAGATTTCTCTTATATATATATATATGTATGTATATGTATGCGTGTGTGTGTATATATATATATATATATATATATATGATATTTTATTGTTTTGAAGAATTTATCTTTTGTTGTGTTACTGAAGCTGTCAATTGTACATTGGATATCAGGATTGATAGATTGTTTGGCATTTATAAAATCTTTGGAAATTCATAGTCTTTGTACCCTATAATTGAAATGGTTATTATTATTTTTATTTCTTTTATTTTTCGGTAGAGAAAAATATGCCCAAGCTCACATTCTAGCATAGCAATGGTCGGCCATTAACAAGCTGAACTTTTGGTTGCTAAGGAGATTAGATGGATTTTATGTGGTTCAATTTCATGAGGAACTCAATCACTTAGCTTAGTCTTGCGTCATAACAAGCCATAATGCAAAAATATATTAAGGGGAAGATAGTTTTCGTTGTACTCTAATTTATCAAGCTGTGTGTCCGTTCGGTAATTTAGTGAACTTGCCGATGTTGTCATTGAGAATTCATGATATAAACAGTTTGCGGTTTGCATTTTTTCAACAGTTTCCGACGCAAATTTGAGGATTCATATGAACATCACTTTGTGAAAGAAAATACTGTTGTTAACTAGAGAGCAAATGGGCATTATATTTTTCTCATCATTCAGCAGTTTAGAGTTCCAGGAATACAGTCCATGATATTTTCCGTCATGAACTTTTTGGGGAAATAGGGATTAGTAGGGAGTTAGAGTAAATGCATGAGTAGAGATGATGGGAACTGTAACTACATCAGCGGTATTAATATATATATATATAGGTTTTTGTGTTTTGGCTGTCAATGTTGCAAACCTTTATGATATCACAGCTGCTTGGAATGAAGCATAATGTGTTTATCAGTGCATCATCAACGTTGCCTTTGGCTGGATGGTCCTTTTTTTCAGGCCTAGCTTGACATTGCGTTTTGTTGATCCTTGAGCTTTTTTACTGTGGTTAAAACCACTGCTAGGTTCGAATTGATTGACAATTTGCCCTTTTTCTGATCTTGTTTCGCAGATGTTAATATTGAGTCACCACCCTCCATGCATCCATGCAAGCGAATTTGCGATGTAACAGGATTTGAGGTACGTAGTTCACTTGACGAGATGTGGTCGTTGCCATTTCTTTCCAATTGGTGAGATATATATGATTTTAGCTTTGCTGATACTGTGATTGCCTAATCACCTCTAAAATAGTTCTTGATATCACCTATTTTGACTGATATAGTATGAATTTGTTTCTTTTTTGTTGTTTCTTAGTTTTTTTAAGCTGGGATATTAATTGTGTTTGAATTGTCATCAGCAGTGTCTATGCTCTGTTAACCTGTTCAAGTTTGAGTTCTTAAGTTTGGGCCGTTTGGCTAAAGTTAGTCTTGGACCGTTTCTTCGTCTAGGGTATTTATTAGCTCGTGTTGAACTTGGAAAAGTTTCAGTAAACTAAATTGCTCTAATTGTGAACATAAAAATGAAGTGCTAAAAAGCTATGGCCCGTTTTGCTCGGACTGTTGTAGAACAGCTTTGTTTTTTGAGAACTGCAATGTTAGAAAACTCTACAAAAACTTGTTTGGTTGGAATGTCTGTCAGAAAATGGTCAGTTTTCATAGAATTATTTCTTGTAGTTCTCTCGGTTTTTTGTTGTCTGAGTTATTCTGATCTATTTTTTGAAAAAATTGAACCAAAAAGGCTCATGCCTATTTCTTCATGTTGCTGTTGGGACGGTGATAGTTTTGAAAGTAATATAATAGCTGGAAGTCAAGGGAAGGGAGATGTGCTATCCCAGGCAGGAAGAGGAACTGTGTTTGTATGTAACATTGTTCATTAAAAAAATAAGTGAAATATTGCGACATATAAAATATAAGGTGATGATTCTTATAGTAGGGTATGGCCAACTTAATTGTTACATTTTCCAATATCTTTCAAATAGCCAAGTTGGTCCTTAACATATGGTGATTCCAGTTCATCTGAAGAGCGCTATAGGCGACAACAATTGTTTATGAATCTGTTTCAGCCATGCTGTTTAAACTTATCATTTGGTCTTCGTTACCTGGGCTCTCTTGTCCTCCCTTACTAAATATAGGTTGCCTGGAGTTGGTGGTGAGGGTTGCAGGGTTTGTCAGATTGATACGGAATTACAGATTCGAACTCTGATGCAGGACAGCATTCTATGTCTGCACTTATAAGATAGATGCTCGACTCCAAATTTTCAAGTTCCCTAGAGCCACAGATCCACTTGATGCTGAGAAGTGGATCGAGGACTGACAGAAAAGTGCTTTGAGGTGAGGGACTGCATGGAAGTGCAGAAAGAGGAGGATAGTTGTCTTCTTCTTGTTTGGTTGTAGCAGTCTGTGACTAGGACTGTTGGGAACATTGCAACTTTGACTTGTGATGAGTTTAAGAAGTAGTTCTTGGACAAACACTTCATATAGGCTATGAGAAAAAGATGGTTGTCGTGTTTATGCAATTACAGCAGAGAAGTATCGTGATTGTCAACCTGTATGAGGCCCTATGTTACATGGACTCGGGTACGAGTGACATACATGGGTATGTATCATAGTATTGGATGTGTCAAATATATAATAGAAGGACACATGGACACGGCTAAAAATTCATTTTTTTAATATTTTTATTTTATTCTTAGGTGTACAACAATGATTTAGTCAAATACATTATTCAAATTAGATATTTCACTCATGTGAAGTAAATATAGCAACATGGAATCATTTGGATCTAAAAGTGTTGGATACATATTGAGTACCCATGTCCGTCTAATATGTGCCGGATACGGGTAATTTACCTACGTAGAAGAGTCCATGGATACGGATACGGGTACTTGCTCCCAATGTATTTGCTGATGAGGACAACCTGGGCAGGAAATTTGAACTGGGTGGCGGGGTCTAATCTCGAATGTTTAGGAGGTTGGTGGTTGGTTACAGGTGTAACACCTACTTGGAAGTTGTAGATTCTATTATGGTTATTGAGGAGGACAGCACTATTTTCATAGGCAGAGGGAGCAGAAGGAAGAACAATAAAAGAAATGGACAAAAGTGAAATAAAGTGTCGACCAAAATCAGTAGAGTATGAAATGAAGTCGGACCCTAGCCCCTCGTTGTATTCTCTGCAATATTTTAAGTGCTAAAGTGCGAAGATTTGAGAGTGTAGAGAGGGGTAGAGGAAGGTTGGGGAACAAAATAGTGCGAAGTTCTACATCTTAAAACCATTGAGAAACCATACAGTGCAACATTTAGAAAGAAAATTTAAACAATTTAATTTATTTGTTTAAAAAGGTTTTATTAACTCTCTGTTCTGATTGATAAATAATTGAAAAATCTATGTCACATACTAAAAGGCTCTCTTCTTAAAGTAGCTTTTAGATACAAAGATACATGGGGGATTATATAATAAATTTTTTTGTCAGAAACAAATTATTGAATGATGTGTTTTAAACTTGGTTTCATGAAGCATATTGCTTCCGTAAGTTGCTTTGCCAACTTGAATCTACAAAAAATATCGCTTTGTGCACCTTTGTTCTAACTGCTAAGGAAGTTGTAAATTTTATGCAGGCACCTTACTCTGACCCGAGAACCACCCTCCGTTACGCTAACACAGAGGTCTTCAAGCTCATAAGATCACTTCCTAATGACTATGTTCAGAGGTATCTCGCCCTTAGAAATGCAGCAGTTGTTCTGAAGTAATTTTTGACGAGGAAACCGGAGGCTGCATTTCTGCTGAAATTAAAGAGCTAATTGAAAAGCGAGTTTATATAAAGTGGGTGTTATTTGATATGCTCTTGGGTTGCTAATGTGTATTACTAGATAGATGTAAGAAATCGAGAGCATTCTTCTTTAACTCAAACTGAAGCCTAAAAGAGTTGTTATTGGTAGACGAATCTGTTTTCGTTGCAGATCATGTAGTTCCATTGTTTCTATCCCTGTCATTGTATGGTTTCATCCTATATTTTCAGAATTTTAAGCATGGGAACATGATTTCGCGCTTTAGAGCAGTTGCTTGGGTATGTTTGGTTTGCATATCTGAAAACTGTTTTTTATTTTTTGAAAACTGAAAATCATAAAATTGTAAAAGAAGTCTGCTTGATTGTCTGTCGCAGGAAAGTGCTGGTGAGATCGTCCCAATTGCGGATCTTCTTTGGCACAAGTAGGTAGGCGGTGCTTTATTATAGTCTACAACCAGTTTTTAGAAAACTCAATTATTAGAATGTCTCTGTTTTTTGTAACAGCAACAGTTCTCAAGAGATACAAACTAAGTAGACCCATCATATCTCGATACAAACTAAGTAGACCCTTCATTTCCATCCAGTGGGACCAAGTATGACAGTGAACAATGCATTTTATGTGGTTACTTTCTTAGAGCCTACTTTGGTTAAGTTATAGCAATTGTGAAAGGAAATGAAACCATATAAATTCAAAATTAAAATTGCATGAATTAGCAAATGTTTTGTTTTCTTCTATATGAGGGTAGGACAAGGATGATGATGTCAAGATGACATTTTGCAAAAATAATTTTAACGATGAATGTATTACATGAAAGCGGATAAAAAAAAAGAAACAATTCGAGTCCTAAATGTCTTAATTAAAAAACAAAGGACACCAAACAAAACAAAAAGAACAAAATTATAAAAAGAAATAAGTAATAATTGTTCTGAATTTAGTGCTTACAATTGATTTAGAAATTAGAACAATTTTTTTCCAAAAATTAAGTTTAAAATTTTAGTGGTTCCGAAGTTTCAAGATTGGTAATTTTTTTTAAGAAGAAGATTAAAAATAGAACTAAAAATAAAAATTATTTGAAAGAAATACTTCTTTATCTTAAGGAACTTATACTGATCATCATTATATCACTCATTCACCTGTGCATAATTTTCTTAAATTTCTATTTTCTTATAGATAAAAGAACAAATCAAATCTAAATTTATATTAAACTTAATCTAATTTTTTTTTTTTACCTTTTTCGATAAGGACTATTGTGCAAAAAATCAAAAGGGTAGGGGAATGTTTTGCAATTTGCCCTTTCTCGGTTATTTATTGTGGGTAGTGTTTGAAAATAATTGCTTCTGGGTTTAGAAGAAGCCCTTCCAACCGAAGCTAGTCGGAAACAGCTTTGTGAGGAAGCTACGAATCTGGTATTTCAGAGTAAAACAATTCCAGAAAAGGGTATCATCCTATCCCTATTCGGAATTGGTTTCAGTTTCTTCTATTCTTGGGTTTGAATTCAATTTCTGCTACTCCTTCGTCTCCAATTCCACCCACCGATCGCGCTCTCTCGACGTCTTCTCTTCCTCCATTTGGTGGTATGTATATCTATACCTCTCTCTCTCTATATATATGCATATGCTATTATTTTATTCATCTCCACATTTACACTTGCGTGATTGAAATAAAACCCTAATTCACACAGCCTCACACACGCACATATATAACCATATCGCTAGTACATAGTATAAATTTGTTTGCCTGGAGGAAAAAGAACCTGTTTGAAGTAATTGTCGTGTTATTTGAATTAAGTTGCACAAATTTTCTTCTGGGTTCATGCCTATGTGCACAGATCTATATCTATATATATGCGTGTATTGAACTGTTTGTTTTTGTGTATGTTGAGTTTGGATTTTGTTGATTTCAGTCCTATATGTGTTATGCATATATATATATATATATATATATGTATATGAAGGAGAAGCGACATGTATTCATGCAGTGATAATTATCTCAAATTTTGATCCATTCTATAAAATAATTTCATGGGTAGTCTCTCTCTTCCTTGATTTGGGTACTCCAAGTATTTGATAAAATGCCTAAGTGATTCATAGTAAGGGGTTCCAGCACTGATTTGATGGAATTAGTCAGTGATATTTCCTGCGTTTTTGTTGTATTGAATAGTACTGAATTTGGTTATTTCTTCTTCTTTGTTTATGTAATGAAGCAAACAGTGGTCCAAAATCTATCTAGCTGTATTAAAGGATTTTGTGTTATGGTGGTATATGTTGTACTTTTTGACATGTAGGTAATATTTTTTGTAATCATTTAATAAAATTACAGATGACTCGGGAGAGGAAGAGCTTATTGAAGATTTTGGGCCCATAGTTGCTCTGATTGAAAGTGGTTTAAATGAGTTTGATTAGGTAAGTTAAATGCTCCTTTAAATGACTTGTTTGTTTTATGATTTGTTATATATTTTTGTTGAGCTAAACATGATTTATCTTTTAGTGCATATGGTATTAATTTCTATTTTTCTCAAGACTCATAAATTGTTGGGTTGTAGGAACATATTTTTAGCTCTCTGCCCTTGACTCAAGAGACTGATAATGTCATGATCCCATCTCATACATACACTAGTCCTCCTATAGTGTTGAACATCATCATATATGTGGTTTATGTAGCCTTGAAATTTACAAGTTCTATTAATCTCATAGTTTACTATACCCTTGCATTTTACAACTTAATAGGCTACATTGTTTACAGTATATTCACTGATGCAAGTAAACTACAACCACTTTTACATTCTATTGCAATTGTTTGATTCTCCTATTCTTTTTAGAAGGACCATTGCAAAGCAATTGGATTAAGTTGGTTGGCAAGTCCATTGTGCACTAAATTGAATAAAGTTTGATTTTATATTGGTCCCGATCTAAGTTGGTGTGACTCTATCTCATGACTTATTTTTGCTAGTCAATGGATATGATTCTGATCACTGGTTCCTATTACTAGTCTCCGCAAAAAAAATTGTGAGTTGTTACTGAAATGGTCCCCTTTTAGTTAAATGCTCTCTGTTTTGTGTAGTCCTTTATGCAGTACTGTCTTTGTATTGATAACTAGCCAGTTGGAACTATCTCTTCTAATTCCACCCAAAAGCATTTAACTAAATGTTAATGAAGTGATTTTTTAAAAAAATTAGGTTTCTCTAATTTTACCATTTTTGGGTTTAGCTGTGTTTGCATTTTGATGTTTTAGGTCGAGGCTATTGTTTGGCAACAGGAGACTTGTCTTCTGCTCTGGACAACAACATGAGGTTAAGCTCATTTTGCATGATGTCATCAGCAAAATATAATCAGTTTATCAGTTCAATTATGTTAAAACAATTATCAAATTTTTTTAAAATTTTTTGTTGGAGTAAAATTGGGACGGGTAAAAGATCATTTTTTTCCCTCTACTGGTAATCATTACTTGCCTGACAATGATGGAAAGAATTTGAATCCACATGTTATTTAAAAATGCACCTCTGGCAGCCAGGTTTTTTTGTTTGTTTTGTTTTTAAATGTGGGCCGGGTCAACCGTGGGTCGGCTTGACCCGTTAACGGCCCGACCCAAACCCGCCCGTTTGCTACCTAGTATTGTTCACAATAGCTTTAGTTTTAACATCCCGTGTTCCAATTGTACTAAAATATTTGTTGTGTGGACCGAATCATTGCCATCATCTAATATTCAAAGCAAGTAGAACGCAATAGACATGGTGGAGTTTATGGCTTGAATGCAATAGACATTGTTTTGAGGGTATTGAGCCCCCTTTGGGGATCATTAAGGATTTTTTTATCACTAATTTGTTTTATTGGGTGGAGAGCTGCAATTGTAAATCCATAGATGAGAAAATAGAGTTTTTGGGTTCTCTTGGACCGTAGGGTCCCTTCTTTTGTACTATGGGATGCACTCCCCGTTTGAGTGTCTTTTATACTATTTCTTTCTTATAAAAAAAAAAGAAAAGTAGATTTGTGTTTGAAACATGGGGGAGTTCTAACAGACTAACAGTTCAATATCCACAGACTTTATAGTAGTCCTAGCATGCTGTGTTCTATGAAGATTTTGTGGCAGCCATTAATAATTAAGTATCGGAATAAAAGATTTGGAATTCATGATCTTTAGTTATAAAACTTTGAATTGTAGGATTTTAGATTCAGCTTGAGTAGAGATACTAGTATCCAGATGGAACTTTAATGTATCATATCTCAGTCGGCATGGAATGTAATGACTTTCTAGAGAAATATAACTTGGTTCATTTGTATTGCAGCAGTTTTGATCTTCAATAGAAGCAATGGATGAGGTTGATCATTACAATATTTTGGGTTTGCCATCTGGTGAAGGAGCTAAACTTTCTAATGAAGAGATCAAAAAAGCATATAGATTAAAGGCATTGGAATTGCATCCAGACAAGAGGCCAGATGACCCCAATGCTCACGCTGGTTTCCAGAAGCTCACTACATCATATGGAGTTCTTAAGGATGAGAAGGCTAGGAAGCTTTTTGATGATCTTCTCCGAGTCAAACGTGAACAGGTTGCTCGTAGATCACAGCACGATTCTAAGCGTCAGAAGATGATGTCTGATCTCGAAGAAAGAGAGCGAGCTGCTTTTGCTCCGGACTACGCCACAAAAGCTCGTGATGAAGAAGAGAGAATTGCCAAGAAGCTTAAAGAAGAGATTGCTAGGATTCGTGCAATGCATGCCCATAAAGCAGCTTCTCCAGCACCAGTTCCTAAGAGGGAGACGACCGGCCGAGGAGGAAAAGGGGGAATGGATGGTGCTGGGAGTGGGTTAGATAAGGAGAAGGTCCTTAAGGTATCATGGGAGAAAACTGGTGGGGATTATGATGCTCAAAGATTGAAGGAGTTGTTTGAGCAGTTTGGTAAGGTTGAGGATGTAGTGATGAGGAGTTCCAAGAAAAGAGGCTCGGCACTTGTCGTAATGGCATCTAATGAGGCAACTGTAATTTATTTCTTTTTAATTTTGCCTAATTCCACTTCATTTCGTTTTAGTTTTGCCTAATTTCACTTCATCTTGAAATTCATGATTGCATATCTATACACTCTATGGTATTCTGCTTGACAGGCAGCTGCTACTGGAACTATGTGCGGAGATCTTTCAAATCCTCTATTAGTGATTCCCCTTCAACCAGCCGCAACTACTGCATTTCCTAGTGCCCAGGAAACTTCTGAACATGATGTTCCAAAACTTAGCAATTTGGTTGGTGCTGGATATCAGGCTTTCGAAGATGCAGTGTTGAAGAAACTAGAAAAGGTTTGACCTGTATTCTAAACTGTTAGTTTGCAATTGTGTTCCACCTCTATAATCTTTATATTAGCTTAAGCTTGGGAATCCGGTTTTGGGTTTCAGAATAGACAGTAACTCTTTGGATTTCAAATCTGTGATTTTGAAATATGCGGTTTTTAAAATATGCTGTTTGAAATATGCAGGAATGGGATATGAAACTGATGGAATTTTTTATGTATTATTTTGTGTCAAATGTTTTTGAAAGATTTTTATTTATTTTTTATAAGTATTTTATAAACTAAAAGCATTTAAACGGGGAATGCATCCCATATACAAAAACCCCTATGGGCCAAGAGAACCCAAAAACTCAATGTTTTTGAAAGATTTGAGGAACAATTTCTGGAAAATTCTTTAAAAAGAGGATTTTTATAAAGAAACGATGATGAGATAAGCAAAAAGGATCTTTTCAGACAATAAAAAATTCATCTGACCACATCTATGATATGTACTATAACTAAAGCGCTAACCACCAAGACACATTTAGAAAACAGGCTTCAACACTGTGTCTGCTGAGTGGAATTATTTTCCAAGAAAAACAAACTCAAGCGATTCCTTTGCACCAAAATGCAGGAACGATTATCACAATTAAAGCTGTTATATTGCTTAATCACTAGAGAAACCCACTCATCAATGATGTATGCATTCATGAGTGTTGGTTAGTTTATTTCTATGTAGGTTTAAGATCACCGACCTTCGATTGCTTGTGTTACCACTCATCACCCACCTTCAATCGCTTGTGTCATAAAGGTTTATGATCCTGTTAATATAGGGTGCTGGAAATGGTAGAGGGGATTTTTTTTTTTATAAGTAGTAGAGGGGATATAGACCTAACCTTTAATATTATTCGCATAAAGCGGCTAATTTGAAATCAGAACTGATTTCTCATGGAGTCTTGACAGCCAAGCATTTTTCACATACGCATGTGCAAAATAAAAATAAAATAAATAAACAACTGTTGATGATATCATTCACGTATAAATGTAGATGTTTTACTGCCCTCTGCAAATAATCAAGTTCTAGTATGTTGGTGTTGTGGCTGTTGTCTTTGTGCTTATATGATCTCTGTTTCGATTAGGTTTCACTTTACTTTTCTTCCCTATATGGAGTATACATGAGGCTAAAAATAAGAATGTATTATGCACAAGTGGCAAGACAAGGATATAATTATAAGATGATGGTAGTCTTATAATCCCAGCATGCTTATAAGATGTGGTGACTTTTCTCCACCAAGTTATGGTGGCTTTACTCGTAATAATATTCGTGAGAATCAAGACAAGATAAAATTATAAGATGATTGTAGTCTTGATTGAGTATCTAGAGTTTGAAGGAGACTGAGTGACGGAGATGTGAAAGAGAAGTCCTAATGTTGTATAATAGCCATGTATGGTAGGGTGGTGAATAAGATTTGTTTATCGATCTCAAACAGTTTTCACAAGGCTACTGGGTTGTTCAGCTTGTGCTTGTCAGTTGGTTGCCAGTTTAATAGCATAAGGGTTTTGATAACCTTTTGATTAATCAGTTGCCCAATCAGGCCTTTTGGGCACACAATGTTCTTGGCAGAAGAAAATGTGGTCTTTAGAATGAGTAGGAATCAATGCATTCCGTCTGGGATGCCTCAAGATAGATTGCATCCACCGTGTTTGTCCTGCACTCGTGTATTTTGGTACGATTTTCCACATGTTTGAGCTTTAATTCTTGTCCTCTAGAGTCTTTTATCATTTCATTATGCTGGTACTTATGTTTGATTTTTCCTATCAAAACGAAGTCTGTAAATAATTTGACTGGATTATATGTTTTCAGTGTTTACACCACTGTCAGGTGTTGGAAATGTGCTTACTTTTCAGTGCTTTGCGCGTTGTACATTGTGGATCATTGTTATTCAGTCGAATTTTTTATCCTGGGTTGCGTAACACTTGATTATAGTTCATAAGCAGAAGTGACTGATTCTCTAGTACTTAACTACTAATTTACGAACCTAAATTTCTATTTCACTAATCATCACCTTTTTCATAATGAACAGGCAGCAGAGAAGCAAAAGTAACGTGCGTATGCGTCAAATATAAGAAGCTGTTTGAATTGCTTCTCGGCTTCAAGTCCTCCTACTTCGGATGAAGTGTTAACTACGGGAAGTACCTGCATTTGGTGCCCGAGATTTGAAGTTGTCAGAGGAAGAGGAGTGATGGCCAAATTATGTCAGCACTCAGGAAGGGGAGTGTTTGGGCTTTGCATTAGGGTTTTATAACAGCTTAGGACATGCATTTCTTTTTTTTGGTGGCTTTTACTTTATAGGTTGGACTTGGAAAATTGTACAAATCATATGTAAGCTATCATGTACAATTGATTCTTGGAATTTCTGTGATTTGAGACCCTCAAGTAAAGAACAGAAAACTATGGAGTGGGCAAAAATTGCAAGAAGTTATTCTTGAAATGTTCTGTTGGATGTTTAGTCTTTATGTGAGGGGATATTGTTGCTCTTTTATTATTATTAGTCCCTCCGTCCCAAATTATAGATACCTTTTTTGGGGAATCCAATTTTTTAAGAGGATAATTTTTATTATAGTGTTAGTGAATGAAATACTAACTTTATCCATGATCCCACCATAATGATGTGATGATTTATAGTGTATATGTTTTATAACTTTAATAGTTGAAGGTTAAATTGACAAATTGACCAAATAAAGTACGTTGATTTTTCAAAAGTGGATACTTATTTTATGACAAGAAAAAGAGTAAAAGTGAACACTTGTTTTGAGGCGGAGAGAATTTTTTTTTTTGTTAGATAATATATTTCTTTTTCATTCTTATTACCATACAAACCCAAAAAAATAAATTTATTATAATTAAATCCTAGTTCACTAACAATTGAACTCCTATTCTAAATACCAATCTCTAAGATTTTTTCAAACATAATGCTAGTTGCGAATATAAAATAAAAATCATCTACAAATTCTAAAACACTTCCGTTTGGATACCTTGTTTTCTGTTTTTGTTTTTTTTACTGTTCATCAAATCAAAAAAAAAAAACACGTTTGGCAAACGCGTTTACTGTTCACTTTTTTTTCCCAAGAAAACTGTTTTCTGTTAATAGTGTGTAAAAGTGGTGAAAACACCAAATACAACTTTTAGTTGTTTTTTTAGTTTTTTCACTGTTTAGGTGGTAAAAACAGTGAAAACACCAAATCCATAAAATACAACTTTCACCAAATAAAAGTGGTGAAAACACCTTCATCCAAAAACTTTTTTGCTTTTAGTTTTTTTGCTGAAAAAAATAAAGACAAATACAAAAACAGTTTTTGTATTTGAAAACAGAAAACAAATACAAAAAACAGGTTTTCCAAACGCACCATTTGTTTTATAAAAGTATAAAGTAAAAATAAAAGGGTGCATTTGGAAACTAGTGTTTTTATTTTTGTTTTTTATCTCTTGAGAATAAAAAATTTCTTGTTCTTGTCCTAAGGGTAATCCGGAAACAAAAATATGTTTGGTTGAAAATTTTGTCTAAAAAATTTTCGAGAAAAAAAAAAACACGTTTTTGAGATTTATTTGGAATAAAAAGTATAAAACAAATTGTCAAATGGTGAAATTAAGTTTGGTTTGATTGTCATCCTTGTACAAACCAACTACAATGTACACTTCCAAGTCTCTCATACAACAATGAACATGACCACTCTGCTGCTGTTCAAAAGATTAGCATACAATAATATATATATATATATAAATATATAAGTAGTAACATGTATAAAGACCACATCATCCCAATTAGATTGAGGTGTCAAGTTGCAAAGGAAAGGGTTTGTGGTGGTGGTGGTGTCGATTTGCAGTGGTGGTGGTGGTGAGATGGCGGCTGGTGGTGGTGGTGGGGGTTAGGGTTTGGAGGTTGAAGATGACGGTTAGGGAATCTGCAACAATTAAAATTTTTTTTGGCTGAGAACAAACAGTGCCGAAAACAAAAAAAACACCATTTTGGTGTTCTCAAATTTTGAACTAAGGGTGAGAAAACGTTTTTTTACTGTTCACGAAAACAAAAACCATCAAAGACTCCCAAACATGTTTTTGTTACCGTGAACAGTGAAAAAAACAATAACAAAAACGAAAACACCAGTTTCCAAACCCAACCTAACAAAATAGAATAGAACTTTGTGGGCCTTTGATAGGGTATAGAAAGAGGTCTGTGGAGTCGTGCGTACCCAATCAAGATTGGAGTAGAGCAACCCCAATTCTGTCACACTTTAAACAAGCTCTCCGCCTCGTCGGCTCTTCTCTCTCTCTCCCAAACCCTTCTTTCTCTCTCTAAAACCTGTCGGAATTCTACAGTTCCGATCACCTTCACTTTCTCTCTCTAGAAAATCACCCGGGAAAAACCTAGATGACCATGGCGGCGTCTGCCTCGTGGCAACCCCAGGAGGAAGGATTCAGAGAGATCTATGGCTTGCTTGAACAACAGATGTCTCCGACCTCCGATTCGTCCCAGATTTGGCAGCAACTTCAGAGATACTCTCAGTTACCCGATTTCAATAACTACCTCGCTTTCATCCTCGCACGCGCTGAGGTACTCTGCTTCTGTTTGTTTCTTGAGAAAATTTGCTCTATTTGTTGGTGGGTTTGGTTTGCTTGGGGTTTAAATGGTGGATAATGATTGAAATAGTAGTCTTCATTGTTGGAACCGCAATGGGTATAGCTCAGTTCCCCAATTTCAATAATTACCCGCGATTTCATCCGATGAGGTACTCTGTTTTTGTTCGTTTCTGGAGGAAATTTGCTCACTGTCTTGGTGGGTTTGGTTTGATTGGGGTTTTAATGGTGCCTGCTCATTGGAATACTGGTATTCATTGGTGGAATCATAATGGGTATAGTTCAGTTTCCTGATTTCAATGAATACTTGCTTTCATCACCGCCCTAAGGTGCTCCGTCCGTTTGTTTCTTGCGAAAGATTTCTCATTTTCTCGGAGAGTTTGAGGCGGGGTTTTGGTTTGGGTGTGGTTTAAATGGTGCCTGGTCATTGGAATATCAGTGTTCATTGCTGGAATCTAAATTGGTAGAGTTCAAATGATAAGATAAGGGGATAAAATAATTGACTATAGATTGATTTTTGGTTAAATTAATTGATATTCTGTTGAGACCTGAAGTTGTAACAGTTGATAGCTTGTGAACGTAGTTATACTGTCAACTCTTACATACATGTGTGTATATTTATGTATGTTTTAGGGGAAGAAGCTTCTGGATAAAATAAAGTTTTCTAGGTAGAGTCTGTGCTGTTTATTTATTTATTTATTATTATTTTTTTTCTATAATGGTTCACTAGTCATTTGAATGTGAAGATCATTAGTATGCTTAGTGGCTTAAAGCCTAGGTGATACGTGTCTATGAAGACGTACTGGGATAAATGGCATAGGAGTATAGTTGATTTCCTTTTTACAATATTTGCGATAGGAGTATAGTGCTTTCCTTTGAGGAATTTGGATCCCCAACTATCTTATTTATCTTTATTTTTTGGTTGGTTGGGGTTGGAGAGGGAGCAAAAGCAAGTTAAGAAGCTATTAAATTTTGTGAATAAAACAAACAGTGTTTTACTGAAGCTGTGAAGCAAATTTTTCGGTAATGCTGTTGTTGCACGTGGTGGATGTGATGTTGGTTTTAGACTTGTAGTGGTGTTTGTAAAGTGGATATTTTGAGCACAGTCAATTTTCCAACAAGAAAAATTGAAGGTTTCATTTGTGGATCTGAAACTTGATTAATCTGCTTGGTGTTAACTGGTTCTGGCCATTAATAAGTTTGCCTTTACAAGTTTGACTTGGGTAGACTTTATGTGATGATAAACAACAACAATAAGCTTCTTCCCAATTCCTTAGGGCCGGTTAATGAATCATATGCTTTCATTTTTCTATTTCTAAGGCACAGCCTCAATCAAATCACATGCCCTCTTGCCTTAGTGTTGCCCTCAATGTGCACTATTCCACTCCTGTTGACTGGCGCAATTAAAATCTTTCTGTCACATTTTTAAACAATCTTAACTGACTTCATCTCATTTTATGTCCAATTTGTGTTATTCCAACCATCTCATGAATCTTTACTGCATCATTTTATAGTCTTCCTTCCACATGTTCAAACCATCTTAACCGACTTTCTCTCATTTTATGTCCAATTTTTGCTACTACAACCATCTCATGCATGTGGTCATTTCTGATTCTATCTTTTCTAGTCTTACCACAAATCCATCTCAGGATTTGCATTTTATCCTATACTCACTTTATGCATATGTTGTTTTCGAGTTGCCTAACATTCTGCCATGAGTATGGCTGGTCTAATAGCACTTCGATGGAAATTGCCTTCTTTAAGTGATACTCGTATTAGTATACTAGATGCACTCTTCCATCCAAATGCATCCTGCCTTGTTCCTATGATTTACGTCATCGCCAATTTATCATTCATTATTGGAATAAATTTTAATTTCAAACTTTTTTTAATTCAAACACTTTTCTCCAAAACATCTAGTTTGGCATTAACTCCTTCTCTAGTTCAGGATGTGTCTTGTGTGTTCATCCGTAATCAAGGTAAAAAGTTATGGGCTGAATGCAGACTCTTGATGTAATTAGTGATTTGGAATTCACTTGTTTACTCTACTGGTGTTCTTACTCTGACACAATCATCGTTTATGTCTTATTGTGTCACTGTCAATGCATTCCTTTGTGACTCCTTTATTTTTCAAAATCCTCCATATGAGATCTCTAGGTGCCCTATCATAGCCTTTGTCCAAATCAATTAAAAACATATTGAGAGAGATCATCTATCTATATCTTAGCGTTAGTCTCCTCAATAAGTAAATAGCCTCCCTTAATCCAAACTGATTTACGACACTTCAATATCTTAGGCGTTGTGCGATGACTATCCCAAAGTTATGTTTCCTAGTATGCCTCATCAATAAGTATTATTGTTTTTATTTTGTAAGGGCAGTAACATCCTTTATAAGATGATGTAGGAAAGAATGATGGGCCACGGTTTAGACTTCTGAAAGAAGTTTTTTTTTTGTTTTTTTTTTTGTCGTCCCTTTTAGAACTCAAATTCAAAACTGTACAGAAACCTGCCTGGGCCACAAATTTTGAGAACTAGTTTCTGAAAGGTCAGTTTATAAATGGCTGTTTAATGTGTTTTTTTTAATAAGTAAAAAAGTATATTATAAAGCTTTTAAACGAGGAACACATCCCAGGAAACAAAATAAGATCCAAGCAAGGCCCTAGGGTCCTCTATAGATGTACAATATCTACCCGTGACTCAGCCAAAAAGAGAAGAAATGAACAAATCTTTGATAGTGCCACTAGAAGATTCGATCCCTTCAAAATATCTACGATTGCATTCCTTTCAGAGGCACCACCGAGGGAAAAGTGGCTCCATCCCCCAAGAAACACGGGCGTGAACATTCACTAACAGTGAAAAGACCTCTACACATGTACATCAAACCTCTTGTCGTGCAAGGCCTAAAGCACTGCATCCCGAACAATCCCATCAACTGGCAGTCAGGCTTAACATTTGTGTTTGACTATTTCTTGGATCACTGTTTTGATAGAAGGGGCAGGCTCATAATTTTTTGATCTCTTTCAACTGATCCAGGAATATATATATTTTTCTTGTCTTCAGTATTTGATATGCCCATTTGGTGCGTCTTTATCTTGTAGTTTGTTGTTTTTCGGGGAAGAGTGGTGGGGGTCTGTAGTGTATGCTACAAAAGGTAAAGTAAGAGTATGACTATGTTGAATTGTTTTGGAAGAAAGAGACACTGTTTTCCTATAGAATACAATGCTATACCAAAATAATTTTAGTCACAGTAGCACTATGGTGGACAGTGGAGCCTTGATGGTTGTTAAATGGATCTAGTGATGCTTGATGATAGGAGATATAAGAGGCCATTGGTCGGTGCAATGGTAAAGCTTGAGCTTTCAAGTACGAGTGTTAATTTGAGTTTTGAGCGCCATCTTAAAGGTTAGGTAGACCCTTCCCGGCTCCCTCAGCTTATGTAGACCAGTGCATTATTTTTCTTGTGGATATACTATGAAATGAATTTTCACAGTGCCAATACTCCTATATTGAAGTAGATACTTCTCTTTATTTTCCTTTATCTAAAGTGGTAATTTTTAAGCAGGGTAAACCTCTGGAGGTTCGGCAGGCTGCTGGATTGCTTCTTAAGAACAACCTCAAAACTTCATTCAAATCCATGACTCCTGCATACCAGCAGTATATAAAATCAGAGTTGTTACCTTGTATAGGAGCAGCAGATAGGCATATCAGGTTGACGGCTGGGACCATTATAAGTGTTCTTGTTCAGTTAGGGGGGGTGTTTGGGTGGCCTGAGCTGCTAGATACCCTTGTCAAGTGCTTGGATAGCAACGAATTGAATCACATGGAAGGTGCTATGGATGCTTTGTCCAAGGTATGTACTGCCTCTCTAAATAAGCATTGTATTCTTCGATTGCTTTGTCCTTTTTATATACTTAAATGATACTCAGTTTAATGAGTTCTTATTGCTCTAACGCTGTCCTAAGGTTTCTTAACTGTTGATTTATACGGTTACACTTCTTTCCTTTCTGCTATCTTTGTGAGTGATGGCTATGCATTCTTCTGTGCGGTTGTGTGTGTATATATGTATTATTGATTAGTCATCATTAGGGCATGCATTATCATTCTCCCATGCTTCAGATTTCTTTTAGTTTTCTCTTAAATATATTTTCTTTATTTCTGACAAATAAAAAGATAAAATTATTTATTAGATACTATAGAATTAATAATTGGGTATTAATATCATTGTAGATGTTACTAACTTGTAAACTAATAGTAATTAGGATTTTTGGGTGTTTATGCAAGTTAGGTATCACTTATTATTGCCATGTCTTGCTATGCCAATATTTCATTCACACGACCTTGCCGGAAGGCAGTTATTGGGGCCTCTTCTTGTTTCTCTGCCTTTGCAACCTTGTACATCTTTAAGGCGAAGTTATATCTTCTGGTGGTTGCAAATATACTCCTTTATTGCATCTATTAATAGAAAATAAAATAGATAAGAGTGTGAGTTCTTGTCAAAATGTAGTGTGTTGACTTATCAATGATATGGAGTAAACAGATATGTGAGGATGTCCCCCAAGTGCTTGATGCAGATATACCTGGATTGTCAGAGCGGCCCATCAATGTATTTTTCCCTAAGTTGTTAGAGGTGACAGAAGCTTTTCTTTTCTCACTTCAAAATTTTCATTGTTTCATTTGTGCTGATGAACTTGAAGTTGTTTTTTTTTTCCTTCTTTTCTTTCATTTTAACCTGGTTCTATCCAAGCAGTTTTTCAAGTCACCACATGCGTCACTTAGGAAACTGGCACTGGGTTGTGTCAATCAATACATTATGTTGATGCCCACTGTGAGTACATATTTTTCGTTTTCAGTTTTCTTTTGTTTTTGTATACCCACTGTTCCTAATCTCTATCTTGTTGGAGGGGTTTGACATTTGTCAATTTCTTTTTATCTTCTTACAGGTTTTCTATATGTCAATGGATAAATACCTACAAGGTTTATTCGTTCTTGCCAATGATCCTGCTGCAGAGGTTCGAAAATTGGTAAGTTTATATATGCACTCATACGAAATTCTTCACTTTACTGTACGTACTAACTATTTGCGATATTTTCTTGTTTTCTAGCTTTTGAATTTGTTTGGAGTCATTTGGCAATGGTAGTGTAGTTAACATTTGGTGCACCCTTGCATACTTAAGTATATTCAGACGATGCTTATAAGCAACAACCTTAGGTGAAAATAGATATTTTTTCCTTTCATTGGATGAACTATGGAAATGTGTGGATTTTCATATGATGCTTTTGTAGATGTATCTCTGAGTTTATCATTTCCTCTTCTATGATTTTTTCAAGAATATAAAAGTTCCTTGATAACAAGCCTTAAGTTAAGGTTCTCTTAGAATATGAAAAAGTTCCTGGATGACAAGGCTAAAGGTTTTCTTATTGAGGATATTGACATTCATTCCAGGTCGGCTACCTTGAAATTCAACATTTTGCTTGAAGATTTTCTTGTTAGTGATATTGAGAGTGTTTTTTTTTTGAAGTAGCGGATGAGATCACACTGCTTACTTATTTCAATATGTCTGCCTTGAAGTTCACACTTTGTAGTCAAGTAGTATTATTTCATGATGAGTTTTTCTTTCAAGTGCGCTGGTATGGGCTTGTCATTACTCTTTCAGTAGACTGCCTTGCGTTGACTCGTACTGATGCAGTGCAGTCTTTCCTATCCTTAACCAAATCCATTGGCCTCATCCTTATTGATGCTACATCCACCCTTCGTCTTGCAGCTACTTTGTTGCTTATTGTTCATTGAATATGTTGTAGAAGTGTTACTATTTAATTACTTGGTGTGTTGCGTCTATTGTAACTTGATGCTGGATTTTTATGGTAGTTTAAGGTATTTTGCTGAATCCAATTGTTGTTATCTGATCAGTAATGGCCACTCTAAAGCTTTTTAGCAATTTAGCTGTACAGAATGGGTTCGATTTTGGTTTATATGAAACTTTTCTGGACACTCATCCTTTTGTTGTTGGCTTCTTTGTCAAATAGGTTTGTTCGGCCTTTGTTCAGTTAATTGAAGTTCGTCCAGCTTTTCTCGAGGTGGGTGTTCTATTCTGTTGTATATTAAGTCTTCAATGTCTTTATTGTTGCATTATATCATTCTGATATTTTTATTGTTCTATGTATACCCAACTTCATCTCCTCTTGGTGTCTAAGCAAAGAATTGAAACAATTCTGTTTGCTCAATTCTGTTTGCTAATTCGGTTATGCATCTTTAACTTCTATGTATATTGTGCTAGCAATCACTTCCACCTCTTTTTCTTTTTATTCTTTCATTGATGGGGATGTGGTTCTTAAATTTTACTGCAGCCACATTTGCGGAATCTAATTGAGTACATGTTGCAAGTTAACAAGGACCCTGACGATGAGGTGGCTCTTGAAGCGTGTGAATTTTGGTATTTCTCTCCTTCATCATTTTCATTGCCCATATTTTTTGCGCGGAGAAACTGTTGGTTTTCATTATTGTCTTTTGCGGTAGAAAATGGTGGGGCATGTTAGGGTTCAGCGGCTTCAGCCCCCCCTTCACTTTGTTACCTGTTTTATTGGATAATATACGGGCATTTGGCTGACTTACATGAATTTATGTTTGTCTTCCTAAAAAGGGCAGTGGAAAAGTTCCGTATTGTCTTCTTATTGGACTTGAATATTTGTTTGTGTAATAAGAAAAATTATATGGCCTTCTAAAGATGACATACTAAATCATGTCATGTCTAATCACTCTCTCAAGATGAGGTTGTATACTTGTCTTGCCTACTTTTTTCCATCATTAGTGGAGCATTGGCTTACTATTGTGCTCTCTCTTTTGTTTGATATCTTCCCTTTACTTAGTCATGATTCATTTGTGGTTATTATATATATATGTTATCTCTTTGTTTTTTGAATGAAAAAGGAGAAAAGAAGAACGTCAAAATGGAAAAAGTTATAAATGGCAATTGACTTGCCACTTGTGCTTCAACATTTTGTATGCCTGGGTCCAAAATTAAATGTCGGCTAAATTTTGTTATTATCTTACTAAATCATTCATTCAGTTAATTGGAAAACATGTATCAGAAGAGAAACGTCTAGAAACTAACATCTGATTATTATGTAGAATTGCCTTTTATGATGTGTGTGAAAAATTGAAATTCGTTATTGAAGAGCTGCTAACAAGTTGTCATGCACATTTGTGTGCACCGTTTTTGGCTAAGGTTTAAGAATTGTTTTTTGAGACAAAATGTTCGTAATAGTCTTCTATGACGCTCTTTAAATTTAATGTGAACTTGATAGGGTGTTTCACAGTGGATCTTCAACTTTATTTAAAAGTCGTTACACTTTTTGTTTTTGGACGCACAATAGCAAAAGTCATTCAAATAAGAAGTTGATATTACTTGTAGAGTGGCATGTAACGTCTTACATTGTCCATGCTTGACACTTATACATGTGGACCCCTCTCAAATGTGGAGGGGTGTTTTGGAAACCTTGATCACGGAGAGTAGGCAAAGCAGTTAATATCTGCACGGTTTGGGGCGGGTCATGACAGATGGTGATTCTGTCCTGTTCCGCCCCAGCTTGTGTAGAGATTATAGGTTTGCATTCTCTCCTCTCGGTGCTCCCCATTTTCCTCAAAATGAGTCTTGACAGTTGGGCGGCATCCATGTATGCATGTGTTATCAAACCTCTCCCCTCACACGATGTGGGACATTAGAGACCCTGATGGGCTTGTGGCTGCTCCTTCATTTGTGGCTGGAGATTGGCTATCATATCATCTGTCAGGACCTGCCCCAACCGATATCGATGACCTTGTTCCAAGAGGAGAGAATTGTGATGTTCTGCATTGCCTGAGGGGAGAGGATTGGTGACACTTTTACTTGTGGGCACCTCTAACTGTATATACATGTTTTGAAAATAGTGACTACGTGGGTTGGGGCAAGTCGTGACGTGACACATGCTAAATTTGACCTATTGTTATGAATTTTTCCAATTAGAACTTAATGATGATCAATAGCGAAATGGTTTGCCCCACTGTAGACTTGTCACTTGATAGTCACTATCCCCTCCTTTTTGGTGAGAAATCTGACATACCTCTAATTTATTTGATGTGTCATAGATTGTTATATCTTTTGAGTCAAAATGTTTTCTGCCCTTAAATTTCATCTCCAAGTAATTCACAATACTAAAGTTCAATTTTGGTTTATTGGCAGGTCAGCATATTGTGAAGCTGAGTTACCAACTGAAAACTTCAGAGAATTCTTGCCACGTTTAATTCCAGTATAGCTCAAGCCATGATTCATATTCTTCATATTGTCTAGTTGCATTCTCTTTGTGATTTGCATCCAGTGTTTGTCATACCTCTGCAACATTTTGTAGGTTTTATTGTCCAACATGGTCTATGCTGATGACGATGAGTCGGTTATAGAAGCCGAGGTTAAGCTTTCTGGGTTTCATCTTGTTCTTACTCTTCATGCTGGCTAAGAGTTAGATTATATTCTTTTTTTTTTTATATTTTTTATCTGAAATCAATATGTAATTGCAGGAGGATGGGTCTCTCCCAGATCGAGATCAGGTTTGGTTTCCGTCTTTCATTGTTCTTTCTCTCTTATGTTCTTTTTTCTTTTTTCTTTGATATATATATATACAGGTTTTGTTTTGGTTTTTGCTTTTTAAAACCTTTGATGTTTTGCTTTTATTGATCTCAATTTTATAATTTTTTATTCTTACTTATTCTGAGTCTTGCCTAAATACTTCAAATATTCAAATCAACCCCAGTTTCCTGCTCATTCTGTTGTCTTCGAACATATTTTCTCATTAAAAGTGTTATTGTGCAGGATCTGAGGCCTCGTTTTCATTCATCACGCTTACATGGATCGGAGAATGCAGAAGATGACGTATGTTTTCAACCATGTCATCTTTCTATTGTTAAGGACAATTGTTTCGTGACATCCATTTGAATTGTTGAATGACTTGGATTGCTTTTCTTGAGCACAATTAGACAAAGGAGGTCATTGGATGATATTCCTTTTACATGACCATTTTGAGATTTTATAACTGTAGGATGATGACATAGTCAACGTTTGGAATTTGCGGAAGTGCAGTGCAGCTGCTCTAGATATTCTTTCAAATGTGTTTGGAGATGGGATTCTACCAACACTGATGCCTATAGTTCAGGTAGTTGATTCATTTGGTACTGAATGTAAAATTTACATTTTGAAAAACGGATCTCTATCTATATTTCCTTTCCATTTTTCGTTTTCCTCTGACAAGAGCATCCGATATAAGTGCCAAAATGGTGGTGCAACCTAGGTACAAATGAGGCATAATTGCTACAAATGACTGAATGTAAGACTTTCATTTTGAAAGATGATCTATATCTGTTTATTTCCTCTCCTTTCTATCTCCCCCCCCTCCTCCTCCTATAAGAAAGCATTCCATTTAAGTGCCAAAATGGTGGTGCAACCTAGGTACACGTGAGGCGTAATTTATTGCTATAAAGGACTGAATGTAAAATTTTCATCTTGAAAAATGGATGTATATCTGTTTATTTCCTTTATGATTTTTTTGCTTTCCTCCAAGAAGAAAGCATCTCATACAAGTGCCAAAATGGTAGTGCAACCTAGGTACACATGAGGCATGATTTATTGGCATAGATGACTGTGCAGAAACTTATCTAGAAAAATCTCATATGTTCTAAAAGGTCTACAGATGAATTTATAGAGGAGAAAAAAACTTTGTTCCTCAGAAACCAATGCTACCAAAATAAATATGTCAACTTAGGAACAGGATGCTCCATTTTGTCGAACCATTATGTTCCGTGCTAACCAAATGAACGACATATAGCATTCAAGGTAAAGAGAGGTAGAGGGGGACGTCCTAAAGGGAAAGTGTCACATGAATAACAAAGGGAAGAGCTGAACAAGCAACTGCAGCAGAGAAAGAAATAGGAGTAAGCTGTGACACACGATACGATGGGCGAACTAATGTATTTGAACCTGCGCATGCAAAAAGCGGATGCAGTGTGCACTGATGCCAGTACTAATGGGCCAAAAAGCCCCCCCTGAACCTCCCCTTCCTAGAAGCGTGAGCAGGATGCAATGGAAGTTCTGTAATTGTAATATATATTAATTTTCTCTTTGGCTTCTCGCACATAACCTCATTAATTTGTATCGCTGGCACCCAAGTTTGTTATCCCTCCGCCGTTCTGCTGCATTGCAGGTGATACTTGTTACCATGCATTGGGGGCATACTCCTCTCCAACCACCAAAGTACTCCTCCACTGAAGTTGGAAGCACGTGCTAGATCCCCTCTTAAGAGAGGACAAGGCACCATAGATCCTGAGCAGCGCAAAAGATGATGGCTGGAAGCCTTTGCTGCTTCTTTAAATAGAAACTGATCAGCCTGTTGCCCTTGTAGCTGTCTTCTTTGAGAAAGAAAAACTTCAATTGGGTCTTCGTGCACCAAGTACCTATTCAAGGGGAGCATATTTCCATAAAGCAGACCATAGTTGATTATCTACTATTGACAATCCATTCTTGGTTCCTTCTTTACTGGATTTGCCCTCTTTTCCCTCATGGGGTAACAACTCAGAAAGGAATTGAAACAACAGTTCGACAGTCCTAATTAGTCTTCACGGAGATGGTATTCAACACCACTCCATCCATCTATGTGTTAGCTGAAGGCAGTATACTATAAAACTGAATCTTCTTTATTCGCTGCCAATTTGGGTGAAAAAATCTTTCCGCCAATGTCATATCCACTCCACACAGGAAGTCAAAATCTGGTGTCGACCATTTTGCCCAGAACCATACAAATATTTTATGAGAACTACAGTTTCCTTCATACTATCCGTTTGCAAATGCACCCACTAGAAGTTCCCAGTCGATTAATGCTCTGCTCCCCTGCTCCTTGATTGTTTTAGTTTATCCTAATCATCGTCCATTACAAACACTCCGTCTCTGCATTGTGTTCTTAATATTCCAAAACAGGGGTTTCTTTCACGCACTGAACTCCTTTCTTTAGACTACACACTCCGATCACATATGCGCAATCTCGTCTGGAAATTGTTGCACCGTTGGATGATGCTGGAATCCTTTCTATGCATCAGGACACAAATATGTTTGAAGCCCCCCCCCCCCCCCCCCCCCCCCACCGTTGGATGATGCTGGAATCCTTTCTATGCATCAGGACACAAATATGTTTGAAGCCCCCCCCCCCCCCCCCCCCCCCCTTCTGGTAAGTAACAATTATATTAGAAGGCGTTTGAGAGAAGAACGCAAACCAAGGGGAATACAAACGATTGAAAAGGCCCTAGGGACCTAAATGTACAAAATCTACTCATAAGACAATAGAAAAGTTATGGAAAAAAAAATCTATAATAGTCCCAATAGAGGATTCAACCCCTTCGAAACATCAACAGCTGCGTTCCTTCCAAAGGCAACACAGACACAAGGGTGCCGCCCACCAAAAATCCGGGCATGCCACCCACATTGTAGCCTCTCCATATGTCCAGCGAACGCCTCGGCGAAGAGGGCATACCTATTGGATCCCGTATAGGCCGAACAACAAGCACCTACAATCGTAAATAAAATGACAGTGAAGAAGGAGATGTCCAATGGACTGATCATCCTTCTTACACATGAAGTACCGATTAAGCTTGGCCAGGTTCTTGCTCCTCAAATTGTCAAGGGTAAGGATTTGGCCCCAGGCCACAGTCCACACAATCGTTCGTTGAAGACTTTCAACTTGTATATCTCATGCAGCCTAAACTTTGAAAGAAGATCCCAAGAGTACTCTTAGAGAATATGTGAGACAGATTTATCTTCTCTTCATAATTCTCAGTTTGGAGGTCACATGTACATTAGCACCCCACACCTCATGCAATATATTACTCCTTCCCGGAATGATCCCTGGACTCCACAACCCTCCCTAAGCTCAAAGATGAGACTTTGGCCTACAATTTATGGACATTATAATCTAAAGCTAATTGGCCTATAATTTCTAATACTGTCAGCTCCACCCTTCTGGGGAACAGTGCAGTGAGGATGCATGGAGCTTCTCCCAGACACTTGATCTCGAAAAGTAGTGAAAGACGCCATGACCTCCACCAACTGATCAAAACCACTTGAAGAATTTGCCGATTTTTCTTTCCTTCTGCCTATGCCCCAATTCAAGCTCTTGGGTTCATTATCAGAGCTACCATATCCACGATTAATTTCTTGTCCAGTTTACCAGCTCAACTACAGTGCCATCTTTTGATCGTTATTGGTCGAAAAGAAACCAAGGTTGCTCCTTGCAGTGATCTAAAAAACATCATGGTTGCTGTATGTGAAACCTGGGTACCGAGAGTCTGTGGTGTTTAGGGGACATTTATTTTAGTCCTCCTTCATGTTCTATTATCAGCAATCATATAAGTACCTTTACATTCTGTATAATTACCATTCTATTGGAGATTTCCTATATGGACAATTTTGTTAGGAGTTTGTTCCTGTCATTTGCAACAATGTTGTTGGAATATTATGGAGGTGCTAGTCTTGTTGGTATTATAATGCAGATTGGCATATTAAACTTTTACACACAATTGGTATGTAATATCTAGGGTCAAACGTGGAAAAAAGTCGAGAATTGTAAAGTTTTGTTTAGATAACAGCTATATACAACATATATGTCCCTAAGAGAGCTGCAAACGAATGAGAGAATTTAAAAATGAGTACGCCAATGGCTGCCAGCATTTGAAAGAATCAATTGTTGTAATGGCTATCTAAATTTACTAATTTTTCGAGGAAGCCAGCCTTGGAATTCATTGGGAAAATTTTAGCTCCTCATCCTTCTCAAGTATCTGCAAATAGTTTTTCATGCACCAAGTGGTAATGTCCGCTGTATCTTTTACTGTTGCTTTGAAGATGTTCTAAATATATGTCTTCATGACGATATATCTGCAGGCTAAGTTGTCCACTACTGATGATGAGACCTGGAAAGAAAGAGAAGCTGCAGTTTTAGCTCTTGGTGCCATAGCCGAGGGTTGTATTAATGGTTTATATCCCCACTTGTCACAGGTAGTTTATATATATATATGTATGGTTATTATTTGTCAAGGGTTGCATTAATGGTTTATATCCCCACTTGTCACAGGCAGTTTATCTTATATATGGTTATTATTTGTCAAAAAACAAAAAAGAGATGGAAAATAAAGTGCTGTTGCCAAGTTTTTAAGTTGGCTATTTGCAAATAGTTGCCCGGGGGGGGGGGGGGGGGGTTTCACATGATGTATATATATTTTATAATAACTTCAATTGTTCAATAAGTTCATAGTTATAATATCAGTAACTTTGGAACAATCAATTTGGTTCTGTAGGGTACTCAATAGTTACGTTACATAATGTATAATAACTTTTTTTCCTGTTCCGTTACTACTTTCTAAAATAGCAAAACAAATCTTTATGTATATTTTCATTATATATCGTGTATAGAGTCCCATGGGAATCAACATCAACCAAAATTTAAAATCACGGTTCCTGGTTGCAAAAATGCAGGTGTAAGTTTCAATTTCTGACGGTGACATGGGGTACGCGTAATAATTCTTAAAATAACCAAATAAAGGGAAACCTTAGTATCTCCTGCAGTTACATATTTTTTTATTAATCACACTCTAAATCTTTGAAACTGGTGTATTAGTCTTGCAGAAAGAATGTTTTTTATCGTATTTTATTTTATCATCAATCTTAATAATGTGGGCCACAATGTGCTGCAGTTTCTAAGCAGTAGCACTTTACCCCTCATATAATACCCAATTCTCTATCTTGAAGAAATTAATTGAAGTTATAGTGTTTCATTTTTTGTTCACATTTAGAGAACTTTAGACCTTGCAATGGCAGTTGTAATGTTTGGTACATCTGATCCTTCCCAGACCTACACACCAGAAGTTAAGTTAACAAAATATAATTTGTTTTATATTTGCAGATTGTCACATTTCTTATCCCTCTTTTAGATGACAAGTTTCCTTTGATACGAAGCATCTCATGTTGGACAATTTCTCGTTTCAGCAGGTTTATTGTTCAGGTATGACCGTATGAAATCTATCTTAACTAGCATATTTGTTCTTTTGATGCACTACTGCAGTTCAGGTATTCAGGTCTGACCATGAAAAGATATTCTCTTTGCAAGCCTATTTGTTCTTTTGATGCCCTTCTGCAGTTGATGCATTGTGTGGTGCACTGTACTAATTTTTGTCAGAGTAATTGCAGTTTAGTGGCCAACCTTTTGGAATAGAAATTGTAATCGTTCCTTTGAATGTTAGAGGTAGTATAAAGGAATAATTACCCAGCTAAGTCAAGAATCAAAATTGACGATGGAACCTAGCTCAAGAGTGCATGATAATTTGGATACTTGGATAGAAGATGGTTCCTCCACGTGTTTTTTGTTGATCTTATAAGAGCATATGACATGGTTTGGGAGAAGACGACATGATTTTTTATTTACAGAGGAAGAACGTCCTAGGTCTTGCGGGAAAGATTTATATACTTTTTGAGACATTTAAGAATTTAAATGCACAATGGTAATTCGGCCAATCCTCAGGTGAGGCCAGGGAAATTTACCCGTGTCATTTATGTAGAAGGGAACTTGATTCTTGTTCTTTGCTTTTGAATGATTTATGTCGCTTTGGCATCTTATAGTTAACGAGTTATAAACCTGGAACTCTTTGAGATGGAAATTGGAATTCTGACTGTAGAAGTTTGCATTCGGTGAACAATAATGTGTATTTTATAAAGTTAGAGAAATGAAAGCAAAACAAAGTGGGTATTGAGGATACGATCGTTAACAATGTTTTGATACATGTTGAACGATACCTAGGAAGGGTGAACGGTTTTTGTGTGTGTTGCAATTATTATTAATTTTTTTTTGTTCTTGTTTTGTGTTCTTGTTTTGGTTTGTGTTGTTTTTTCTTTTTGCTTTACCGAAATAATTATTATTTTGCTATTATGCAAATTAAATCACATTGTGTGGGAGGATGTGATGGGTACTTTTCGTGCTTTTTATGAGGAAGGAAGGTTGTTTTGTGAAATCTCTTAATGCCTATTTTATTTCTCTCTACCCAAAAAAGGGGGATGTGAAGGACATTAAAGATTTCAAACCTATCAGTTTGGTGGGGTGTGTGTATAAGCTCATTGCGAAGATTTTCTCGGCTCGGTTGAGTGGTGTGTTGGATGGGGTTATTTCGGACTCCCAAAATGCTTTTATAGGAGGCCGACAAATTTTGGATTCAGCTATCATCGCTAGTAAGGTTGTGGATGCCAGACTTCTTAGTGGGATTCCGGGGGTTCTAGTGAAGCTGGATGTGGAGAAGGCCTATGACCATGTGCATTGGGGTTTTTTTACTTTATATGTTACAGAGGTTGGGTTTTGGGGATAGATGGCGCAGGTGGATAGAGTTTTGCATTTCTTCGGTCCGGTTCTCTGTGTTGGTGAATGGCTGTCCTGCAGGTTTTTTTTCCAGAGTTCTCGAGGGTTGAGGCAGGGGACCCGCTTTCTTCGTTTCTGTTTATTGTGGTGATGGAGGCGTTCGGTCGGATGATGTCTCGGGCTTCAGAGTTGGGTTGTATCAGAGGATTCCGTGTGGGCGATGTTTTAGCTCAACCAGTGGTGATTTCTTATTTGTTGTTTGCTGATGACACTTTGGTTTTTTTTGAAGCTGATGAGGCTCAGATGCGGTATCTTCGGTGTGTGTTGGTGTGTTTTCAAGCTGTTTCAGGTTTGAAGATTAATACTAGTAAGCGTTCTTTGATTCCGGTGGGGGAGGTGGGTGATATTTTTGCTTTAGCTAGGGCTCTTGGATGTAGGGTTAACTAGCTTCCTATTGGGTCTTCCTTTGGGCTTGTTGGGGCAACGAGTGGCTTGTTGGGACTCGGTAGTGGAGCATGTGGAGAGGCGTTTGGCGGGTTGGAAGCGACAATATCTTTCCAAAGGGGGGAGACTCACTTTGGTGAAGAACAAGCTTTCTAACCTTCCTACTTATGTTTTATCTTTTTATCGGATCCCTTGCAGTGTGGCTCAGAGGATTGAAAGGCTTCAGAGACGGTTTCTGTGGGGAGGTGGTAGTGAGTCCTTCGCTATTCCTTTGGTGCGTTGGGAGGATGTGTGCCGCCCTTTTCGGGAGGGTGGTTTGGGTATTCGGCGGTTGATTCCTTTCAACAAATTGAAAAGCGCTTATGGGTCAATGGCTTTGGTGTTTTGGTGCAGAGAGGAACCGATTATGGAGGAGGGTTGTTGCTTGTCAGTATGGGGAGGATAGGGGTGGATGGTGTTCTGGGGAGGTTCGGATCCATAGAGGGGTGGGTGTTTGGAAGGACATATGGCAAGTGTGGGATCCTTTTGCGACTTTTATCAGGTACAAAGTTGGGGTGGGTTGTCATGTTGGTTTTTGGACTGATTGGTGGTGTGGCGAGGGTATTTTTACGTCCTCTTTTCCTATGCACTTCAGGATTGCGCGGGATCGTTGTGCCATTGTAGCTGACTGTTATCACCTTGATACTGGTGTGGTTGTGTGAGATGTTACGTTCCTGCGTTCTTATCAGGATTGGGAGTTGGAGGAGGTCCCTGGTTTGTTGGGGTTGTTGTATTCTCAGCTCGTGGGCACTGGTCAGGATGCTTTAGTTTGGACGCCTTCTCCATCGCGGCGTTTCTCGGTGGCTTCTTTCTTTGCTAGTATTTCGCCTAGGGCAAATGGGGTATTTCCTTGGAAGGCGGTTTGGCATTCTAAGGCTCCTTTCAAAGTTGCATTTTTTGTTTGGACGACGGCTCGGGGTCGTATTCTCACCCTGGATGTGTTGAGGAAGCGGAATATTGTTGTGGTAAACCGGTGTTTCTTATGCAAGAAGGATGCGGAGTCTGTTGATCATCTCCTTTTGCATTGTCCGGTGGCTTTTGATTGTTGGTGTCTTCTCCTTGGCCTTTTTGGCATCCAGTGGGTGATGCCGGTGTCAGTTCATGACGTTTTGGCCTCTTGGAGGTGTGTGAGGGTGGGATCTCATGTTCGTCTTTTTTGGAGGGTGGCTCCTCTTTGCTTATGGTGGGCCATTTGGCTTGAACGTAATATGCGTTGCTTTGAGGGTATTGAGTCCCCTTTAGGGGCCATTAAAGATGTTTTTATTTAGAATTTATTTTGTCGGGTGGAAGGTCGTTTTTGTAGATCTATTGAGAAGAAGATTGATTTTTTGGGTGCTCTCGGCCCTTAAGGGTTTCTTTGTGTAAATGGGATGCACTCCCCGGTTGAGTGTTTTTTATATCATTTCTTACTTATTTATCAAATAAAAAAACAAGTAAAGTGGCCATAAGTTTTATGAAGAAAACCCTAATTGGGAGGACCAACAGACCGAAGGCTAATCTTAACAAATCCAGTAAGAGAAATTAGGCAACTTGGGTTACAAGCCTATTCTGCCTCTCACATTTTAAGCAAATGATCAATTTCTTACCAATCCCTATTCTGCCTCGAGTCTGATTATTGTTCTTTCCCATCCCAGATGTTATTTCTGGATCGTTAATGACGATGGATCATTTCCTTCCTAAGCAGAATAAAAAATTATTTGTTTCAGCATATAGATGTTTTCTGTCATCTATTATTTAATGTGTTACGATGTGGCGAATTTCTATTGCTTATGTGACGTGTGTGGTTGTGATTGATTGTATGATGTGGCCTTTTGAACAGTAAAAAAGGCAGCCGTATGATGGCTTTTGAACAGTCTAAAGGGCAGCCATAGTGATGAAGTAAAGCTGAGTTGTAGTAGTTCTATTGACTGGAATTCTGGGCTGATTTGTAGTAGCCCCATTGGCTAAATTTGTGGGATGTTTGTAGTAATTCCATTGGATGGAAGAGTGGGCTATGAGTCATTGCAGATTACTTGCCCATGAAGTTTAATTGCTGCCTTTTATAGCCTATGCTCACCTTGCCGCCTTAGTTGCCTTTATATATATGGGAGTATACTTTATGTTTGAGAGTAGAGAAGAAGATAAAGGAAGAGAGGAGGGAAAAAGTGATGTGTGCGTCTATCTAAAGGTGTTGTGTACACTAAAGTGAGGGTGTTGTGTGCGCCTATGTAATGTCTTCTTAGTGAAATATCTTATCCCCGTGGATGTAGGCCAGTTTGTGGCCGAATCGTGTTAAATGCGATGTGTTGTATGTTGTATTTTGTTGTTTGTGTGTTGGATCTCCTTTTGTTGTTTGTATTTGTTTCTGTTGCTTTGAAAGATGGGGTTTGATTCCTTTTGAAAGAGATTAATTTCTAACAAACTGGTATCAGAGCTCAAGTGTCGCGTGTGAGTAGTGCTCGGGTACGTGATGTCTAGGACGAGCGTTGGAGAGACGATGCGAGAAGGTGACATGAGGTGCTGCCAAGAAGGAATCTTTTTCATTGGATGAGTGCAATTTGGAACTGCCCTAGGAAGCGATGAAAGGCCGCACTAACAGGAGGTAGGGTAAGTCGAGACTTGAGATAAGTGGTTCAAGGCATGAGGCAGTGTCACAAAGTCCTCACGCTCAAGAGAAGTCCTTATTTCAGGGTGATGGTTCGTTTGGGGAGATTCTTGTAGTTGAATTAGATGTTGCAACGGTGACTGCCGTATACTAATAAAAATGAAAAAGAGAAAAAGAAAAAAAAATGAATTGGTGATGTTTGAATCGAGGTGCAAAGATCTCGAGTGAATGTGGAGAATTTTCACCAAGGTGGAGATTTGTTAGGATGTGGCGAAATTCTATTGGTTATGTGACGTGTGTGGTTGTGATTAGTGGTATGATGTGGCCTTTTGAATAATGAAAAGGGAAACCGTATGATGTGGCCTTTGAACAGTCAAAAGGGCAGCCTTAGTGATGAAGTAAAGCTGAGTTGTGGTAGTTCTATTGGTTGGAATTGCTGGCTGATTTGTAGTAGCCCCATAGTTATTAAAGGCGCAAGGCGCTAGAGGTCCTCTGGAGCCTAGGCGTGATGTGCTAGGCGAGACGCGTGCTTGAGTGAAGTGAGGCGCACAATGAAAAATACAATAAAAAAATAAATTGATTACTAAATTAGTTATACTCTATAAAAGGCATAAATGTTGTCAAAGGCGCTCTTGCCCACATATGAGGCGCAAATCTTGGGCCTTAAGGAGCCTGGAGCCTAGGCGCGCGCCTTTAACAACATTGTAGCCCCATTGGCTAAAGTTGTGGGCTGATATGTAGTAATTCCATTGGCTTGAAGAGTGGGCTATGAGTCATTGCAGATTACTTGCCCATGAAGTTCAATTGCTGTCTTTCACAGCCTATGCTCACCTTGCCGCCTCAGTTGCCCTGCCCTTATATATGAGAGTATACTTCATGTTTGAGAGTATAGAAGAAGATAAGGAAGAGATGAGTGAAAATGTGTTGTGCGCAACAAAGTGAGGGTGTTGTGTGCGCCTATCTAAAGGTGTTGTGTACACTAAAGTGAGGCTGTTGTTTGCGCCTATGTAATGTCTTCCTAGTAAAGTATCTTCTTTTCGTGGATGCAGGCCGGGTTGTGGCCAAACCACGTTAAATGCGATGTGTTGTATGTAGTATTTTGTTATTTGTGTGTTGGATCTCCTTTTGTTGCTTGTATTTGTTTCCGCTGCGTTGAAAGATGAGGATTGATTCCTTATGAAAGTGATTAAGGTTATGTTTGATACGCATGAATGAAATGAAATGCACATGTGAATGGAATAATTATTCTCATTCTATTGTTTGGTTGTAACTATGAAGCACTTTAGGAATTGAATGAACTTAAAACAACATTTCTCAAAAATACCCCCCTTAGTGTGAAATATATAATTTTAATCAAATAATATTATTTCATAATTTTTTTACAAAAAAATGGTGCAAGCTAACGAAAATAGTAGTGACAAACAATGGAGGTGGTAGTGGTGATGGCGGTAGCGGTGGTAGAAGTTGGTGGCATGGTGATGAGGGTGATTTGTTTATTTTAAGGGTGAAAATGTTGTTTTAGTAATTTTATGTTTTAAAAGCATTCCTGAATGAATGGAATGATCATTTCATAGGTTTACTAATGGAATGAATTTTCATTCCCAATGAACGGTCATTCCCACTTAACAAAATATACCAAATAAAGGAATGGAATGAATGGACATTCCATTCCTTCATACCAAACATGACATAATTCCTTATGGAAGGGATTAATTTCTAACAATATGTGTGTTGCAATTATGTTTGATTGCTCAGAATAGTGAGCAAAGTTTAAGCCCATTTGTGGGTCATCATTCATTATGTCAATTACCTTTTTCGTTGAAATCTAGAAGAAACTGTATATATATGGATGAACCTATAGAGTTTTGGATTTGTTGAGGGTTTGGAGGCCCTATTTGGGCTTGTGTCATGAGATGGAATCTTCCCCCTTTCGAGTGTTTTTCTATGGATTATTAGTTATTTTTATTGGATAAGTAAATGGTGTCATATTAAAAGCGCTCTAAAGGGAGTGGAATGCCTTTCTATTTATATATTTCTTACTTAGCAAAAAAAGGAGGAGCGGGAGCGAAACCCATTAACAAAAAAGACACGGAGGTCTTACAAACCCAAAGAGCCAAAAAAATCAATTTCTCCTTTACAGAGTACAATATCTACCCTTGCCCTAACCAAAAAAGAGAAGAAATGACCAAATCCGTAATTGTGTCTATCGAAGACTCCACCCCCTCAAAGTAGCGGCGATTACATTCCTTCCACAAGTACCACAATAGACAGAGGCGCTCCTGCCAAAAGATACGAGCTTGTGCACCCATGCAGCGTCCTTGCCAACTATCACTCAAACCCATCGTCGAGAGCGTTATGAACCATTGAACTCCAAAAATATCGAACAATAAGCACCAACAATCATAGGCCACTGGAAGCTGAATCAGAAGATGGTCAATCGACTCTCTATTCCTCTTACACATGGAGCGCCAATTGACTATGATAATATTCTTCCTCATGTTTTCTATAGTGAGGATCCTACGCCAAACAACTGACAAACGAAAAATGCCACATTTGGAGGGGCCTTGGAGCGCCAAAATTGTTTTCCAAGGAAAATCTTGTCTGCAAGGACCTGAACAACAACAAAACATGGAAGAGACCTCAAACCTCCCATGCAAAGACGGTGACCAAACAATGGAGTCCAACTCACCCCACTCCACCCTCGGACTATTCATAATCTCGAAGAAATTGAAACCATCCCCATGCTCCCAATCCTGAAGCTGTCTCGTAAATGACACATCCCATACCGATATCGACTATCAAGATGATAACAGTTGGCTACTCAAGAATGCTTATCATGAGCTATAACAAATAACCTTGGAAAGGAAGCTGCCAAACACCTTCTCCCAAACAACTAAAGGAAACTTGAATTCCTCCCCCGGCCCTCCCCAAAGAATGCTTCTTTGCAATTTTTCAGTCTTCTTAGCTACCGAGACGGGAATCTGAAAGAAGGAAAGGAAGCAGGTTGGCATGCTAGACAAGGTGCTCTTAATCAAGGTAGCTTCCCTCTGTTCTAAAGATACTAATCCTTCCAGCCAGCCAATCTGTGCTCAACCCGCTCAATCACCGGGTCCCAGCATCCCACTCTCCTAGAAGAGCCCCCAACTGGCAAAACCGAATAAGTAATGGGGATTATGCTGACACCACTTCCCAGAACTGCAGTAAGAGAATCAATGTCCACATACCCTACCAGAGTCAAAGGATGGTTCTGAAACTTTCAAAGGGTGTCATTGCAAATTCCAATTGTTGGTTAGGATATTTATAATGCTTTACGAGAGAAGAATAAAACAAAAATCAGCCCCCATTCAATCTTCAGTCCCAATTTAGGGATTACGTTCACGATTTTGTGAAAGATATGAGCAAACCTCCTTTTGTCCTTTAACATCTTTCCTCTTGTATTGAAGAAGGTCTACCCACATCACTAGATTTCATAGTTTGCGCCTGCAGATTTAATTATATGTTTGAATATCTAAAAGAACAAAACTGACTCAAACTTGGTTTTGTTAATTACATGATAGCTTCCGACCTTCTGACATTCATTGCCTTTGCTACCTTCGAGTTTCGCCGACTAAGTTATAGTGTGTGCAGTTCTGTACAATTCTTCCACTTTTTATTTTTCTGTTTTAACATTGCACTATTTTGCTCCGACTATTTCTTATTTGAATTGAGTTCAGAAAATATTTATAGTTTTTTCTTATGTCAATTTTGCTCACATCTCCTTAATTAGGCCCCCAAATTAATCTGAAGCTTTCTTGATTCTTTGTGAAGGAGCTTTGACAATTTTTCAAATTAATTATAAATTTGTTTGGATGTTTATATCAGGGAATTGGTCAGCAAGAAGGCCATGAGCAATTTGAAAAGGTTCTAATGGGACTTCTAAGGAGAATATTGGATGACAACAAGCGAGTGCAAGAGGCTGCTTGTTCAGCGTTTGCAACACTAGAAGAGGTTTATGCAAAAAAAATTGCTGGCAAAAAAATGATTGCATTTTATGTTTTTGAAATTTTAGATTGCAGTGGTTGTTAATTCTGTTTGTAGGAGGCTGCAGAAGAGTTGGCGCCTCGATTGGAAATAATTTTGCAACACCTAATGTGTGCTTTTGGGAAATATCAGGTTTTTTCTGCGTCTTTTGTTTGCTGATTTCATCCTTTTGTTTCACGTTAAGACTAGTACCTATTGATTTTTACACATTGAAGCTCCTATATAGATCTCCCTCTCTCACTGCCTTACTTCTTTGTGGGACTATTTCAGAGGCGAAACCTTAGAATTGTATATGATGCTATTGGAACATTAGCCGATGCAGTTGGGAGCGAGCTAAATCAGGTCCAATTTATATGCTGAATGGTGCTCTTGTGTTTGTTGTTATGTGTCTCTCACTCCAGTCAAATCTATATATCTCATAGTAGTACTCGAAGCTTATTACGTGCTTATTTTTGGTATGGGACATTTTGTGCTGATTCAAAGTAATTTTGATTTGCAGCCCGCATATCTCGATATTCTGATGCCACCATTAATTGCAAAGTGGCAGCAACTGTCAAATTCAGACAAAGACCTCTATCCGTTACTAGAGTGCTTTACATCGATAGCACAGGTGTTTGTTTCTGTCTTCTTTTGGCCATGTTACTTGTCTGTGCAAGCGACTTTGTTTTTTTAGTGTAAAATGATAGGCCTTTACTTAAAGAAGTCACTACCATAAGATATAGATAGTAGGAGCTGCAATTAGTTGTTGATTAAATTAATGATTAACCTGGGATTGATGATCTACTAGTTTATTTAAGTGGTATATTCAAGGGATACATTGATGATGTATAAGTTATGACACAGGGTGTGCTCCCCTAGAGCCATGCCAATATCTGACATGTTGATAGCACAGTTCTCACAGAAATGGCTCACACATGAGATATGTTTGTCTAGAATTAAAAAAATCTTCATGAAAATTTCATGCCAAACACATAGACTAAAGAAGTTCACACACAAGGAAGTAGGTTTATATACACACAAAAAAATGTCTATTTTTTTTATATTTTTATGGTTAGTAAAATAATAATTTGTCAAAAAGAGATCACCACAGAGTAGCATTAGTGGTAGAATAAATCTAAAATGTTTTTATAACATTTGTTAAGCTTCATTTTTTGGTATGCAGTTGTTATTAACTTAGTGTAGAATTGTGAATAGAATGATCATAATTGTTTATGTAGCGAATAGAAGTATTGAGGCTTCTGGCATGTATTAGAACATATTTGGAGGTATTCTCACGTCCTCACCACACGTGCAACTACTAATCCAAAGAGGCCATCAGAGGACCGATTCTTTCGGTTTTTTCCCCGTAGCTTGATAACTGCGAATTTGATCAGTGCAACAAGAATAATAACTTGGAGTAAAGATGGTATAGAGGTCTAATGTTTTTCTTCTTCCAGGCGCTGCGTACTGGGTTTTCTCCATTTGCTGAGCCTGTATTCCAGAGATGCATAAACATCATCCAGACCCACCAATTGGCAAAGGTTTTCAGTTGATGCATTATTTGACAGTTCTATGAGTCGTTGGCTCAGTTTTTTTGATAAATTATTGTTTTTGCTACTAGTGGCTTATCGAAGTTCCGGTCTATTGGATGTTTCTGTCGTTTGAGTTATATATTGAGCTATATCATGTCTATCCACTCACAGTTATGACTTTCTGTTCTAATGTTCATGCCATTCTGTTTATGATGTTCTTGGACCAACCACCCTGTAGAAAGATAATCTAAATTACACACACTTATATATATATCCAAGGCAAATAGTGCAACACCAAGGTTACGCGAGTACCCCGGTGGTGGACTACTTTGGTGGGCCCATCCTCTCAAGAAATTAAGTCATATCACGTGGACCATGCACCGACATATCGGATATATCCTTTTTGATTTGTTACGACCTTTGTAGCTACCAAAAAAGGGGAGAGGGTAAACATTCGTTATATCTGCTGTTAGGGTACTGAGAATCCTAGTTCTTATTTCCCTCTTCACTTTTACTGTGTTTCAATGGATAAAGACTTCACTTTTGTAAGTAATTTATTCATCTATCTAATACACCCTCTTAAACTAATATTGTTTGATGCATATCCAGGATCCATGTCTATTCAACTTATCTATAGGGCTATAAACGGAACGATTTGAACGGAGCTGAGTAGTGGTGTGTTCAGGCTTGGCTTGGGCTTGAGTGAAGTCATCAAAATAATGTCTGAGCTCGACTTATATATTTTTCAGAAAGATGGGCTTGGCTTGATAGTTCTTCTAAATTGTTGGATGCCTTTTGAACAGTAATGTGAAAATTTTGAGGGTGAAAATAGTGACAAATGAAGGATAAATTTGATTAGAAATCAATTTACAGGCATTAAATTCGGTGACCTCAATTGCCAGTCCCATAATCAGATTTAACGCAAGAAACAAATTGTGGCCTCAAAGTAACCTGGGAAGTTTTGGGGGGGAGAGAGAGGATTGTGAACGGGAAGATGGTTGATCATTGGTGACGTTTAATAGGAGCGTGACAATGCTGCCTATGTCTGCTAAGGTTTGGTGGTGTAGAAGGCAAGAATAGAGGTGGAAGAAAATAACACACTGCGGTTGGATAGATAGATGTGAAATATAAATATTATTTATATATATGTGTGTGTGTGTATATGATGGGCTTCAGGCATCATGGTCTTCACTTAATAGGGTTTCGTTTTGTAAAGGGCCCAAACTATTTGTGATTGTTGGCCTTCATATAAGGGAAGTGATTAAAATTCTAAAGTTATTGTGTGTGGCGGGACATATGTTTTCATAATATCAATGAGAAAAAATGGACTAAAATCCCAATTTCGGACCCATATATAAAACGTTATTTCGAGGCTTTTTAAGATCAAGGTCTTATATACCTTCAACTTATATATTTGATTGGTCTTGAGTATTTTCGACATATCTTTGCTAACCATCATCCCGATAATATTTTGGTGGTTGTAGTTCAGGATTATGTAGTTTGGTACATGGTTATACTAGGAATAAAGTGGTGCATCTGACTTTTGATATATTAAGTTGCCTTTGCAACCATAAAGAAACTGTGTGCTTGATGACTATTATTCTGGTCTTTTGTCAATGTTGGTTGCTCCACAGATTCTTGACCACTATATTTTTCTTTGGTCGTCTTTTTTCACTTGTTCAGACCTGATACATGAAATAATAAACTGAAGAGGTCAAAATGTAGTAATAAGTATTTTCTTTAGTGTATTTGTCCCTCTGGGCGCCGTTTGATTAAATTTTCTTTATAAGAACAAAATAAATAGTTTCAAAATTAAATAAAAATTATTAGGTTCAAATGTGGAGCTGTAGTCAAATATGGTCCTTTGTACAGATAAACTTAACATGCTTTGTCGTTCAACGTTAGTGTTATGTGATTCTTTGATTATTATAATGGGGTGTTATTTGTTTGTTCTGTAGCAAGTTTTGGTTTCTTTGAGTGAGATCATTTAATCATATATTTTGATTAAGTTGTTGAAAAAATGCTTCAATATTTACCAAAATCTATCTAAAAATTCCATTTATGTATTCGGGGTACAATTTTCTATTCCTCTTGATAATTATGTTTGCCTTTCATCTAAACTCTCTTATGATGTGACCGTTTTAATCTCCCATTTTCTCGTCAATTTTCAAGTTTTATGTTACGAGGCTAGTGATTTCTAGTTTTGCTTTTCTGGTTGCATTCCGTTTGTTGTTCAAGTTATTTTATTTCATTGTGTGTCCTTGAAATATATTTTTCTGTTTCCCTCTCTTTAGCTTCTGTCCAAATTGACTGACACTTGCACCACAGGTTGATCCTGTTTCAGCTGGGACACAGTATGATAAGGAGTTTATTGTGTGCGCATTAGACCTCCTCTCAGGACTTGCAGAAGGTCTTGGTAGTGGGATAGAGTCTCTGGTAATCCCCTCTCCAAATCTTTTATTATTAGGAAATGGGAAATATCTTCTCTCTCATGTGTTCATTCTTGAAAAGCTTTATCGAATGATGATTTCTGGTAAGTGTAAATAAGAACTATATTTTTCAAACAATGAACACTAGAAGCCATTCCCTGCTTCCTTTTTATTTCTCGTACGACATCATCTATTGTGTCAAGAAAAGACAGATGATACGTATGACAAGGTTATAGTTTTCTGTACACAGCTAGATTTTTTTTATTTCTCTTTATGATGCAGATTCTAAGATTTGTTGCTGGCTAAATTTGCTTTCAGATAGAAAATTTTATATGTTTTATTCTTCCTGCACAAAATTTGGCCATTCCCCATCCTGTTAATTATTGGTTAAACAAACTTCTAGGATACAGCTCCAATGAAGCTTGAAGTGCAAATTCCTTTTATCTCGACTGCAACTACAGATATCAGAATGGAAATTTCTGGTTGTGCATTAACACTCCTGTTCCTTTATTCTACCATGAATTCTTCTACAGGTTTCACAAAGTAGTTTGAGGGACCTTCTTCTGCAGTGTTGCATGGATGATGCTCATGATGTTCGGCAAAGTGCCTTTGCATTGCTTGGTGACCTTGCAAGGGTAAGTTGAGAATACAACCATATATAATCTTATTTCTAAGCCTAGTGACCTAGGTTTCTACCCAACCACTTTACCCACCATTGTGTCATAAAAATCTGAGCCTTGCAACTCCTCTGCGAGGACGATAGAACTAGGCCACAGTGTCAGTGGTAAATAGAAAAAGCTCCGTTTGAACTTTTTAGCACTTTTATATTTTCAGTCTAAGTGTATGTCAATGTGGTTCGATGATTTTTGCTAGGTATGCCCAATTCATTTGCGCACGCGTTTGGCTGAATTTCTTGATGTTTCTGCTAAACAACTGGTAAGAAGACTCGTGTTATGATTAGTTTCATCATTTTGCTCTGTCATCACTTACCCATAAACTTTGTACAGAACACACCGAAGCTGAAGGAAACTGTATCGGTGGCAAATAATGCATGTTGGGCTATTGGTGAATTAGCAATTAAGGTAGATTCATTTCTCGAAGCTTCATTTTGTCAAAGCTGTTTATTTAGCTTTCTTATGCACCATTCTAAAGGGTCATCGCCATGTATAGTTCTTGTTACAGGGTCTAGAAAGGCTCAAAAACTGGAAAAAGATCCATAACTTTCACTGAATCCCCAGTTTACACACTTATAATTTTCCCTCTTAGGTGGTTTTCTGTGCCGCTCAAGAGCAAATGGATATGACGTGAATAATATAAAAAACATGGTTTCATTAATTTACAAAACATGGTTTCATTAATTTTCTCTTTTACATGTTTAAAACTAGTTGGTTAACACGGGCGCATTTGTGAATGTTACATGTCCACTTCAGACAAGTGTCGAATACTAACACTTCTGAACATTGCTAGACGTGTTCCACACAGCATGAGTTGTCCATTTTTTTTTTAATATAAATTCACTATTTCAGACACTTGGCCAACATGTGTAGACTCTCCATCATGAGTTCTGTAGTCAAAACAAATCTTAAGTGAAGTTTTATTCAACACTGATGGAAACAACACTAACACCCAAAAGTTTCAAATCTCTTTAATAAAAAGGTTGGCATCATGTTTTATAAAAATGGTAATCACAAATCAAACATTATCAGACACTTTTTAATATTTGACAGCTTTATAACTGTAATAACAATTATACTAAGAGAGTAGTAGGTATATGTATGTTTAAATCTTTTTGTACCACATGGAAAGATGATGTACAAGTGACCCTCCCCAGACTCCGCAATGGCTGGATCATCGGGCATTGTGCTGTCCTTTGTAATTGTAACTTACATAAGGTTTGCCCCTTTTGCCATTTTTAAGATGGGGTCAACTTGGTCATTTTGCTAAAAAGATTGATGCAACAGGATTTCCTATTCCACACTGTCCATATCATACTTTGTTTCAATTTGGCATGGAGAGGTATCTATGTCAATTTTGCGTTCCTGAGGCTTTCTATTTATTCTATTGGGACTGTTCTATTTTATGTATTTGAAAGTCATTCTAATCATATAGGTAATTTTAAGCTTGCTGATTATATCAGCTTCTGCACTGAGACTATTACCCTTCTCATGTAAATTCTTCACATCTTCATCTGATTTAATAAGCGTGATGCAGGCTTTATATGAATCATATTTGTTCCAGGAATGAGTGTTAGATTTCGGCAAGAAACCTTCAGTGAAATAAATTACTAAATTTCATATGGAAATTGCTTATCTTGTTTTGCATATTTCTTTCAGTTAGGACCACAATTGCCTTAGGCCATCTCAGATGGAAGTTCCTTCTGCAATGGGACCTGCACCAATAAGAGCTCGATTCGTAGTCCTTTAGCAAAGAAAAGAGTAAGAAGAGGGAGATAGTAAGTTTGGGACCAATGTAACTGCACAAACTAGTAGTGGAAGTCATCGAGAACCAGCCCAATCAGTAGTAGAAAATCCCCTCGTATATTCTCTTAGCAAGAGGCATCCCCTTCCTTGGTGGACTGCTACAATATTTCCCTCATTTTGATGAGAAAGCATGTACATGTCAATCGACGGTTGAGATCGGTCCTCTAGAATTCTCTACACAAATCTAACTATATTCTCTACTTCTCTACACACTACTCTAAGAGTTCTCCGCACTACTCTGGAAGACTAGATACAAATTCCCTACAATTGCCACGCAGATGCCATGTAGCATCCTACTCAGCATGTGTGTGTCCATTGGTTGGCGTAGCCTTCCTGGCTGGCCGTGACAATAAGTTGCCTATCTTACATTTGACATCCCTTTCAATATTTTCCCCTCACCATTATCAATTCATTGACTCGAATGTTAAAGAATTTGACAATATTAAATGTCAGATAATCTTACTTTTGGTTTCCTACACTATCAAGAGCTCTTGTTTGATTTACATTTTTGACGTACTATGATGACTTAGGTTCTGTATTTAGTTGTAAATCTCATTTCATATTTATAAACTTATAGTAGTCCATGCTGTGTTGTTGTTTTTTATTCATCAAACCATATCCACAGAAAATAGAGTATAAAAGTTCAGCTACAATGTTGTTGGGCTTCGAATTTTTAATAATTATTTGACCTTTTGATTTCAGGTTCATCAAGATATTTCGCCAATAGTAATGACAGTTGTCTCATGTTTGGTCCCGTTTCTTCAGCATGCTGAGGTGATTGTTGTTTTGTTACTATAAATGAATGTGTTTTGTGACTATATTGTCTTTTAAATCGCATCTATTGATGCTGAGTAGGAGCTCAACAAGTCACTCGTAGAAAATAGTGCCATCACCCTTGGGAGACTTGCTTGGGTCTGTCCAGAGCTTGTATCACCACATATGGAACATTTCATGCAATCATGGTGTACTGCCTTATCTATGTAAGTTTTATTTTCTTCTTCAAGATTCCTTAGTGATGCTCTCTGTCTGTTAGAAATTGCGAATCAAAAGATAAGTCGTTAAAAGTCTTACATCCAAAAATTTTATGACATAATACCTGAAAATATTTAACAGGACGATGAAGCGTAAGTGCCATGTATGTGTGAGAATTTTCTAAGATTGTTTCAAATATTTTGATCCAAATGCTCCTCAATTGATGGTTTGAGTGCATTTGCATCCCTTCTCCATATGCATCCTTATCCACATAGATTTCCTGTGGGACCCATTGGATACCGCAATCTTCTCGTTTTGTTTTGTGTTTTTTTAATTGTATTTTTGTTTTTGTTTTTTAAATTAGGGGAAAAAAGTGACTTCAATTATTGGCTTTCTCCATCTGAAAAGTTTAGTCAGCTCATTGTTACAGCTTTCTCCTGATCAAAAGTTAATCAGCTCATCCCAATCGATGTGGCCTTTCATTGTTATTTTCATATCAACTTTTCTTATTCTAGCATCATCTGGATGTTTATCTGTCTCAATTTGTTGCCTGCATTTTCTCTCTTGAATTTCAGCATTAAATCCCACAATGCTTAATTGTCATAACCAATGCAAAGCTAGAATGGCGGTTTAGGCCGAGTGTTAGGGGGCTGTTTTGCATGAAAATGTTGATAATAGGGTCCAATAATTTAGCAGGAATTAGGAGTGTCTTTGTAGGGAGTACACAACTTATTGATCTTTCAAGAATATTGGGTACTCTTACTTGTATGCTTAGTTTTTTTTTTTTTTTTTGAATGCTAAGAAACTCACACCCACACCCACAATGCCTCCTAGGAGGCTCGAACCCCTCACTTTTCCAATTTGGGGGTGAGGTTATACCGTTGCACCAAAGGTGCGCTGGTTTGTATGCTTAGATTTTGGGTTTTATTTAGGAGAGCTACTTTCTTCATCAGTTTGTGTCACAGATTCACTAAGGACCATGCTTTTGCTGACGTTTCATAAAATATCATTTATGACAGGATACGTGACGATATTGAGAAAGAGGATGCCTTCCGAGGTCTATGTGCAATGGTACGCATCTGTTGTCTGTACTTCAAATTTGGCTTGTAGTGAGTTGGTCTAATTCAAATCTACATCCGGAGCGATGTTTATAACAGCAGGATCCATATTTGGATAGAGTCCTATGTAAAGGGTCCATTTCAGACCATATAATTTAAATAATGTACCATTATAGTATACTCGATTTGGGTCGAATCTTGGGTTAGGCACGAATTCAAGAAAGTAGAGAGGTTCATTAGGGTTGTAAACGAATAGAGTGCTCGATGAGCTACTCGAGGCTCAACTCGCTAAGAACTCGGTTCGTGTTCGTTTGTTTAATAAACGAACCAAACTCAAACAAAAAATTTAGGCTCGTTTATTAAACGAGTCAAACTCAAACATCCTTGTGTTCGGCTCGTTTATTCGTGAACGTGTTCGTGAACAAGCTCGCTTAAATACTCATTTAATATATTTATAAATATAAATATATAAATATATATATATATATATATATAATGTTATATATTTATATTAATATATAACCTAACCCAACCCAAAATATTTTAAAATAATCTGTTACTTACCCACCCAACCCATCTTCAATCCAAAAGCCCAAACAAACAACCCTTAACCCAGCCCATTTACACTCTAAAACGTTCAAACAACAACCCTTAACCCTAGGGTTGAAAGTAAGAGAAAACAACAACTAAAAGCAATAGAAAAAAGAAGAAAGGAAAGTAGCCGTCTATGTGCCAGGTCCTTTCCTTAACCTAATCTCTCCTCTCTCTCTCATTACACTCACAAATATATACATACACACCTATATATATATATATATATTACATGCCCTTCAAGTCTTCAACCCGCAGCAACCACGGTACATATATGGATCTTCCCATGGCCTCAACAACCACCACCTCTCTCATGGCTTCAACAACACAACAACCACCGCCACCGGAGCAATCATCACCACCGAGGCGGAGCTAGAAACTGAGGTTCCTCCTCCATTCGATTCAGATCCGGTAGAATTGCCCACTGCTTCGGTTATTCTCCTTGCTAGATGAAAAAATAGAGGAGCTTGTTGAGCCGGCTTGAGCTTGAGCTTGATCGAGCCATGACCGAAACAAGTAGCTTGTCGAGCCAGCTCGAGCTCGAGCTCGATTGAGCCGTGAGCGAGCTGAGTTCAAGCTTGGCTTCTCACGGATCGATCAAGTTTGAGCCGAGCTCTAGCTCACCTATGAAGGAGCCGAGCCGAGCCCGAACACTTCCAGGCTCGGCTCGGCTCATTTACATCCCTAAGGTTCATATACGACATGATCTTGATAGTTCTTTCAGCAAGCTCCATATCCGACCCGTTTGGAAATTGTATTGAAAATAAAAGTAAAACTGGACTCCGGATCGGATTCCATTTTTGTGTCGAACTATTCCATTTCAATACATGCTTTCAATTAGTTTCATACAAGAGACTTAATATTTGCTACTGTTGATATCATTTCCTTCCAGGTTAGAGCAAATCCTACAGGGGCTTTGAGTTCAATTGCTTTCATGTGCAAAGCTATCGCAAGTTGGCATGTAAGAGGAACTATTAAATTGTTGTGAAAGAAAATTTAAGAATATGGAAAGAGAAGAACTATTAAATTGTTACGAAATAAATTTTTAAGAACATGGAAAAAATGCGACTTCTGACTTTCAGTCTTTATGTTTGTGACAGGAAATAAGGAGTGAAGATCTACACAATGAAGTTTGCCAGGTGTTGAATGGTTATAAACAGGTCAGTGATGCTTCAATTCTACGAAATTTTCATTTTAAATATTTATTATTTTCTAACAATTTTACTAAAAAAATTGGGGGGTGGTTATATTAGAAAATTTTCGATTAGTTTTGATTTTGGAATTCCGTCGAGTTAGCTAGCGTATATAATTAGGAAAAAATGCTTATGGTACTTGCAATTTACAAAGACTATCTTGTGGGCATAAAAATTGACTTAACTATCATTTGGGTTTAATAAGCCAATCAGCTCAGAGGAATGTAAAAACTCAAAAAGTATGGGGGCAAGAGTCATGACAACCCCAAGAATTCATAATCTACAGTATTGTCTTTTGCATTCCCAGCTAGTTCTCAAAGATTGCGTAGTTGGACTCCCAATGTCATTCATATATCTACTCTAAACATTTGTAAAAAAAAAAAAATCAGGACCATACTAGTAAATTCTATTCAGTGGTAGGTAAGATGTCTGGTCTTCTGTTGATACCCAATTAATATGGAGTTCTTTCATGTATATTGTCTTTGATGGTTAAGCCTGCAACTTGGGCGGGCTCAGCCCAGCCCGAACTTTTCGGGCTTGGGTTAGTAAAAGAGTCAACTCCGAATTGGGCCCGAGTGGGTTTCATTCTAATTCGGGCTGGGTTCGGAACCCAGCCCGAAACCCGGATGTCTTTTAATAAAAATCTGAACCATTGATTAATCTGATCTAACAGTGGATACAATTTCATTCAATCAGAAACTAAGAGAACCCTAAATCTCACTTTTCTCTCTCACTATATACACATATAAACACATACATATATTCAATCAAAAATAAGAAAATCCTAGATCTCACTTTTTTCTCACTATATACACAGTTTTATTGTCTAGCCACCCCTCACCGCCACTCCTTGCTGCCACCAGTCGCCGCCACTCCAAAGCCGTCCCTCCTTGCCTCTCCGCCATCCCTCTCTCTTAGTGTCTCTCTCTCCCTCTCTCTCACTATATACACATATAAACACATACACACATATATACAGATCTGATTTTTTCATATATATATATTTGAATAGAAACTAATTATATACATATAAATAAAATTGTCTTTGATTTTTACCGATACATGGAATAAATCTTTCACTTTGATTTTTAGTATATATATGTGTGAGGATTATTAATTGATGTATATATATTCCATTATTATTATTTCTTTTCTTTTAGAAAAGTTATTAGTAAGAATTTAAATTTTCTTTTTTGTATATATATAAAAAAGCCCGCTTGACCCGACCCGACTTGATCCATCTCACTAAACTCGGGTTGTGTCCGACCCGAATTTATTACAAGGAACCCGAACCCCAAACCTGAATATGCTATAGGTTGGCCTAAGTACATAGTTTTAAAAAGAAAAACAAAACACCCCCGCCGACCCGACCCGAACCACCCCAACCCGTTAATTCGGGTTTGGGTTGAAACCCAACCCAAATTTGCTTTAAGGCTCGGCCCGGCCCAACCCGAAGTTGGGTTCGGTTGGGCTTGCCCAAGTTGCACTCCTATTGCTAGTAGTAATTCATGCATTTGCTCGCACTTGTTTATTAGCAGCTGTCATTGGCTGCATCTTTACTGTGATGGTATTGCTACTTCTCTTACCGCGATTGATTGATGAGATTGTCTATAATTTGACTTTTGCCTATAGCGGCAAACAACAAAAATTGATGTTTTCTTGTTCGTGTATCAATAATTATCATGCCAGATGCTGAGAAATGGAGCATGGGAGCAGTGTATGTCTATTTTGGATCCCCAAGTGAAGGAAAAGCTGTCTAAGTATCAAGTATAATACCTTTCCGATAAAAGACGTTTCTTCTTCATCTTTGAGGGTGTCCATCTCCAACACGTGCCGCCAAAGAGCTTGTGCCTCTACATCTATACTGTTGTCAATTCGAGCCTTGTCTGGTTATAGTAGAGCTGTGTTGTAAACATAAATGATCGTCAAGTTCTTTACAATCACAGGTAGGATTCTTGCCCTAGTTTCCATTGAAGCTAGAAGCTAGATTTTTTTAGTATCCTTCAAAATTGCACACAGATTAGAGCAGTAGTTGATTTAGGGGGAAAAAAGAAGAAGTTTGAGGGGTGGGACTTGGATGTGGTGTACAGGGGTGTGGCTTTTCGAGTTTCCAGAAATTTTCTTTTCCTTCTTTATCGGTGTCTCGTGAATCTAGAGAAAAGCTTATTTCAAGCTTTAGATTTATCTTTCTTCTCAGATCAGAGTTTTCTTTGTTATACCATTCTAGTGGATAGGTTCCACTCCTCAGTCCCCTCAGATTTTAATGATTGTTGCCAGGGGTGTTGATTTTTAAATTACTACATTTTTGGACTCTTTCAGATTGTTATGGGGACTTTTATTCTCCATTTGAGACTGGTTCAATTATTGTTTGTTACATGTAATATTTTGATGGCGGGGACAATATATATTCAGGCTTGCTTTTTATGATCATATAAAAGAAATACTTTTTGTGTTTTAATCAATGAAATCTCTTTAGACAGTTGATGACTATACAGAAGCATTAACCTTCTGTGTTTCTTTACAATTAAATTCATTAATATTGTTGTAATTTTAAATTGTCTTTCCTATTGCATTTGGTTTGAAATGTTAAACATTGTATGTAAGGTAGGGATGTATTATGTTCTAGGAAGCACATTTACTCGGTCTTTGGACACTTGAGGAAGTTCTAAATATGTCAATTAATTTTATAAATGTTTTTTTGCTTCCACCACATATTTGATAGTTTTTGCGTTTCTTTTTGGGTATTTTGACCATGTATATATTACAAGTGAAATGCTGCAGAACAGAACTGTGATGATTCTGAACAGTTTCGTCGTTAATAAAATAATTTTTTTTTATAAAACAATTATTGAGAGATGTCATTTTATTTTAAAAAATTAGTGTTGAGATATAACCTTTTGTTTTATTTTATTTAAATGATGCTCTTCTGAAAAATAAAAAGAGTTAATTTCAGTAAATTCCCATGTGGTTTGAAAAAAAATTACTTTGCCTCCCTCTTATACAGAAAATCTCCTGCACTTATTAAAGTGTATCAGCTTGCTCCCTTCTCTATAATTTTGGATCAAAATATTTCTGGAATTTAATGAAAAATGATTTAAAATTAAAAATATATATATAAAAATTGAAATATATATATAATTAAAAAAAACATAAAATTCAAAAAATATAAATAAAATTCATAATATATATATATAATTTGTAAATATATATATAAAATTCATAAAATAATATATAAAATTCAAAAAAACATATAAATTTTGAAAAAAACAAGTAAGAATATATAAATTTTGAATTTTATATATTTGTTTCGAATTTTATATATATTTTTATGAATTTTATATATTATTTTCTAATTATATATGTTTTTTTTCGAACTTTATATATTATTTTTGAATTATATATATATATTTCTAATTATATATGTTTTTTTTTCAAATTTTATATATATTTTTTCAAATTTTATATGTTTTTTTTATTTTAAATCATTTTTCATTAAATTCCAAAGGTATTTTGGTCCAAAATTAAAAAAAAAATAGGGCAGACTGATACAATTTGATAAGTGCATGAAAATTTTCTGCATAAGAGGGGAGCAAAGTGATTTTTTTTCAAATCACAGGAAAATTTACTGAAATTAACTCAAATAATAATCATTGGCTTTAAAACTCGAGTATTAGAAATAATTGACCCAAAAATTATTTTCGTTTAAACATTGGAAAATACAATTCTTTGGTTTTCCATTGTCATATCCTTGGCACAGTTTTATCATAACGAAAGTAAACGCAACAATGTTGGATTTGTTTTAGCTTCGATCCCCAGCGCCTACTTTGCTGTTCAATAAGGAACAGTGCTATGAAATAAAATTGGCGCCACTATTTGCAGATATTGAAGCATGCACTAAGAGATGGCTAATGGCAATGGCTATGCGATATTATGTACACACAGAGATAGAGAGAACTGCATCATGAACTAGTGATATGAGGAGCTTCACTTGAGTTTCTACTATAATCTAAAATCACAAAAATGGTGGCACGGCTATAAACAAGTTCAGTTTATGCAACGATATGATTTCTGCAATCGGTTTTGTCCCAGGGAGGTTGTGCCTGCTATTTCTCGTTCAAAAATTATAAGCTATCAGCTATGCTTCTGTCAGCATTAAAAAGAGGCGAGAACAGCTATACGTATAACGCTTATGAGGTTAGGCATTGAAAGTTTAAAGTCATGGATTTCGCCTCATAAACAATGTCAGCAGAAAGTAGAGGGCAGAGTCAACTGAAGACAGCGCAACGATAAGCAGTGCCACCAGAACAAGAGTGAACAAGGCAGTCTTCAGCTGAGAGAGAGAGAGAGAGAGAGAGAGAGAGAGAGAGAGAGAGAGAGAGATGAGTAATATGCCACTTTGACTATAAAACTAACTGAAACATCGCCTATAACAACACAAAAAAAACTTCCAAAGTTAAAGCTAAGAAATTTCAAAGATGTAAATCACAGAAAGAATCATCAGATTGCTTCTTCAAGATGACATATTAAGTTCCATTGACAAATTCATAACAATTTGATCTAACAGAAAAAATAACTAATTATTACCAAGAAATAAAATGGATTTTTTTGTTAGCAAAGAAGGTATTTCCAAAGAAATTTAAAAGGAAGAACAAATCGATAACTCAAAAAGTGGAAATTACAGGATAAATGGATGTAAAAACAAATATCAAGCCGCCAATAGACTTTTAAATAAAAAGATATACATAGAACATAGAAATGAAGTAGGGTGTATTATTGAGAATAAAAGGGACGCTGAAGAAAAACAACCCACCCCACCAAAACCACCCACACAGGCACCCAGAGAGAGAGCTGTCAACTAAAATGCACACTAGCACATATGCACCTTTCCTCTCTATCATGTACTCTTTCATGCTCACTCAAAAAGAGAGTTAATACGATACAACCAACGTCCTAGAACCTGCTGTTGACTATCTATGAGAGAACTTGCAGCTAAACAGTGGTGGTTTCAACTACAACGAGCAAGGAATTTTTTTATTTTTTGCTATGTAGAATACCAAAATGTGCAAAAAAAGCTTGAGAAATCTAGCTGGAGCTCTTCCACATGAACTATGAACTATATAAGTCACTATAAAAATAATAAAAACAATAAACAAAGAATTACCCGCTGTATATCTCGTCTATGAGGTGGTAGGAGGGGAAGGGTAGAGAGAAACCTAAATTCTAGCATTAATATACACAGTCACTGCTCCAAGACTTGTGAGTTCAAATTTTTATCAGTGCAGAAGTAACTACAAGCATTATCATATTCTTGATACTAACCGTGCTTTGAAAACTTGGCCACTCTATGTATTTTAGCTGGCTAGGCTGCTCGACCAGAAATACCAGTACAGATTTCAAGGCCCTGTAATACTATATAACATCAGTAACTTCATAGACATAAATTCCGTTCTTTCTACACCAAAATAAACAAGCGAATTTTTTTGCTCTTATGGATTCCCATAAAGGCGATGTCAATTAGAGTAAATCAACATCTTTAAACTTGGAAACTAATATTGAGCACAATACCGGATCGCTTCCTTTATCGGAGTTAACCAAAAGGGCTCGGGCTCCTTAGGGAAGTCATCATCAAAGCTCAATTCATGATGATTTCTTCCTTCAAATGTAGCACGTCGGGCGCCGAAATCCTCTGCACGAGAACACTGCATCCTTGTTCTAGGAATCTGCCAAATACAAAGAAATCTTGAAACTCAAAATGGGAGTCATTACATGCCAATTGCATGGACATATTCTCATAATCACAGAGGAAGTATATATACCCTTATACGAACTAGTTGAGTTGCATTGTAATCATTAGATATGCTCCAATTATACTTTAAAATGTGGAACTGTGGTTTAGGAGAAATCAAGCCTATAGAAAAAAGATAATATAAAGAAAATGAGCAAACTTGCGAATCATTAAAACAAAACAAAGTAACAACACAGAGAGAGACGGGAGGAGAATGGACATTGCGGGTAGTGGTGGGCAGAAGAGGTCGGAGAACCTGAGCAATATGCCACTACTCCAGAAGTGATTGCCATCTTGTGTGTCAATGTTAGTCACAAATCTACGGAAACCAAGCCAAAAAAAATTAAAAATTTAGATCCTAAAGTTGATAAAGTAAAAATATATATATAAAACAAATTGAACATGTGTATAAACTTCAAATCATTTAAGCACAATACAGAGGTAAAAGATAGAGTTGCAATGAAATGCCAATGTGCCATTATGCTATAAAATACTAAAACGTTGTATAGTGATTAAATTCCAGCCAAGGGGTGATTATATATAAGTAACTTGCATGTTAAAAAAAAAGATTTAAAGTACATTTCGATGCAATATACTTCTACAGATAATCAATTAACAACATTTCAAACAAGCAATCTCTAGATTTTTATAGAGAAATAATTGGAGAAAAATGATATTTCTTCATTCATATTTCATAACAAGTCATCTATTGATTTTTGCAGAGTATAATGGGAGAAAAGATTCAGAGATTGGATTCATATAATACATGCTTCTAGGGTCATATAGAAAACCAGAGGGAATAACACACACACACACACACAAATATATATATACATATATATTAAAATAGTTTGACAATCAATCTGGGTTTTTCATATAATTCAACATCTGTCACAAGAGACTGTGTAAACACATCACTCAATTGAATTGAAATTCTCGACCATAACCCAAGAAAGAAAAAAACATTCTTTGGCTTTCATGAAGAATTGTGATAAATCTCGGTAATAATTAAAGATTGAAACACACACACACACACACACACACACATATATATTATAAAATATATCAAATATAACCAAAAAAAGAAGAATATAGAGAAAAGAAAGATTAGAGAGAAAAGAACCCTAACCCTAATTTGGCTAAAGAAAATGAAAGGAAGAAGATTACCCAGTTAGAGAAACACACAAGGCATCTCTTATGTTAGATGTCGTACGCTGCTACTTCCTCCTCTTTTCTTCTTTCCTTTCTCCACTGTGTGTATGTGTGTTTATGTGTGTATGAGTGTGTGTTGCAACACTGACCTGAATGTGCCGTCTTTGGAAACTATGAAAGCTTTTCTTATTTTATTATCTTTAAACCAGCAGGATTTTAATATTACATTACACGAGTTCTTATTGTACTATATATTTTTTAAAGGTAAATAAATGGTAATAATAAAATACAATACAAATAATTAATTAGTCTACGGTAAAATCCCAAGTGTTTGGTTCTTATGTTTCTTTAAATCATTGGTTGTTGAAACCATTTGGCCTATTTCAATTTGTAGCCTTGACAAAAACTCTAGATAGAATTAATTAGCCGATAGTAAAAAATGTACCTTTCCAAAAATAAATAAATAAATAATTATTATATCTGTGCAAGCCTGAGTATTTAAATATTATGCCTCACAATAATAAGATTTAAATCATTTTAAGGAGAAAGTTGTGAAACTGAATCTGTTTTTTTTTTTTTGATAAATGTGATGTCCGGGCCAGCTTACGCGCACCTTGACTAATTCACGGAACCCGTGTAAGGCGACCCCCTACACGAATAGGGTAAAGTTTGAACTATGTTCGCGATCGTGGCCCTAACGAATTATTTGCAACTAGTATGAATCAAATATGAAAACTCATATTCTTGAGACACCAAATTTCAAGTCTTCTCCAACTAGGTCAATCTGCTCGGGTTAAGCTGAATCTGTTAACCTCACAACCTTAAACACATGAGAAAGTTGTGAAACTGACTCACTTCTAAAAGAGGGCGAGACTAATAAACTAGAATCACATTGTGTGTGTGAGAGAGATAGCCAAAATAAAGGAGCAGCCTAGCAGAGCATATATGCCCCTGCTACAACCATAGAGTGTGTTTTGACCCTCTGTTGCAACTCAGTTCCACACTAACACCATCTTCCTAGGACTATTCTCCATGCCATTTCTGTCTCTCTCTCTCTCTCTATATATATATATATAAGACAATCATGTTTGCATTACCCATGAACTGTTATCTTTCATATTTTCCTTTATGAGACCTCTAGAACCCCAATACTCATTTAAGTGATACACAATAGTACTCTCTCTTCTCAGAGCTCACATCTCTCTGCCTTACAAATTGAACCTCTATATCTAAAGAAAATCAAGAAATATAAACTACCCATTAACTGTGACTTTCCAAATTTGTTCCTTCTCATAGCTCTTCAACCACTAGAGCAAAGCATGATTCAAGAAAGAGAAGAGCTCATGGTCTCTCCCAGAGGTGGACTCCCATATTTAAGAACTGCCCATTTTCTCCAACCCACAGTCACTCACATTGATGGACCACCAACCTTCGAATTGAAGTCTCCTTCTGTCTCCTGTCAAAAATGGCGCTTAAAGGCTTCCTTCTGCGGATGGAGAGACCCCCAATGGAGTTGGAAATCATGGGTTGATCAAATGCACTCTCGACACGAATCTACATGGAGAAGAGCTGGTATTTGTGAAGCTGTTATCGGTTCCACCTACAGAATTCGAGCGCGAAATGACTTGCTTTTCGGGATAGTAGAGAGGTGGTGTTCCGAGACCAATACATTTCTGTTCCCTTGGGGTGAAGCAACCATTACATTGGAAGATATGATGGTTTTGGGAGGCTTCTCTGTTCTTGGTGACTATGTTTCAATGCCTCTTCAATCTCAAGAAATGATCAAAATTGAAGATAATCTGAAGAAAGTACTAATTGAACATGGAAGAAGATCAAAAGCCGAAAATGCAAATCATTGTGTGTGGATGAAGCATTTTATGTTGAGTGGAAGCGAATTCGAGCATGAGGCATTTCTTTCCCTGTGGTTGTCTAGGTATGTTTTCCCTGGAAATACTTACAATACCATTGGTGAACATGTTTTTCCAATTGCTATTCGCCTAGCTAGAGGGACGCGAATCGCGCTTGCACCGCCTGTTCTTGCAAGCCTTTATAGAGATTTGAGTCTGTTGAAAGAAACAATTGCTGCTTCAAAGGAATTAGAAGGGAATGATGAGAGTTGTTTAGCTGTTATGCTATGGGCGCCACTCCGGTTAGCTCAGTGTTGGGCTTGGGAGAGGTTACCGACATTGCAGACGCAGCCCAATGTCATCAAGCCTGGTGAGCCACGAATGGCTCGATGGCACAGTAAGAAAAGATCAGTGTTCGAGAATGTAAGATGGGCTATAGACTCGGCTGGAGAGAGATTTCAGTGGCGTCCATACGTTGCAAGCATACAAGGCCTTGTGATTCCCGAGTTTTACAAAGAAAAAGATGTGTGGGTATTTAATAATCCGAGCTTGGATGAAGAGGTTGAGTCTTTTGCTAGATGTGTTAGGGTCTGTGAGCTTGTTGGTTTAGACGGTAGTGAACAGTACCTTCCACATCGCGCTGCAAGGCAATTTGGAATGGATCAAGACCTTCCGGGATGGGTTATTCATTCTAAAGCAACTTCAGAAATGGCGTGGGATGATTATAGCAGGCCGGTTGGTGATTCAAAACTATTTTTTCCGTCTAGGCTATTTGAGCCGGGTGTTACTTCCCGATACTTGGAATGGTGGAATGAAGTGTTTGTTCCTCAAGATATATTTAAAGGCATTGCGCGAAGAAAGAGAAGTCCAAGGAAATGGAAGAAGTCGTCGTGGATTTTGAAAGAAATGGAAGGAGACATTGATACCGATGCTCCTCCTGGTTTCCCTCCCAAACGTAGACGGGTGAAAGAAGATAAGTACACACTCGTGGGCTTGTGGCGAAGTACTAGAAATGAAATGCCTTTGGTGGACATTCGAACTCAACGTCTCTCATATGCGCCTTCAGATGATGGAGCCTCTAGGAATATCAAACCGATACAGCACACTATGCTGGGTGAATTCGGAGCAAAGAAATCAGAAACAGAAATGGAGGATGCTCATAATGTTGACAGCAACAAGTCCAATGGAGAGGGAAGTAGCGGGGACTTCACATTCAATCTACCAAAATTGGAACTCGAAGCTCGGATTCTCAACCTAGAGAGAGTGGTTGCTGTGCTAAAAGCAGCTAAATTGGAACATGAGTGTGAAATGGCCTACTAATATTTTTCCCTTTTTTTTTCTCAGTAGTTCCACTCTCCCTTAGTAATATGAATTTATGACACTACAAAAGACATCAATTTTTGAGAAAGCTTTGCTCATGTCAGTTGCCACGATTCACTGCTCATCATCATATTATTTCCATCGCGAACAGACGAATCAGGAATTACTTGTGTACTGATTTGCAATTTTTTTTTCGTTGTATAGAATTTGGATATAAAGTATATACATTTCATACCTGAGTTCATTTTTATGGGAAAATGTATTCCTAGCCCTTAAATTGTGAATTTGACAGTGCAGAACTCTATACTTTATTGTCCAAATTCAAATGAAGGAGTAAGTAGATTAGTTGTGCAAATTCAAATGTTTCCCCATTGTGTGCTATAGGGAACTATATCAGTCAATTAGATCAATCAAAACAATACAGCAATCCAAGGTCTTAATATAAAATAACTTTACTCCAACAGCAGCATTCGTGAATGAAGACTAGTATCTATTGAAAATTTCCCATTTTATCTCAGACTCCATAGTCCATTCAGGCATGAGAAGCTCATTAAAATAGCGAGTGGCAGAAATTAACTTCTTAGATCATGTAATACTGAAGTTTTGAGGCCTGAAATTACTCGATTTGGACGTAACATGTTTCTTTGATCTGATAAGTATGTTTTATGTAGTAGAATGGTTTTGAACTTCTGTTTACTGTAATATTTTATTGATTATTTCTGTCACTTCTTCAAGAATGTAATTCTGTAAAAGAAATTAAGCATATGAAAAACAACAACAAAGAAAGACATGTTCATGATGCAACTTGATATGGGAAAACAAATTTTTTCTTTCTTTTTTGTTATATATGTATGTATTACCATCACCCAAGAAAACTACACCTAAGAGGTCTAAAGTAAACATAGCAGTATACATAAAACTCTGGAAAATAATGCTTCCATTATAAGATATGGAGTTTGGAAATAGTAACAAAAAGTTTTCTGTAAACTGTAACCCTTGTTGTTTGTTGTAATGGTGTCTTGAACTTAGGATTAAATTCCTGGAGAGCAGAACCAATAAATGCAACCTTTTTTGGTTGCCCATACAAATTGCCAGCCTTTGTTCTGGCTTGTATTGTAAATATATATAACAGTGATTATATATATATATATATATATATATCTTTAAAATGAAAAATTAAAGCACTAATAGTTAGATAATAATAGGATTTGCAACAGTTAAATGGTGATATTTTATTGTATATATCATCATTTATATATATATATATATATATATATATATATCTGAAACATGATTAAGGAAAAAGGTTGTTCTCTTCTCTTCCCTTACATGAATCCTTATAATGAAATACATTCTAACATAGAATAAAAAAAATGAAAAACCCTAATAAGTCCTAGGAGATCTAATACTATAAGAAAACCTACTGATATATGCAAAACTAATTCCATAAGAAATCCAAATAGAATTAAAAAACCAGCTAAAATAAATTTTCTGTAAAAATAATAAATTTGAAATTGAAGAAATTAAAACCTAAAAAATTGTCCTAGTGAGATTTTGAAACAAGAATGCTACATTTAAGGCAGTGACACTCCCATGTGAATGTATATAAACCAGCTCACTTGGTCTCCACCAGTAGACACTGACATAGTACCAGCACCTAAAGGTCCCATGTAACCCAACCAGCACATGGCTTTGCAACACATAAGTCCCAACCAAATAAAAGCTAGAATTAAAACACTGTTTCCAACCTTGATCATATATATATATATATATATATAACCACTTTCATTTCCATTCCAAACAACATAGCCACAACACCTCAGTTTTCTAAGCTCTATAGCTCCTTCTCTCATTCACATTATTTTTTCTCTAGCATTCTCATTATAAGTGAGAATGATCATTCCCAAGAAAATCATCAAGATGGCAAGGAAGTGGCACAAATTAGGAACCATTAAGAGGAAAACAATTTCATTTCCAAGAACCAATAGAGATGTAGATACAGAGAGCTCTTGTGCATCAATGGTGGCTAGTAAGGGACATTTTATCGTCTCCACGACAGATCGAAAGCGCTTTGAAGTGCCCTTGGCATACCTTAGCAAGGACATCTTCAGAGAGCTCCTAAGGATATCTGAAGAAGAATTTGGACTGCCATGTGATGGGCCAATAAGAGTACCATGTGATGCATTGTTCATGGAGTATATAATCTCATTGATTCAAAGAGGACTGGCCAAGGATCTAGAGAAAGCTTTGCTCATGTCAGTTGCCACATTTGGCTGCTCATTAGTGTCTTCTTTCCACCAAGGACACACAAATCAGCAAGTACTTGTATGCTAGAATAGATGATTTTTTTTTTTTTTTTTTTTTTTGTATTGTATAGAATCATAGAATTTTTGCACTATACACTTCAAGAAATTCCAAGAGATTGTGCTCATGTAAATATGATTTTCAAAATAAAATCATATTCATTGCGATGAAATTTTGATTCGGGTAGTTGAGAATGTCCAAGAACTTGAGGTATTGAGTGATGCTAACACCCAACTCGTATATAATCATTTCAAAAAAACCAACCTTCTGGTTTGATTGGCGCTTTTTAGACGAAAAAAATTGAAAGGGACTGAAAAATGACAGAATTCAAGAGAAATTTAATGCTATTCGTTGTTTGTTGATGTCAAGAAAAGGAGCTTAACATCATGGTATAAATATATCTATAATTGCTTACATTTCTCAAAGATGACAAGGGTTGGTCCTCAAGAACTAGATGCTTTGAAACGCATATAAATTTCACCTTTGGAGTGATCTGAGTCTTTTGTTTTTTGTGACCCATGTCATCATTCAACTATCTGCAATATAAAGTTGTTCAATAATGAAAAAATAAAATAAAATCCTCCACACAAGAAGTACCACATGTCTGATATTAATTTTTGGTAATTATTATTTTTAACATCCAAATCGTCATATATATGGTGTGAACTTGCTCATCAGTCAATAACAGATCGTTACCCTGTATATATAGAGATATATATGATCTGTTGGTTTCATTTGTGAAAAGTTATAGTTGTTGAATATAATGCTTTAACTGCCAGCAGCCCACATATCTACTATCATTACTACAATTAGGAGCACTTTATAGAATATGGTGGCTGCAAGAACTGGCTCCTGGCTGCAGCAGCTATTTCTATTCTCTCCCACTTCTCCTCCCTCTTCATCTCCTCTTTTCGAGCTGCAGATTCTTGGTGCTCGATCTCTATTAGGCATTTCGAGTACAGCCCCGGTTCAATATCTTCCAGCATCGCCTTCACGTTCTCCGTCAACTGCTGAACACTCTGGCTCCAATGCAATTTTAGGTTCTTCTCAACGCCTGCAACTATCACCCGAAACACCTCTTCCGCTGACTGTGCCACCATCTTTACAAACTGCTCATTGTTCCATACGTACAGTGCTCGCTCCGCCACCTGAATAAAAATGCATTATAGAAGCTTTCAGATCATCGTGTATTTGGATATTATATATGTGATTGCTACATAAAAAAACACAAGTTGGCTGATAGTCCACATATTATATAGCATATTATATGAAAGGAAACAAGGTTGGTTGTCCCTGTGTATTTATTTATATAAACAGACATATAGTACAGATGACAAATAAACATGTAGTTTACCATGTCGATCCAAAGTCCATGACTGCAGTAAAAACACTGTAAATGAACAAATCCATGACGAAGATTACGAAGAATACAACTAGTCCAAATCTACTAAAAGACGTATTGTTACATAAAATAATCACAAGTTCGCTGATGCTACATATATTATATCGTACAGAACACGAAAGGAAACAAGTTTGTCCCTTCTGTGAAATGTTTGTATAGTAATAGAAGCAGATTTATGATACAGAATACAAATAAACAAGTGGTTTGGCATTTCATGTGTGTGACTGCATGAAAAAGACAGTAAACGAAAGATTCCATGACGAAGATTATGAAGAACTAAATATAAAAAAATAAATTTAAAATTTTCAGATATGCAAAAAGGGAAAAACAGTCCCTTGCCTCGACACGAACAAAAGAAAAGAAAAAGTGGTAGCAAGCTCATTTCTGCACAAAAATTGACTCTGCCTTCCTGGTTGACAGTTAAAATCCTACTTGGATTTATCAGTTCTCTTGAATGAGCTTCCCCTGTTGCTGGTTAGTTTTTCACTTTCGTGGGTGAAGATTTAAAATAAGAGGGAACCCATGAATCATCACAAATTTGTGTCACTTTCATGAAACTAATAAATAAGTAGGCACCTAATTATATAATAACTACTGCATCTCTTTCTCTAAAGTGCTCTAAACAGAAGCTAGCTAGTTTGTTGATTCGATCCGAAAGTGACAGAGGAAAATACATGAATTTTAAAACCCAAGTATTAGAAATAAAAAATAAAGGGCAGGTTGTCATTTGTGTATGCATTAATATGACAAGAGAAGTTGGGAAAATTAAACAGACAACAGAAATTGCAGACGTTACCTGTGAATTACAACTGGTGAAGCACTTTGTAATTTGGGTACATATAAGAGGAGCCAATTTCCTATACTGCTCGGGATCAATATTCTCCACAAGCTCCTCCAATTCTCCAATAAGCAAGACTTCCTTTTGGCAGTTAGTGACAGGCCAATACTTTAGTATACCTCTAACCACAACCCCACCAAGCAATGGCTCCTTCTGCACAAACTGAGAAACACAATAAGCAAGCTGCCTATGATAACACTGTATACTTTTGGGCTTGTGCAACGGCACAAGTACTCTCATCAAGAACAGCTTGTGCTCTTCTTTGAGTGGGACAGTGAAGCCATTTATGATGCTTCCCCAAATCTCAAGCAGCTCAGCAATACCACAGTGCGGATCCGTCTCAAATACGTAGTGAAGGAAGACATCATTCATCGCTTTTCGCATGAATGAGCGGTGGAAGGTGAACTTGGAATATATCCGGTGGTACACATTCTTCAAGCTCTCGCGTTCCCTTGGATCCTCGGATTGGAAAAGGGATAGGAGATTGACAAGGAAAGTCTGGTCAATATATACGCGGAGTGCCTTGGCATCCATGCTTATGACCAGACGAAGAAGGATGTCGTAAACAATACGCAAGTGAGGCCATGCCATGTTAGGCATGGTGGTGAGATCCTCGTCATCAGGTAAGAAGCATGTGCCGGATTTGTTACATGGTGGAGGGAGCGGCCTGAAGAGGTTGGTCGATATCATGAAGAAGAGAGGTGGGTAGATGTGATCATGGAGTTGGGATTTCGGAGATTTTATGATAGATAGGAGCTGGAGGAGCTTCTGCCGCTTGAGGTCTTGCTCTGAAGGAGACTCCATAGGATCGGTGAAAGTGTAGGTGAAGGTGCAGAAAGGGATGATAGAGAGCACTTCTTCATTTTCTGACTCAACTGACATTTCCCTACTGATATTTTCTCTTCTCGAGGGACTTCTGCAAGTACTTCTCCTGGAGTCAAGATCAAAAAGGAACTGCAATGTCGTAGACCTATTCCTCGGTGAGGGCTTCGGGCTGTTTTTTTGAGCCCCCATCTCTCTTCTATGTTTTCTCAAACAAACTATTGTTTTATGAGTTTGAGAATGTTCCGATGTTTTTATTCTATCTCATTTCTTTGTTGTGTCCTATAGAAAAATCCAAAAGACAGCGATGAAAAATATGAATAAGTATTGTAATATCCAATATAAGGGTATATAGATTTCTCCGACCTTCACATTAGGACAGGTGAGATGAGTGTTATGTCCATGAAGATCTTATCTGTGCTCATGATTTTCATCTAGGCCAGTGACACGTGGACAACTCTGCTTATGATTTTAGGGACCGGCTTTGTGGGGAAATTATTAGAGGATATCAGCAAGAGGACAACATCCTAGTTAAACATATTCAGTGAATTACGCATGATCCTTCACCAACCTAAGAATTCTGTACTCTTTTGAACACAAGACCACATTGTTACTGCATGAGTGGGGTCAGCTAATAGATATAAGCATATTCATATGCATACACATATACATACTAACATATACACACATGTAACATTCACCTATGTATGTGTGTGTGTCCAGACCAGTTTTTAAGGTAATCTTCCGTACTATGTTTTTGTTGAATAAATTGAAGATTTAAACACTTCTAAGCAATCATTTGCTAAAAAATAACTCAGATTTCTAGGAAAATTTCTACAAGAAATATTATTAAAAAGAAAGTTAGTGCCATTCTAGAAGTTCAATCAAGTGGTATGTTTAATTATCATCTTTCCATCTATTTTCTTTTGTTGCCCTCAAATACAGGAGATATAGATTTCTAATGGTGCTTCTCTCTTGCAATTACTTCCAAAAAGTATATGTATAACAAACTTTTTATATAGTTCAATTACATTTCCGAATTTGGGTACCTCAGAAAGAAGAATCAAAAGTCAAGATTTTCATTAATCTTCACCTAATTTTAGTTTAGATCTATCCATAACAATTTGGTAGTTCCACATGATAACTTCTATTCTCCACAATGAAAGATTGTTTTGGGTAGTTGGGGCTTCTAACTATTTTCTCTTACGAAAACAAATAGAAAGAGCTAAAGAGGTATTTACTGTTACATAAGGGTTTTAAGAAATAGAAAAGGTTATGATTGAACATAATGGATACGAAAAGTTAATCATATCTCGATTAATATGGTAAGTTACATTCATGATTCTAGGCTATCATATCATAGGGTTGATCTTAACAAATAGCATGAGCTAAGAAGTAACAGAGAAATAAGAAAACAAGATAATAGATTAATTAAGCAATAAAACATAATGGAAACGAAAAGTGCATTAATATAGGCAAAAGTGAAAGATGGGAAAAAAGGATTAATTAGAAATCAAGGAATTATCAACTGAAATCTTCTTGAAATAACATAGTTAAGATATAAGAAAGATTTTTATGGTTTTCGAAAAAGAGGGAAATAACTAACAATCACTAGAACAGAGAGACAAAGAACCAAGAGAATACGAAACAAGAAAACAAGATCTCTATTCGGGAGTGACTTTTTCCTCCATTTCAATTTGTATTATTTCGTTTTCCTTCCAAACCTCTCGGTTGGATTTGTAAAACATTAGAAGAAGTGACATCATAGGGCCAATATAAGGTTGGACTTGCAAAATTATGATGATGATTTACGTTTCAAAAAAAAAAAAAAGGATGTGATGTTGATGGCAGAACTGTGACTATTTTTTAAACAAATTTATTTTTCCTTGCTCAGATAGAAGGTACCAATTGCAAAACAAAGAGACAAGGAACCAGAATCAAGGTCACCCTGAGTACCATGCTTATACGTATCCTGATTACTCTAACATACCAAAAGTTCACAAATGAATAAACAAATAAATCATAAAGAAAATCAGAGAGAAGACAAGACGACATGAAAGGCAAAGAATCCTATAATCATGGAAAACCTACAAAAGAAGTATAAACAAAGTCTTTGCTAGCTTTGTATAAACAAAGTTTTTAATATAAGATGTCATACGATGAATACCAAGAGGTCGACAACTATTCATCTGTCAGCAAACTTATTTGCCAAAGTTCTTGACAGAGTATCCTTAATGTCTTCCACATTCACTAAGTGAAAAGGACACAACTCAGTAGGTTCCTGGATAGTGCCAAAAAGAGTGGACTAAATAACACTATTTATTCATCAATGACTATAGTTGTTCTTGTAACCTTCAGCTAGCAATTAATATATTAGAGGTTCATTTCACAAGGCAATGAAAATGGTTATTGAATTAACTGAACAAGGAGATACAAAAGGAATTCAAGTACCAATTGCAGGCCGTATCAATAACTGTTTATGACAAGGTATCCAAATCAAGTTCCGTTACATTTGAGGGAAGGAGAAAGAGAAGGCTGCCTGCTTGAATACAACATTTAAGCAATATTGGAAACGACAATGATGTTATGTTAGTAAGAAAAGTTATAAGTCAAACACCAATTATGATATGGAAGCAGGAACAGTAATTAGTAAAGAAACACCATATCCACAGTGATCAACAAAAGCATAAAAAGCGAAGTAGAACAAAATACAAAAAATGACATCATATAAGGACAACAAACCTGATATAATCAGCCAGAAAGAAATAAAACCCAGCAGCTTTTCAAGGCCTCCAAGGTCACAAATATGCAGATTTCACGCGCCTATCTATATTTAAACATCATCCAAGACAGCTAGAATTTGCATGAATGATTTTCGTAAGAGCTCAGCTTTAAATTGCTTGGGACATTTCAAAGTAATTAACTTTTAAATACCATGATCAGAGCCTCATATGCACATATTAGCAAACATTTGCTCCATAACGGCACTGTTTTGAAAAAAAGTGGCAGATACTAAACTCTTGCATGAACCAATTATCCCAAAGAAAATTGAAGGTTTCTAAAATGGCTCAAGTGTAGTCTCATCCCCATAAAACAGTAAAAATTCGTAATATATCTTAGCAGCATTTAAATAACTGCTACGTAATTCCAATTCCACAATTGCAAATCAGTACTCTTTGGATGTGATTTTATACATACACGACACCAAGTTGATCACAACTTCCCATAAGGGCATATATATCATTAGCAAAGGGAGGAGTCTACCCAACTGTATCCAGGTTCCTTTTTGATACTACATTTTTCCATCATCATCCTGATTTCGGATGCATCATCCCATTGCCCAACATCCGCATACATATTGTATAGCAACACATAAGGGGCAGAGCTTTCTGGTTCGAGCCTCATCAATGCTTCGGCTGCAACTCGGGCTAATTCTACGTTGTTATGCACCCTACAAGCACCTAATAGTGCACCCCATACAGCCTTATCAGGCTCAACTGGCATGCTGTTAATCAAGTTCATGGCTTCCTCAACGTGGCCATGCCGACCTACAATGTCCACAAGTGATGCAAAATGTTCTACCCTTGGCTCAATGCCAAAATCACAAGCCATGGATCTGAAATACATCCTGCCTTGTTCCACTAAGCCAGCATGAGCGCATGCGTTCAAAACAGAAATAAATGTAATATAAGTAGGCTGCACTTTAAGCCTCTTCATTAATTCAAAAAGTTCAAGGGCCTCTGCTGCAAATCCATGAGATGCATATCCTCCAATCATGGCATTCCAAGAGATTACATGTTTCTGCAATTTCATCTCATCAAAAATGGCCCTTGCCTCACATATTGCACCACATCTCCCATACATAGTGATCAGGGAATTATTTAATGGTACATCTGGAATAAATATTTTAATGACCTGCTGATGTATCTGCATACCCAGAGGCAACAACACAAACTCGGCACAAACAGTGAGAATGGAAGACAGGGTGTATCGATCAGGTTTCTCTCCTTCAAGTTGCATCTGACTGAAAAGCTTAATTGCTTGCTCAGAGTTTCCAGTTTTCTCATATCCTGCTATCATGGAATTCCATGAAACCAGGTTTTTCTGGGGCATCCTTTCAAAAAAATCATGAGCAAGTCCCAATTTACCCATCTGGGAAAATCCCGTGATCATACAATTCCATGAAAGAGCATCAGGATTCGGCATTTTGTGGAACAGCGTTAAGGCTTCTTCCATATTTGACATGTGAATGTAACCACTAATCATGGTGTTCCAAGAGAAAGTATCGCGCACTGTCATCTGGTCAAAAAGCTCCCGAGCAGAAAAAACATTGCCTTGTTTCACATAGCACATTATCATGGTATTCCATGATATCACATTTCTTTCAAAACGCCCACTATCATCCTTTCCTCGATCATTGTAGAATGGTATTCGATCAAAAAGCCGTCTAGCTTCATCAAGCCTCCCTCTGTGACCATACCCGGCAATCAAAGTGTTATAAGCATGAACTAAATCTCCTCTACAACTATCCCTTTTCTCACTTCCAAGCAGCACAGCCGCAGCCTTGTCTAATTCACCATTCTGAATCAAACCCGATACAAGTGCACTAAGGGACGCGGCGTCACGCACAGGCATTCTCTCAAAAAACTCAACGGCACTTTCCACATCACCATTCTGTAAAAACCCAGTAACCATTGCATTCCAAGACACCACATTCCGCTCGGGCATACTATCAAAAACATGCAACGCATCGTCCATCCTCCCATTTCTTGCATACCCACTAATCATTGTATTCCAAGAAACAAAATCCCTCTCCGGCATTTGATCAAACAACTTCTTCCCTTCCTCTACATATCTCCCACGACACGACACATACCCCGATATCATCAAATTCCAAGACACAACATCCCTCTCCGGCATTTCATCGAACAGCTTCCGTGCCTCTGTCATCTCCCTACGTTTTACATACCCAGTAATCATCGAGTTCCACGTAGCAGTGTTTCTTTGGGGCATTCCATCGAACAGTGTCCGAGCATCACTGATTCGACCATTGCGAATTAGACCCGTGATTTGTTTGTTCAAGGAGATGAAGTCTGAGATCTGAGCATTGTTGGGTTTTGATTTTGATGCGAAACAACGAAGTGGGAGAGATGGGTCGCTCCTGGAAACGAATGGTGCGATCAAATGGTGATGGAGCTGCCATTGACGTCTCCTCATGAAAAGCAAAGATGTGGTCTTGACGATGAACATCACTGAAACTACGTTGGGGAGATATAATGCAACTCATTTCATCAGGTTTGATACCTTGCCTAGACACAAAAGCACTTACATTTGAAGCTCGGAATTGGATTTTTGGATTTTAAACCATCAAATCCACCAAATTTCGTGTGAAGTTTAGGCGAATCAATTGTTGGGGACAAGCCTCCTGTTTAACAGTATGAGTAGAAAGGAGGGCGGGAAGAAGATTACCGACAATGCGTTAAAAAGAAGTTGTGTGTATATAATATATATATATATATATATATATATATGGGTTAAGTTCATTAACCCCACTCTTCTATTTTCTCTCTCTCAGCCCCTAAACTAAGCACTGCCCTTAAATTATTTAATTGTTACATTTAACTTCATTACGTCATTAGTTAAAACTAGGATAATTTATACTCATATTTCCTAAGATTGCACTTGTCACTTAAGATTTTATTTTTTTTACAATGATAATCCCTAAAGGCGTGAAAACCCCATGAAATGACTTTTGTGCCCTTGCTTTAGTGTAAAAGATATGTTGGCTAAATTAATGGACCAAACAACCCTTGTGTCTTAAGCTCAATTTGAAAAACTTTTCAAGTACTTCGGATATAATGATTTTTGAAATATTATCAATTTTCTTTAAATTAATTTTTTAAAATTATTATTTTTATAATATAGGCCCCAAAAGTTATTGTTATTTAATTTTTTCCTAAAACTAATACTGTGACATTTTACATTAAATAATAATAATACACTTTATTTATGATTTTTTTTTTGTATTTTTGAAGGTGATACATGTATAAAATTAATTTAATATTTATTATTATTCTTTGTTTATAATTTATTATTCTTTGTGTAAAATTAATTTAAGCTCTTACAGTGTAAAATAATAACAAACTTTACTTATTATAATTTTTTATATTTTTATAAAAATATGACAAATGGTTTATTATTTATTAATTTTTTTGTAAAGTTAAGCCCTTACACTTTAAATAATGATAAATTTTACTTATTATAAGTTTTTATATTATAAAATGTGATAATGAATCGAAATATTAGACAGTCCTTGTGTTTTTATTAGTAGTATATAGATAGATAGATAAATATATACATATTTTTGTATTTTAAGTTATATTATTTTTCCTTGCCAAAATATATTTGTCTTATATTTTTACTCTATATCTTATGAAATATCCATTAGAGTTACATTTCAATTAATGTATATTAATTAAATAATATTTTTTTAAATATTTATATCTCTTGTCTTATATATTTACTTTATATCTTTTAAAATATTCATTAGAGTTACACTTCAACTAATACATATTAATTATATATATACATTATGGGTTTTCCTCTTGGGACATAGAGGTAATTTCACCACCTAGATATTTGTCTTATGAAATAAGGTTGACAACACAAGGGCATCCCGGTCATTTTTCCCCTTCAGGGAGTGCATTGCAATGAAAATGAAATTTTAGGGAACGAGTGCAATTGATCTAAACCTCAGGGAATTTGAGTACAAATTACCCTAATTGTAACTAACGGTGTTAACGGGAGGGAGTAAATTGTAAAAATCGTGATAGTTTGGCAGGGGGTTAGTTGAGAGAGAAAAGAAAGAAGAGGGGGATTTAATGCACTTAACCCAATATATATATATATGTGTGTGTGTGTGTGTGTGTGTGTAACAAATAATCCTACTTTTGTTATCAATGGTGTGAAATCGCTTATTTTGTGACTTTTTATTTTTTTCACTAAAAATTTGAGGTGCTATGTTAGAGGGATAGAGGGTTAATTATATTTCTGAAATACTTCTAAGAGCCACGAAATAAATTCAAATCAAATAAACATTTGAACATTTATCTAATTTAGAGAGGAGGTGAGTGTAATTTACTCTTAAACTTTTGAAGGTAATCTCAAATCTCATAGGAAGCTGAGACGAGGTGCCTAGACGAACGCTGGTTGTTTCAATACATTGGCACGCAGCTACTTACCGCAACAACTTTGGCCCCCGCTTCAGTAATTATATATACATACATATATATATATGTATATATAATTATATATACACAGTTATATATAAACTCAGAATTCTTCAATTACATATTCTCTCCAGTTACATTCTGTGATATTAGTACTTGGGTTAAACTCACAATTGCGTATCACCATTCCTGGGCTGGTTAATCCGCACTAGAGGTAAAATTTGTAAAAACCTTTTGTAATTTTTTAATTTACTGTAATTAAAATGTGGTCTTTAATTGCATTCTACGGTGGTCTATAGAACATAAAGAAATTGGTAATACATAGTTACATACAAGTGTGTATAAGTTACGAAAGTGTTTATTACTTTGAATAATCCTTTAGTTTTACAGTGGATCATTAAATTATCAAGATATGAATCTTTGTCAAATTTCGAGATACTCTATTTTAATTCTAGTATCAATTGCTAATTGTTTTTCTACTCATTTATAACTCTTTTACTTCTAACACATTTTTTTCACAATTCTAGTGTAATTGATAATTCATACTGTATTAAAATTATCCAATCACAATATATCATCCAAACAACATGCACCAAGGATGGTCTCCTTGGAAATAATTTTATTGTTTAATCTAAATTACTTCAAAATAATATACATGATTCTTGTGGAAAAAAAATACTACATTAAAGAAATTTTTTTTTTTATTTTTTATCTTTATCGGGTAATTTTTGCGCAAGGAAATCAAAATTTGGACTCAATTTTTGGGCTTCTCTTGTTTGATTATTGAATGAGGTTGAATAAACTATTCCTCAAATTGTTCAAAAGAATATTGATATTTATATCATAAATTTAAATTTGAAGTGGCTGGATAGTGGATATGTTATTGTGATTGTCTCAAGAACCACTGAAGTTTTGTTTCCCTATATCTTTCTTTCATTTTAGTGTGTGAAATGGGGTATAATAATGTAATAGTTAAAAAATTCATGGCCCATTAGAGATGGGCCATAGGACTGATGGGCCGACGAATGATGGGTCAGGGACTGATGGGCCGAAGCCGGATGGGCTGCAAACAAATGGGCGTATGGAAAGTTCTGAAAGTTGAGTAATCCACAAGACAAGGAGTAGTATACGTATAGAATAAAAAGTCCAAAAAATGTTAGTGTTTATCAAATCCCCTGATTTAAGAGATTGATGGACTTGGGTATATGGGCTTGGCCCATCTTCCATAATTGTGTATAAATACATGATTTTGATGAATGAAAAAGGATCCAATTTTTACTCCAATTACTATTGTGTAATTTTTCTGCATTTACACAATTGGCGCCGTCTGTGGGAACACTCTATTATTGAAATCTTTTCAATAAGCTTCCCACTCTCTACAAAAAGCTAAGATTCGTATCATCAATGGCGATCACACGTTCACAATAGACCGAATTACCTCCAAACGGGGGCCAGAATCCAGAAGATCCGATCAGACGAGCCCTAGAGGAGAGGACTACCGAGTTAGAGAGGCAAAACGCTGAACTAGTGGCAAAACTGGCTCAACTGCAGAACCCACAGGAGGTTCATAACGATGAATAATCCGGCCAGCATGAACGATCTATAGGCCGCTAGACGGACAAGGACGATCTCCCCGTCCGATCCCATAATGATCGTGAAGAACACGCGGAGTCATCGCTACAGGTTCTCGGGGTACGTAACCCCGAAGAGGTCCTGACCATGAAAAGTTGGAGGAAATCATGTTTAGATTCCTGCGGGATGTGCTTAAAGATTTGAAGCTACAGACCCCAATCGATCTGGCATCTGAGGCATCCATAGACGTCGTTCAGACACCGTTCACCATCTCGATCACCAGTGTGCCCTATCCGAAAAGGTTCAGATTACCGAAGTTCACCTTGTTCGATGGTACGAAAGATCCAACATAGCACATCTACCACGTTCATACCAAGATGAATGTTTACAACGAGAATGAGGCCTTACTTTGCAAAGTCTTCCCCACCAGCCTGACCGAAGCAGCCCTCCTGTGGTTCAGAAAGCAACCACCCCGATCGATCTGAAGTTGGCTCAGACTCTGCGAGTTGTTTATTGCCCAGTATTTCGGTAACAAAAGACAAAAGAAGACTATCTCCAATCTGTTCACCATGATTCAAGAGAAGGGCGAATCCCTGAAAAGTTTTGTATCACGATTCAACGTGGAGATGTCCTCAATTCACAATTGCGATCAACACTCAGTTGTCGAAGCCTTCAGAATGGCCCTGATCCTGGGAACCAAGGTCCATCAGTCCCTAGTCAAAAGGCCACCTGCAGACATTGGAGAGCTCAATTCCAGGGCACAAGGGCACCTCCGAATAGAAGAAGAGTTGGCCATACGACAGAGAAGGACCGCCTTTGCAACAGTAGAGGCAAGGGCATCCGAACCTTCCAGGGTAAATGATCGGGCACCAGATCAGAAGCGACCGAGCGCTCCTCCTGCTCCTTCCCCAGTCCCAGAGAAACGCCCAAGGTTTGAGGAGAAGGTCACCCTCCTGAAAGTAACCCTGACAAAGCTGTACCAGGAGACAAAGGGCAAGGGAATCTATCGGTCACCACCACCCATCAGACAGCCGATGGATCAGAGAGATATGTCAAGACATTGTGTTTTCCATAGCGAATACGGGCACCACGCCAACGAATGCAGAAGCCTCAGGAGGCAGGTGGAAGTCATGATAGCAAAAGGAGAACTGACTGAGTATGTTGCCAAGGAAAGAGCCCGATCAGATCAAGCATCGCATGCTCCTACCAAGGGATCTATGGGACAACCCGTGCGGGTCATTCACATCATCCATGGAGGGCCTAGTCGATCAGAAGTGGAGGAAGCCCGTAGATCACAGATGCGGCAAGCCCAGAAGTTGCGAAGGGTTGGGGAGGTCACCGAGTTCCGAAGGCCGAAAGAGGATGCCCGGATTATTTTCACCTCTGCAGATATGTGGAACATTCAGACACCCCATGACGACCCTCTTGTTATCTCCCTCATGGTCTCCAACTGCTTGATCAAGAGGGTAATGGTTGATCCAGGAAGCAGTGCCAACATTATCACCAAGTGGGCCTTTGAGAAATTGGAAATCAGCCCCCAGGAATAGTCCCTTCCAGAAGCCCGATAGCAGGATTCGATGGCAGAAGAGTGGAACCAGTGGGAGAAATCCAACTACCAGTAACGACAGCAAGACGCACGCTCCGAGAGACTTTTGTGGTGGTAGATGTCAAACCTTCCTATAATCTCCTCATGGGAAGGGGATGGATCCATCGTATGCACGGAGTCCCTTCTACCATGCATCAGGTCATGCGGTGTATTGACCCGAACGGAGTTGACGTAATCGACATCAGGGGCGATCAGGTAGCAGCAAAGGAGTGTTATGCTGTCACCATGAAAAGTCTAAAAAGAAAGGCGGAACCGGAATGAGGATCACAATCCAAGGCGGCATTCAATGACAAATAACAATTACAGGAGGGCGGTTCGGGGTCACCAGTAGCAGTTGAACCCCTTTTGGAGGTTCAAATTTGCCCCGATCGTCCCGAAAGATTTACTTATATTGGTTCATGCCTTAGTCCCCAAGAAAAAGAGGAAATGGAATCCCTTCTCCGTTCTAATGGTGACATTCGCGTGCAGCCATATGGACATGACTGGTATCGACCCATCAATAGCCCAACATTCCCTCAATGTGGATCCCAGCGCAAAGCCTGTCAAGCAGAAACAAAGGCGAATGGGGGCCCATCGAAATCATATCATAGCTGAAGAGGTTGATCGTGTTATTCAAGCAGGATTCATAAAGGAAGTCCAGTATCCTTCCTGGTTGGCGAACGTTGTGGTGGTCCAGAAGAAAAACGACAAATGGAGGGTATGTGTAGACTTCACAGATCTGAATAAAGCCTGCCCGAAAGACTGTTTCCCTTTACCAAAGATCGATCAGATGGTAGATGCCACCGCGGGTTTCGAACGCCTGTGTTTTCTGGATGCATATTCTGGGTACAACCATATCAGAATTAACCCGGAGGACCAGGAAAAGACAGCCTTCATCACTGAATTAGGTACATTTTGTTACACAGTTATGCCTTTCGGACTAAAGAATGCAGGTGCTACCTATCAAAGGTTGGTCAGAAGGGTGTTCCAAGGAATGATGGGATCCATCATAGAAGCCTACATCGATGACAGAGTGGTGAAAAGCAAGGCGAAAAGAGACCACTTGAGCGATTTGCAGCAGGTGTTCGACACCCTCAGGAAGTACAATATGAAGCTCAACCCGTCCAAGTGTTCTTTCGGAGTGTCCTCAGGCCAGTTTCTGGGGCATATAGTTGATCGGACATGAATACAAGCTAGCCCGACGCAGGTCAAAGCTCTTGTAGAATCAGCATAACCAAAATCCCGAAAGGAGATCCAGGTACTAACTAGGAGAATAACGGCCCTCAGTCTTTTCATCTCTCAGCTAACCGATTGGTGTAAGCCATTCTTTCAAGTAATAAAGACGGCAAAAGGAGAAGTCTGGGGGCCAGAGCAAGCGGAGGCCTTGAAACGACTCAAAATTTACTTGGCAAAGCCCCCGATATTGGCAACCCCAAAAGTCGATGAGCCGCTACACCTGTATCTGGCCATATCCGCAACGTCTACCAGCGCCGCTCTAGTTAAGAAGGGCAAAGGGTGCGAGACACCAGTCTTTTACACCAGCAAGGCCCTTGCCGATGCGGAGACCCGTTACTCAAAGCAAGAAAAACTAGTATTATCACTGATCAATGCTAAACGACTCCTTCGGCATTATTTCGAAGCACATCCGATCATAGTTCCTACTTTAACTCCGATCAGATCTATAATGGCAAAACCTGAGTTACCAGGGAGAGTATCAAAATGGGCGATTGAACTCGGGATTTTTGATATAACCTATGTCCCCCGAACGGCCATCAAAGGACAGGCAGTAGCTGACTTCCTGTTAGAAACCGAAGCGGCAAACTCCGTAGAAGAATGTGAGCTTGAATTATGGGTCGTGTTCGTGGATGGATCATCGAACATCAACGGAGCGGGGATCGGAGTAGTACTCGTAACACCGGATGGTACTAAAATCCAGCAATCCGTTCGACTGGAATTTCCAGCCTCTAACAATGAAGCCAAGTACGAGGCCCTTCTTGCAGGAATTCGGTTGGCCCGAAGCCTTCAAGTACAGAAAGCAGAGGTTTGAAGTGATTCCCAGCTAGTCGTACAACAGTTAAAAGGGGAGTATGAAACCCGAGAGCCGAATATGGAAGCATACAAGAATTTGGTTCTAAGGGAGGCTGAGGGGTTCCAGCAAATAAAGTTTGAACAGATTCCCAGAGGAGATAATTCCGTAGCAGGTCATCTGGCTAACCAAGCCTCCGCGGCAGGAGAAAGTATGACTCGTACTGTACCAATAGACTTTATCGCCCGATCCAATTTGGAACCCCCCGAAGAAGTAATGGTTATCCCATGGGAATCGAGTTGGATGGATCCGATAATAGATTATTTGAGATTTGGTACATTGCCTGAGTCAAAATTAGAAGCCCGGAAGATAAGAATGAAGGCATCCAGATATGCCCTCTACAACGACCAACTATACCAGAAGTCTTTCTCCAGACTGTACTTGAGATTTCTCACCCCCTCTGAGGCTTCGGCGGTCATGGAGGAGATTCATGCAGGAGCTTGTGGCAATCATTCCGGAGGAAGGTCCCTAGCTCATAAAGTTCTCACCTAGGGGTACTTCTGGCCCTACCTAGCAAGGGATGCTGAGATCTACACCCGACATTGCAAGAAGTGTCAGTTTCATGAAGATGTCATTCATCCACCGTCGGAGCTCTTGAACCCAACAATTGTTCCTCACCCCTTTGCCCGATGGGGTATGGATATTGTGGGCCCTCTCCTGCAGGCAATACGATGTACCACGCATGTTCTCTTGGCTACCGATTACTTTACGAAATGGGTGGAAGCCGAAGCATATCCCACTATAACTGGCAGCCATGTTATAAAGTTCATCTGGAGCCACATCATCTGTAGATTCGGTCTACCCCGAACCATAATGATGAACAATGGCACCAACCTGGATAACAGAAAGGTTCAAGCATTCCTGGCAAAGCATGGGATCAATCAAAACACTTCTTCCGTCGGTTATGCACACGGGAATGGACAAGCCGAAAGGACAAACATAACCATTTTTAACACACTAAGGAAAAAACTTGAAGACGCAAAAGGGGCATGGTTGGAAAAATTGCCTGAGGTGTTGTGGTCCTATCGGACTACTCCAAGGCAGCCTACTGGAGAAACCCCTTTTGCCATGGCTTATGGGGCTGAAGCAGTTATACCGACCGAGCTAAGGATACCTACTTTAAGGAGTCAAGCATGGGAAGAAGGTCCAAACAACCAGCACCTAGCCCGTGATCTGGACCTCTTGGAAGAGAGAATGGAAGCCGTCGGGATAAGACTAACTGCCTATCAGCAACAAATTCGGGCACGATTCAATCAGAAAGTCAAAAAGAAGAGAATTCCAAGTGGGCGATATGGTACTTAGAAGAAAAATTGGGATTGTGGGCAAATTGCGAGAGACATGGGAAGGACCTTATACAATTGTTGAAGTTATCGGGCGCGGCGCTTATCGGGTTCGAAAGAACGAGACGGGCCGCCTCGAGTCCAATTCTCAAAATGCTTATCGGTTAAAGAGGTATTATCCCTAGATAATTATTTTTCCAGTTAAGAAATAAAACTGTGTCTTACTATGGCACCCCTTTTTATAAAGCATCTGTGCCCGATGTTCGGCACCTCTGCTTCATGATTTTCAAGTTCATCTCAATAAAGATAGATTCTACTTTTATGCAAGTACTTCATGTTTATTAAAATTTTCCTAAGTGTTTGGGTTCAAACCTGATTTGAACTAACCAGAGGATGAAATCAAGCATCAGGGGCCAAATGCCCTAAGGCTTCATGTTTATGAAAATTTTCCTAAGTGTTTGAGTTCAAACTTGATTTGAACTAACCATAGGATGAAATCAAGCCTCAGGGGCCAAATGCCCGAAGGCTTCATGTTTATTAAAATTTTCCTAAGTGTTTGAGTTCAAACCTGATTTGAACTAACTAGAGGATGAAATCAAGTCTCAGGGGCCAAATGCCCGAAGGCTTCATGTTTATTAAAATTTTCCTAAGTGTTTGAGTTCAAACCTGATTTGAACTAACCAGAGGATGAAATCAAGCCTCAGGGGCCAAATGCCCGAAGGCTTCATGTTTATGAAAAAATTTCCTAAATATTGAAATTTTTTCCTAAGTATTGACTTCAAAACATGATTTGAATTGGCCAAGAAGATAATGGCAGAGCCTCAGGGGCCAGATACCAGAAGGCTCAATTGTTTCATAAAAAGATAAAGTCCAAACACTACAGATGTAATAAGAACAGAATGAATGCTGAAAATGAGGAAAATTATTTTCATTAAATAAATAAGTTGAAAGTACAAAAAGTTCCCTTTCAAAAGGGGCAAGTGCAGATAAACTTAAAGCCTAAAACTACTGGGCAAGAGGATGATATTCTACTCCTTCAAAATGGCAGCAAATTTATTTTCGTTTTCAGAAGCAGAAGGGTTTTCGTAGGGCATCACCACTCCCATATGGGCATCAAACTCCTCTGCGGTCTTGAACTCGCGAGCCTCCAGAGGAATGTGTTCCATTTCATGCCTCCTTCGCCAAGCCCTGGCCGATCGGAGATCACAGATGACGCAGTATCAGTTATACATGTCAAGACCCCCTAAACGGCACACTTCCAACTTGGCCCGTTCAAGATCTAGCAGCTTTTCTGACTCTGCCAGAAGTCTCTCTAACTCCGCCTTTTCGGCTGCCAACTTCCTATTAGCTGACCTTGTTGATAAGTGCACAAAATAGAGTAATTTACCTAGCATAATGTCCTAATATGTATATATTTTTATCTCATGCAGGGGTTGATTTACAAAAGAAAAGAAAAAGAAAGCAAGAAGGATGAAAATGAAGAAAAAGAAAATTTGGTGGGAGGAAAATGTAATAAATGCATATATATATGTGTGTGTGTACGTGTGGAAGTGTATGATAAGTATCATGAGTTAAAGAAAAAAAAACAGAGAGAAAGTGACATGTTAGGTGAGAGAAGTGGTTGAGAGTAGGTAGCATTTAAATGTATAATTAAATGCATCAGTATGCATTATGCCTATATATATCTTCACAATTGAGGGCGAGAGAGAGGGTGGAGAGTTGAGGAATGAGAGCTTAGAATACTTTTGTACCATTTTCATATTTTGTGTAATTTTTGTTCTATCAATGAAATTTTATTCTATTACCTTGTTTCATTTTTTATCAACATGCTAACTTAAAACTCTTCTCAAGGGGGTGATGAAGCCACCATGGGTAAGATATAAATAATTTTTATTTTATTTCGTATTGTTTAATTCTCGTCCTGAGAGTATTCATTTTATGAATCTCAATGAACAAAAACCTTACAATAGAGGTTGGACACTAAAAAATAGAAGGAGGATTTTCCGTGATTACCAATTAATGGAAATACGGGGAATGCCTACTACTATTTACATTTTATTTAAACCAAAACATTAGAGGGAGGATTCTTCGTGATTACCAATTAATGGAAATACGGGGAATGTCTACCAATATCTATGTTTATGTTTAATAGGTTGGAGGAGAATTTGCAATAGAAATATATAATATTATTTATATAGACCCGGGTGGTGGATTCTTTTCCCTTGAGATTTTTTCCACCATTTGATAATTTTATCTAGTTATTTTAGTTTACTATTAAAAAAATTCAAGAGTTGTTTTAAGTGATTTCTTTTTATCTCGAAAAGTAAAGTTTTGGATCCTTGTCTCAAAACGAGTTTCAAGTTGAAAGTGGTTCGACCCTACTTATTGCTATACTATTTTAAGTAAAGTATTAGTAGGTATAAATTCTTGTTGATCGGGGTGTGGTGAAACAACGACACAATATCATCAAAATTTAACCCGTCACTTGTTTCTTCCAGCTCAGCAGCCAGGACCAGTTTTTCGGCAGTCAAGGCCCGCTTCTCCACCTCACCAGTTTCCAAGAGAGTTTTCTGCTCGGAGATGGTCTAGCGAAGGCCATCTGCCTCTTTGACTAGAGAAACCCGATGGGTGTCATTCTGCTTTATTTGGGCTTTCATGCCAGCCATTTTTTTGACGTCGGCCTCCAAGAGGTTGTTGTAGGCCTGAACGCCATAGAGAAACTGCACGGTAAGGAAACAATTATTACACAAAAAGGGCAAGCAACAAATATGTTAAGTACAGAAAGAGTAAACAAAGTTCTTACCTCCATAACCATTATTGAAGTTTTCTTAGCCAGATCAGTTCGGGTGATTTTGTTCTGGGCAGCCCTGTCAGCTGGTGTCCAGATCCCTTTCGCCATAGCCCGAAGAGCTTCTGGCTGATTTAGGGTATTGTGATCGGTGTAGATCGGGGTCCCATCAGGCAACAAGAACTTCGGCTCCCAGGGAATCAAAGTTTGGGGTGTTTTAGGAACAACAGGAGTTTTGCTTGAAGAAACATTATCAACTTGCGTCCTAACCCTTTTAGTAGCCACTCCACCAGTTGTACTGGATCGGGTCCTGACAGTCGGAGGATTTGCAGGAGGCAGGGGTGGAGCTGCTGGGGTCTGTGCTGGTGGCGCTGCCGGGTTCTGAGCAGGTGAAGGTACCGAAGCCGCAGGCGGTGCTGTCGATAGTGGCACAACATCGACAAGGGCGACCCCTTCGGGAACCTGAGGAATTCTGGCATAAAGTGGTTTGTCTGGCAAGTCCATCATGTCAACAGCATCGCCCAAATTAGAGATCGACTCAAGGTTTTCCAAGGTCAACAGGTCAGTAGCTGATCGGGTTTTGCCCCAGACATGGGTTTTCAGGAGGCCTACACGGTGTTTTATGAAGGTAAGGGGAATGTCTTTATCCTCATAACCCAGAAACTTGAAGGCATAGTCCCCTCGATGGAGGTCACAATATTCGCAAAGGCATGAAACTTTATGGAGGGGCGGTAGATAGGCAGACGAATGGGACCGAACTTGTTGGGGATCGGGAATATACGAGAAAAAGGGTATGACCAGTTGCCACTCACAACTACCATTCTTTATTTCCATCCCTTGTCAGATTTCTCGGTATCCGTACATATACTCCGACCTTGAAATGGAAAGAGGTTGTATCTACCCCTACTCGCTCTGGCATTTTGGAAAAAATAACAAAGGAGGAGGTCGGCTAAACCTAAGTTCAGACCAATATCCCTGTTGTACAACAGGAGCATGGACATAATCCTAAGACTGTTCAGGTTTAATTGGAGAGGATGCAACCCCAACATGAAAAACACGTAGTGAAATAAGGGGTGAAGGGGAACCTTAGAACCCTAAGATGAGACGCCGATAGCAAAATGCTACCGGGGGCTAGTCCCTGACTACTGGTAAAGTCTAAATAACCGGGATAGGGGGATACGTCAACATCCCCAGGAACTTGGGTTTCAGCCCGAAGATGTTTAACGTCTACTTCCGGTCGGACTCTCTTAAGTGGGGTCACAACAAACGGTTCAGAAGGCTTGAGATTCACAGTTTTGGACGTCGATGAACCCGGGAGGTCAGTACTTTGAGGAGTTGTGTTTTTTGTTCTTTTACGAGTGGACTTGGGACTGTCACTACTAGTAGGATTAGTGCCCGAAGTAGAGGACAAAACTACTTCCTCTACTGACCGGGTATCGTCTCTGTCGGACATAATGTTAAAAAAGGTAGAAGAGACAGAAGGGGGTAGAGGTGAAAATTAAAGAAAGAAGAAGAAAAGAAAACCGATCGACTTACTTAGCTGGTAAATGAAGAGTCACAGAAGCTTTGAGTAGCAACAGGTTTCTAATAGATCTGAAATGACCAATGGAAAAGACGGCGGCAATGACAAAGAAATAAATCCCAGGAATGAAGAGCTAAGGAAGAGAGAGGCAAGAGCATAAAATTGCAAAGTATAAAATGAGATGTGAAATGAAGAAGTGTGGGTTTTTATAGAGAGAGAGAAGGAAGCCAAAAGGTTGCACGAAGTCCGAAGGGCATGCCAAAGCCGTCATGGTGCGTGATTTGAGGGAGTGATGGCCTCACGTTTTGACATACCATTAAATGGATAATGATGGCATGCCAACTCATTATTTTCATTCCCCATAAAAGCTATTAGTGTATATATACATATGTATTTACATTTATTAGGTCATGGGCTTGAAAAAGGATATCAAGCCCATAACCTCAGGGGCTTGTGTAATAGTTAAAAAATTCATGGCCCAACAGAGATGGGTCATAGGACTGATGGGCCGACGACTGATGGGCCGAAGCCGGATGGGCTGCAAACAAATAGGCCTATGGAAAGTTCTGGAAGTTGAGTGATCCACAAGACAAGGAGTAGTCTAGGTATAGAATAAAGAGTCCAAAAAAGGTTAGTGTTTATCAAATCCCCTGATTTAAGGGATTGATGGACTTAGGTATATGGCCTTGGCCCATCTTCCATAATTGTGTATAAATACATGACTTTGATGAATGAAAAATGATCCAATTTTTACTCCAATTACTATTGTGTAATTTTTCTGCATTTACAAATAATATGCTAAGAATTTGAAAATGTGTGCAGAAACAGAAGGTTTGATCAAACAGAGAATCATATATTCAAATGACAGATCACAGTAATGCTAAATATGCGGGTTTGGAGGATGGTGATCCTCCCAAGTTAGAGAACTTCAACAAAGTCTCACTTCTACCTCTTGTTTTCCTCATTTTCTATGAAGTCTCCGGTGGCCCTTTTGGCGTTGAAGACAGCGTCAGAGTGGCTGGTCCTCTTTTAGCCCTTCTCGGGTTTCTCCTTTTTCCGTTCATATGGAGCATCCTCGAAGCATTAATAACCGCAGAGATGAGTACAATGTTCCCGGAGAATGGAGGATACGTGGTTTGGGTTTCATCGGCTTTGGGCCCTTTCTGGGGCTTTCAACAAAGTTGGGTAAAATGGTTGAGCGGGGTTATTGATAATGCGCTATACCCGGTCTTGTTTCTAAACTATCTTAAATCCGTTATCCTGGCTTTAGCAGATGGTTTGCCAAGGGTAGTAGCAGTGCTCGCTTTGACTGTGGCACTCACTTATTTGAACTATAGGGGGTTAAGCATAGTGGGGTGGGTTGCTATACTTTTAAGGTTGTTTTCACCCCTTCCTTTTGTGGTCATGGGACTTATAGCCATTCCAAATTGAGGCCTTCAAGATGGTTTTTAGTGGACTTTGGAGATGTGAAATGGGGTTTATATTTGAATACCTTGTTTTGGAATTAAAACTATTGAGACTCAATTAGTACTCTAGCGGGAGAGGTGGAAAATCCCGGTAGAACTCTCCCGAGAGCTCTCTTTTACGCATTTTTCTTGGTGGTTCTCGGATATTTTTTCCCGCTTCTGATAGGTACAGGAGCTGTGCCTGTCACTCGTGAGCTATGGACTGACGGTTCTTCTCGGAAATAGCTAAAATTATAGGAGGGGTATGGTTGAGAGCTTGGGTCCAAGGGGCGTCTGCAGTGTCAAATATGGGGATGTTTGTGGCAGAGATGAACAGTGATTCATTTCAGCTTCTAGGAATGGCGGAACGTGGTATGCTACCTCAGTTTTTCGCCAAGAGGTGTCGGTATGGAACTCATGTTGTCGGGATTTTGTTCTCTGCATCGGGTGTGATTTTGCTTTCGTGGTTGAGCTTTCAAGAGATGGTCGCTGCAAAGAACTTTTTGTACAGTTTCAGAATGATTATGGAGTTTATTTCATTTGTCAAGTTGAGGATAAAGTACCCGGAGGCACCTCGGCCTTTTAAGGTACCCCTCGGAACAACCGGAGTAGTTTTCATGCGTACCCCTCCGACGTTGCTAGCTTTCGTGGTTTTAGCCCTTGCTCCTTTCAAAGTCATGGCGATTAGCTTCTTGGGAGTCGTGGTTGGGCTTGTCTTGCTGCCTTGTCTCAAATACCTTTGATACTTTGTAGTCAATGTGATAGTGTAGATGCAGAAAAATACATAATAATAATAATTGGGGTAAAAAATTGGATCCTTCATTCAATCTTTGGTCTTGTATTTATACACAATTTTGGTAAATGAGTCAAGCCCATTTACCTAAGTTTATCAATCCCTTAAATCAGGGGATTTGATAAACATTACCCTTTTTTATACTTTTTTTTTCATAAGCAGGACAACTCTCTGACTTATGGATCACTCAATTTCTAGAAAATTCCATGAGCCAATAAATTGTACGGCCCATCCATCTTTGGCCCATCAGTCTTCAGCCGGTCTATCAATGGCACATCCTGGTTGGGCCATGCATTATTTTGACTATTACAAATAGCCTTATTTCTTTACCTCTAACCGTTATTAGTTTTATTCAAGGGTGCTGGAACTTATGTTGCCATATTGATGAGAGTTTTCTTTTGCTATTTGTTGTTAATATATATATATATATGTGTGTGTGTGTAGTTGAAGACCCTTGATTTCAACAATTTTGTTTAGAGAATTTTGAAAGATAATTGAAGCATTGAGGAAGAATGTTCTGTCTAGAAAGCAAGTATTGGGTTGAGCTTGACCGTTCGGTGTCATCTCTTGCTATTTTCTAATTTTAATATATTTTCTATTATTTTGTGGTACTTGAATTGATTCACTAGACTTTCCAGTGGTTATTTATATTGATGACTGATGAGTCCAATTTGTGATAGGTAACTGCAAAAAAAGAAGCTCAATGATTGGCAGTCTCCAAGTGTTCCGGCCACTATCATGGAGACACCGCCACCACCCACCACCACTACCACCACCACCACTACCACTAACCACCCTTTGCTTTCTGAGCAAACAAGGCCAACGCCTCCTCTCCTCCATCTCCAGCACCACCACCACCCCATCAGCCGCCAATCACTTAATTCGGAAATTCGTAAAATCCTCATCCAAATTCGTAGCTCTCAATACCCTCTCCCATCTCCTCTCTTCTACCTCCACTCATCCCCATCTCTCTCCCCTCGCTCATCCTGTAAGTTTACCCCTATACCCCATATATCTATCTATATATATATATATACACACACACTGACGCACACAGACTGAAGTTTTAAGGCTAATTCTCAGACTGGAAATTTGTAATTTTTTGCAAATTAAAGCATATACACTTGCATTGTTATGTACAGTATTCAGATAAACACACATTATGAAGTTTTCAGGCTAATTCAGGGACTCTAAAATTATATGTGCACACACACATATATCTACACATTTTGATTCAGCCCCTATTTCCATATACCTATATAAGTTATGTATATAAACACACACTCATTACAATTTGTATGACCTGATTCATATACACACGCATTATGAAGTTTTGGGGCTAATTCAGTAATTCTCATAGACGGTGTCCAATAACATTTGCAGTTATATATGGCTATTACAGAAGCTTCTTGGTTCAGTTGGAACCCTAAGCTAGTGGCAGAACTCATTGCTTTGCTTGATAAGCAAGGGGAGTTGGATAAATCGCAGACTCTGGTTTCTGAAACTGTTTCAAAATTAGGGTTTCGAGAACGCGAGCTTGTTCTATTTTACTGCAATTTGATTGAGTCTCATTCGAAGCACAAATCGAAACTAGGGTTTTTCGATGCTTGCACCTGTATGAAGCAGTTGCTCTGCAATTCATCCTCGGTCTTTGTCAAAGCTCGGGGGTATGAATCAATGGTTGGTGGCTTGTGTGTGATGGATCTGCCTAGTGAAGCGGAGAGTTTGATAGGAGAGATGAGAGGTTTAGGTCTCAAACCAAGTGTGTTCGAGTTTAGGTCTTTAGTGTATGCATATGGGAGATTAGGGTTGTTTGAGGATATGAAGAGAAATGTAGCTCAAATGGAGAGTGAAGGATTTGGGATAGATACAGTTTGTTCAAACATGGTGCTTTCGTCGTTTGGAGCTCACACTGAGCTCCCGGAGATGGTTTCATGGCTTCGAAGAATGAAGAGTTCGGGTGTCCCATTTTCAGTGAGGACTTACAATTCGGTTCTGAATTCGTGCCCCACGATCATGTCAATGCTTCAGGATCCGAAAAGGGTTCCTCTTTCGATTGAAGAGTTGAGGGAGATTTTGCATGGTGATGAGGCTCTGTTGGTTCATGAGCTGATTGGATCATCTGTTCTGGAGGAGGCAATGGAGTGGGACTCTTTGGAGTCGAAGTTGGATTTGCATGGAATGCACTTAGGTTCTGCCTATTTGATAATGTTGCAGTGGAAAGAAGAGCTGCATTCAAGGTTCCATATGGAGAATTCTGTGATTCCAGCTGAAATTACAGTGGTTTGTGGGTCAGGAAAGCATAGCACTGTTAGAGGGGAGTCGCCGGTGAAAGGTCTGGTTAAAGAGTTGGTACTTGGGATGAAATGTCCGATGAGAATCGACAGGAAGAATGTTGGATGTTTTGTTGGCAAAGGGAGAGTGGTGAAAGAATGGTTATGTTGAACTCCTCAAAGCAGTGTGAGAGGTCCACCGGAGCCAAGACGCAAGATGAGGCGCGCGTCTTAGTGAAGTGAAGTCACACAATGAAAAATCTAATGAAAAAATAAAATTACTATTGAAGTACTCATTTTCCATAAGAAAGGTACAATTGTTATCAAAGGCGCACAAGAGACGCAACTGAGAGATTTGTAAATTGAATAATTTTATCTATGAAGAGCAGCTTCTATTCAGAAATACCAGAGGCTGATTCAGCTGTTTAAGCAGAATCAAACTCTTCTTATGTGAAGTAACAAGAGGTCCCAAGCAAGGAACATATATGAATATACTGAAAATATGAAATCCACAACCAGTTGCAACAATGGAATCAATTAAGCTTAATATTGCACAATGGCAGTAAAAAGGGGAGCTGTAATACCAGTATCAATGGATGATTTACGTACTTTTACATATAGGGATGGTAAACTAACCCCAAGAGAATCATGTAAAGAAAGGAAATTCACTGCCAAATCCCATCATGGTTCTAATTGTATATAACATAAACCTTGTAGCACTGTGTTCTTGCTGAAGCGCGATTCATACATAGCAATTCCGTCTTCAGCAATTTTCACATAGTCCGGAAGAAAATGATCTTGACTTGGACGATATTGAGATGCAGAATCTCAATAATGCAATGGAGGATTAAACCCATATCGTCCCAATGCTAATGCTTTCGTCAGCCATTCTTTCCCTCCTCATCATTCACTGAAATTCTTAGGAGTAGGATAAAGGTAGCCCTTGTAGCATGAATCACCAGATGTCCAAGGTAAGTCCTGTGAACATAGAGCAACGTAGCTTAAGAAGACTCTTTTGGATAGGTCAAGACTTGAATAACTGAGACTTGAGTTTCTTATTAATAACCACATTTATCACATACATACCAAAAGGAAAGGGAAAAACAGCATTCACCAACATGTTACTATACATATATAATAGGAGTAAATAAATAGACAACAACAGCATTGCGTGCGTTTTTTGTTACCAACTTTTCCCTTGCAAGCAATTTCGTAAACTGACATCCTCCCAGCATCCCGGATTGCTACTAAACAAGAAGGTAGCATGCTTTACTTACCTCAACGCAAGACCAGGGGCAATTGGGAGAAATTTGCTGCAATAAATAAGAGGCTTTCCTGAAAATATACAATTAACAGGATTGAAAACATAATGTACACTACAAAAAAAAAAATCCTTCAGAAGATAAGAGAAATAAAATTTGCTAAATGTGACCCTTCAAAAGAATAAAAGAGAAAAAAATCCTAATTTATTTTGATGATTATGGGTATCCAAAGATTCTATTGTATAAACCGCCATGATAAATGATTTTCTTGGACAAGTGATTTCACTGACAATTGGTGCTGATTAAGATCATCTCTATACAAAATATAAACGGACAAAACACTAACCTCTTAATGCCACGTAGTATGTCTTGAAAGCGCCTTCAGCAGGGAAGATGCAATAATATGAGCATAACATTGCAGATGAAGGATGTAACCACAGTCTCATCACGGTACTTGTCAAGAATTCATCTGCACCTCCCATGGGCCATCTCCTGTGAAAGGAAGTACTATTTATGGCTTTGGTATTCTCTATACTATCTTTTGGCTCTCATGCATGAAGCAGGCACAAGTCTTGACCTCTTCGACCATCATCTGACTTGAATACATAACCCCCAAAACAACCCTCAGCAAAACCTTTTATCAAAATATGCGCATAAAATCACAAACTCAAGTTCAAAGTCCAAAAATTCAAAAGTCTTCCTTGAACTCCATCCTCACAATGATTACCCATCTAGTCAATAACTTGGATGGTGCTTAGCAGGCATTCCCATGCATAAACACCTGAAGGAGCATCCTAAAGCTTCCAACAACTGCCAACAAAAAGTCTACCATCTGATAACCACTTGTATATCAATCAGCATAGAGGAAGCACACCACATTCTGTGAAATGCATGACCTGCAAGTGAAGGGTCGGATAGTTTACCATATTTACTGCTAAGAAACATACAACAAACAGTATAATGGATCCTAATAGTTATTACAGTGCATCCAAAAAACTCGAGGGCTCTAATATTTTAAAAGAAAGAAGTATCTGGATAATCATAATGATGCAAATCAGGGCCATACACCATACATAATACATTTTTAGTGTTGGAGACAAAATAACGAGTGACACTAAATCTAATGCCATGTTTGGATTGGCTTTTCAAATGCTATTTTTGGCTTCCTGGAGCGAAAAACTGATTTGAACGGTGTTTGGCAAAAGTTTCAAAAGAGCTTCTGGGCCTTGGAAGAGCATTTTAAAGAAGCTGGGGGTACCAGCTTCTCAAAACAGCTTCTGCTTCTCTTTTTCTCTTGCGAAAAGCTAGAAGCAGAAGCTATGCCAAATAGGGCCTAAGTCACACAGAGCAAGGATGAGAACAAAAAAAGTAGGTATGAGAGCATGATAGTACCGAACTTAATATGTATCAGCACTGACTGTTTTCAGGGAGCAAGTCTATAAAACTTGTATGTATCATTTTTTATATCCGCATTAAATATCATATTATATGCAAATATTATAAGTAACTAGTTAGATTTAATCATAAACAGTGCTGTGCTTTTTGTCCACTCTAGAGACGAACTGCTTTCCTATTGCAAAAATCAAAGAAAAATGGATCAAGCAAGAAAACAAGAAAACACAAATTTTACTTGTTCACCCAAAATTAAGGTGACGTACGTCCAATGGTTGCTGGAATTTCAGTATACGAGGAAACGGCATAGAGTTAAAATAAATAAATACCATTCACCCTCGCACTAGGACATCATAACAAGTGTGAATATTACCAAATTAGCCCCCCAATACTGGGATCCGCATGGTTGGGCCTTGGTGTACCGTATTTTTTATCATGCCCCACACTTCCCATCACATCCTTGTTCTCTTTTCACCATTTATGCTTATGCAACGCTTTTTGAAAGAATTCAGAAAGATTAACCTAGATCCGCTGTCCAAATGGCCTAAAGGTAATGACATCAATCTAATTGTACTTGTAGTATAAGAAAGCATAAATAACGAATTTACAATTTGAACAACCTTCAGCTCTGATAGCAATCTAATCTTTAGAACGTAACTACATATCAAGTTGATATCAAGTTGACTGATGTTTTTTATTCCCTTAGTTAGCCAGAGGACAATGTATTCTGACGCGATTGAGTGAGTTGGCCAAAGTTCTTTCAGCAGTAGTTTATGTGACGTCCCACGCGCCTGGGTATAGGTTTGGTGATGTGCTTAGATGTGCATGTGTGTCTCCAATTGGTATGAGGTCTTTTAGGGAGGAGCCCAAGAACAAAACCGTGCGAGTTAGGCCTAAAGCGGACAATATCGTACCAAGTGTTGGAACGAGGTGTTACAATTGGTATCAGAGCCAGGTTCCGACCGGAATTAAGTGTGGGAGCATGCAAAAACCCGTGGGTTAAGCCAACGAGTTTTTTATTCCCTTAGTTAGCCAGAGGACAATGTATTCTGAAGCAATTGAGTGAGTTGGCCAAAGTTCTTTCAGCAGTAGTTTTTGTAACGTCCCACATCACCTGGATATAAGTTTGGTGATGTGTTTATATGTGCATGTGTGTCTCCAATTGGTATGAGACCTTTTAGGGAGGAGCCCAAGAACAAAACTGTGCGGGTTGGGCCTAAAGCGGACAATATCGTACCAAGTATTGGAACAAGGTGTTATAATTGGTATCAGAGCCAGGTTCTGGCCTAAATTAAGTGTGGGGAGCATGCACAAACCCGCGGGTTACACCAGCGAGGACGCTAAGTCCCAAGAAGGGGTGATTGTGACGTCCCACATTGCCTGGGTATAGGTTTGGTGATGTGCATGTGTGTCTCCAATTGGTATGAGGCCTTTTAGGGAGGAGCCCAAGAACAAAACCGTGCGGGTTAGGCCCAAAGCAGACAATATCGTACCCAGTGTTGGAGCGGGAAAAACAAAAATGAAAGGTGGAGGAAGGGAAAAACATTGACCACAAAAATGGGCAGAAAAATAGCAGATAGAAAAGCACAATCATAATGAGTGGAGGAAGACCAAATAGTTGAATCACTAGGTTGTTTCTTGAATACTTTTGGGAACGACCTATTAGGAATGCCCAACAAATAACTAGCTAAAGTACTTGTTACAAATGAAAGGACTTCAGGAGGAACATGAAAGGTATCTACAGATCTGAAATTATAGTATACGAATTCAATATACCTGCACGTTCATCCCCTTAGAAAAACCAATGAAGCTGTTCTTGAATAAATAGCTTTGGAGCCCTTAACTGGAAGAACTTCCAGCTTAGATATTGGTGCTTTGATATCTCCTACAAAGCTCCACTTACAGGTATTGGCTACTGTTTCTCTCAAACAGCAATACCATAATTGCTCAATCAATCAAAAGAAATTTAAGGTTGGCAAACTCAGCAACTGCAAAGGCAGATCTTTACTCCTAAAACCAAGGCATCCACCATATATACATCTTTCCAAGGTTTTTATGTGAAACTGCATCGGCAATCAAGCGGCGTGCCTGCCCTTCTACAGCAAGAGGCAAAGATGGCGCTGCCCCAACACCAACAACAACTCCCTGAAGCCGTGCTTCAATATTACTTATGGCCCGCTGCAATTTCCAGACACAGCATTCAACAAAGTTATTTCAAAGAAAATAAGAAGAAAAAAAAAAAGAAGGATCCCACAAATTGAGCTGTTAAAACCATTTTCATAATCTAGAATTATGTAATGTAGGGAAGTGGAACAGTGATTACTTTCAGTTAAGGCTACACTATAGCTACTCAATTGATGCAAACAAATTTTGTTCGTTTAGTACACATTGTCCACAAAGTCCTTGTAGAAACTTCTGGACTCACTCAGATTACAGAATGTGGCCAATTAATTGTCAACTCAATCACAACATATTAGTTTGCTCCAGAGCAAGGTTGTCAATTCAGCCAAGACGCCAACATTTTTGCCTAAGAAGTTAGAATGCCTTAAAAGCTGACCACAAACAATGTCTACTTTCACGCTTGATGTGCTAACTTGTGGAAATAATTTAATATGTCATCAATCATGAAATGAACTTCGTAAATTTTGAAAAACGTGAGCAATTGAGGCTTAAACCTGTGCATGGGGATTCTGAACTTCTACACCACTGGACTTGTGAGATTTGGTCCATTCCACGAGGGGATCATGGATGAAAGTTTCAAGAACGCTCATTAATGTCTCCCTGTGAGCCCTGAGAATTGAAAGCGTGATCTCACAGACCTTCAAGAATATGCCCTCATATCCAGTAATACCCAAGCCATCAATCATGTTCTGCAAATCCATAAGAAAAATGAATTCAGGAAATATTAGCAAAAAGCATCTTTATCAAATAGGAATCTGACAGAATATCTCATGAGCAAATTGAGCACACTGAAAAAACCCGTTCAAGCCAGAGAACAGAAATTAGTTCACAAAAGACAATAAATTTTGTATCTAATGAATTTTAGTTCTTCTTCTTCGTCTTTTTTCTTTTGTTATTTCTCTTTTTTTCTTTCTATTTTTTTTTTTTTACTTCTTTTTGGGACTGGAGGGGCGTCTCCACTACTTGTGGGTGAGATCAACTCCCTCCAGACGTCGGCGCCGCAATGCCACGTGCCAAATTAGAGACATTTTTATTACAGTCGATGGAACATTCATCCATGCGTTTTCTTACCTGGGTTAGCCTGAAAGGCACTAATTCAGGTTTCTCCAACTGCAAACCTTTGTCAAACAAGCAACTGAAATCAACATGAACACAGTCACCAGTAGTAGAATCAAAAAGGATATTTTCACCATGTCGATCTCCAAGGCCCACAATGTGTCCAACCATTGACCAAACTGCAGTAGTGTGTGCATAGGCAACTCGAGCCCTGAACCAAGCAGCTGGTTCTGAAAAGGTGTTTAAGAACCATTTATGGAAAGCTGGAGGAAACATTGGAAGGATTTTGTCCTTCAGCAACTCATCTTCTGGTATTTTACCTTGGCATTGATCGTAAATTCGTTTAATTTGAGGATTTGTCTTCTGCCTGTCAAATTTCCCCCAACTTATATAAATGTCTTGAAGTAAATGCCGGAGACCTCGAGTGTGGGGCACCCATTCTATCATACCACAGTCCTCTGTTAAAGGAATCACTGCAAATGTGCGTATATAAAGTTTCCTCCTCCGACTTTCTGGAGATTTGGATAACAAACGGTTTATCATTGCATTGAATTCCATCATGCGTGAGTCTTTCCTGAGGTCATCCTTGGGTTTGCAGAGGAATGGGTGTTCGACGCCATCACTGCCCAAAAGAACAATCTGTAAACACCAAAATAGTGGAATTTTGTTACAAACATGCATCAAAACAGTTAAACTTTGTTACAAAGATGATGGATGGTATCATCTTCATATTATCAGGATACACAAGACAAGTGCATCTAAGGATGAGGCACAGGATTTAATCCCTCCAAAGAGACCTATGATTTAACAAACAATTGTACTTCGTAAAAATGAAGGTTAGAAAGTATCTGAATTCTTACACCTGTCTGATCAGATCAATGACAAAAAAGGTCCAGAGTGGGAGTTATATTTTTCACTTCTTTTTCTGCATGAAAGGAGAATTACAGATTTTCTCCTCTCTGCGTCATGATTTTGATATCAATTCAGTAGACATGCAGAAGAGGTACTCCCTTTCAAATTTTCAAATAAGTAAATTTGTGCCATGCCAGCATTTTCAGGGAATAATATAAATGTGAGTTAAGTGAACAACCATAGAATAAATTACAGAAGAAATAAAATTTTAAATCTGTATCTAAAGAAAAAGCATGCCAAAGCAGACTGATTCCAACTATTGATCATACATGGAGCTCACCTTCTTGGGTCGCTGAAGTGATGAAAGAATCTCAGCTTCATCCGCAATTCCTATTATTGTGGGAAGATCAGTGGCTAAGAAGATATCAGATGGAGGCAACTCAGTCATATTGACATCGTATGTGGGTAGATTAACAGTGAGGGATTGTTGGATAGGCATTATTATTTCCAGTGGCATCATCCTCTTCAATGCACTAAATTCAGTAGAGAGATTGATTGTTCTTGCCTTCGACTGCCCTCCATGGAAGCACAACTTAATTAGATGATCAATCACGGTAGCAAACTGAACAAACAAATTGTTGCCACCGATTCCCTGGTTGGACCCTCTTCGTGCAGCTTGTATGATTTCTGCAGCGGCCTCCCTTCTTGAGGGGACTGTGGATTTTGAAACTGCTGCCATAATCCAAAGGGCTTGCTGGGGGTATTGCCGGAGAACAGAGGTGATGATGTGTTTTACCAACCTAACAGTTTCTTCATTCTGATGGCAAATTCTAGAAACCAATTGAGGCAGGACAGTTAACCACTGATATGTAGGCAAATCCTTTAAACACCCTCGCATGATGCTCAGTACCTGTAAAGGATAAAATATATATGCAGTATTTGAAAAAAAAGAAAAAAAAGATGGAGAGATTAAGAATTATAATTTTCTTGATATGTATAAAAACAAATAGAAAATCTCAAAAGCGAAATTATTACTTTGCCGTGAACATTCTTCATATCTTTGTGGGATGATAAACCACTTCTTTGATAAAAGCTACCGAATTCAAACCAAAGGGTTAACAACCTTGGAAGGGCTTGAAAGAGATTCTTATGGCCCCTGTGAAGACCTTTAGCATAAAATAACAATACATCAGGTAGGAAGGACCACCAATGCTTCTCACTACTTAAACTTGTAGAAGCAACAATAGCTGAAGTCGAGGGGATAATCCTGCAACCTAGCTCAGGATTCTCTTCCTGCCGTTTCCTGTTATCAGCAAGTACTTCATCACAATACTTAGCCATATAAAAATAACCTTTCTCCCACTTGGGCTGCAGTTCCTTCACTCGAGAATAAAGGGTTATTACATCTTCCTTCTGCTTCTGGCCAGTGTAATGGATCCACCTTGAGTATAGAAGGAGAGCCTTTGCAATATCTCGATTCTCCTTTAGAGTCTGAATATCACCAAGTAAAGGTTGTGGATTCAGTGGAACCAATGAAAGGCTGGTGATTGATGATATTGCAGCTGACCCTATGACCTCCACAGGCATATTAAGGAGAGTTTGTTGCAGCTCTGCAATGGCTCCATCAGAACGCCTGGTGCTCCACAAAAGCTTAGCCTTTTCCAAGTGAACATTAGGACTGCCTGAAGCCTTGGCTTCTAGTATTGCACGGTTTGCAGTCTCGTAATGACCAGCTGAACGACAGAGTTTTGCATACTGTAGCCAGCAGTTACCAACTTGAGCCCCAAGACCACTGACCCCAAAAACTAGTCTTCGAAAAGCCAAAAGTGGCTCCCTTGCCCAGATGGATGGTTGTGTAAATCTGAGCCGATTTTCCCAGTTTTCAACCATTTTTGAGAATTCCAGTTCATGCAGACAGAATGATTTATTCAAGAAAGACTCACCAGCAAGGAGATTATGGAAGTCTTCTAGCTCTCGTAGCATATGAAGCTTTACAACAAATGGGTAAGCCCGTGTGTAAGAATCCATGCCAGCAGCAGCCAAAGGAGCGATCAGGCTTTGTTTGGACAATGCAATTTTTTCAGCAACAGAAAATTGGTCTTTCTTCATAATAGCCTGCAGTATCTTTGCAACATCCATGTCAAAGGAAGCATTACTCTCAGAGCTGCTATATAGTAGACCTTCTTCATCAGCCCCATTAAGATACTCATCCATCAAGTCCCACCTACCAAGCCTCCATGCCGCCTGAATACCTTGCATACACCACGTCTTTTTGTATTGAGGAATCCTAGAAATTAGTCCATCTACATGAGTAACCATGGCCTGTAAATGGCACATGTTAAGCAGACAGTTGAGAACATCTGAATGTCCCTGAATTGAAGTGGGTTCCATCTGCAAAGCCTGTTCACAAGAAGTCAAAACTTCCGCCCAATTTCCTGCTTTTTTGTCTATCAATATCTGGTCTTGCAAGCTTTTAGATTTACGCAGACATGCCAAACCAGATAAGCCATCAGGCTCATCCAAACCGCTGTATATTTCCATCAGAAACGAGACATCTTCATCTTCAAAGATGCCACTCCTCTCAGCTGCTGGGTTGAAAGATCCTGACTTTTCCCGCACGTGAGATTCAAAGTACAACAAGGACCTAGCATAAGCTTGACACCTGAAAGAGGCCCTCGCAAGAGTCACCTTAGGAATTGCAGTCAAAAGCTCCGAAACATATTTGCATTGCATAAGGAGTTGTTCCGAATCCATTGAAGAATTTGTATTCTGATCTTTTGACTTGGAAACTTGTTGTTTCGAATGTGGCAGTTGAAGAGACTGTGAAAGAGCAATTTCTTGCTCAACATCATCCACCCATTGGCCAAGATTATCAAGCAAAGTAAACACAGCTTGAATACATACTTCACCTTGCCCAGAACTTACTACGCTATTTAAAGCTGCAGAGCCCTCGGATGCTGCAGCATCAAGAACAGATAGCATCTCCTCTGTTATGCCATGGCGTGCCTCCTCATTACAATGGCAGACAGCATTGAGGACCAAATATGGCAGCAGATATATTGCTGTTTGCATATCATGACGCACTATACCTCGACAAGCATTAAAGATGCCCACACGAGAACCAGTTGCATGCACAGTCAATTTCCTTATCCAGAAAAATATCCATCTCCTAAATGACATAGAAGGTCGATAAATAGGACCAGCAGATGCAGAATCCGCCACATTAGGAAGCTGAAATCTTGACGTTAAGCACGGGGCAATTATCTCTTTGACATAATTAGAGAAACGATCCCACAATCTCTGACCCCTCCCATCCATTCTGCTGCAATCGTCTGTGCACTTGATCCCAGAAGAAGAGGAATTCAAAGGTTGTTTGCTCTTCACTGTCTCTGACATAGAAGCAGTAACCTTTTCATCCAACGAACCCCCACAACCAGCAATTTTTAGCAGCTCCTGTATGGCCAATGCAGCTGAGTCTTGGATAATGGTGTCAGGTGCAGCTCTAAAAGCCCTGGCCAGGTGCTTGTGGATCAACTCAAAGATTAGATCATCATCTGAACAAGCAATTTTAAAGCGCTGGCTTGAGAAAACCTTTACTTTGGCAGGGTCAACTGCACCAAGTGCTCCAAGGCAATCAGCACAAACCAATTTCAGCCGCTGTCCAACTAAAGTCCTTGATTCTTCTGCACAACCTCTAAGCAAGGATGTAGCCAAAGAACTCAAGATTACCATATCTGAACCTACTTCTCCTGTGACCACAGATGTAATATTGTCCCTTCTGAGGTTCAGCAATTTCCTGAGCTCGCAAGCTACCATATATCGAACATTAAGATTCTCATGGTTCAACCCATCCACAATATCTCGCATTCGGTCCTTTAAAGTCATTGATCCACGAGCTTCCTGAATCACACTGTTCACTTCTGAAAGGGAAGGAATGCTGGGTAAAGGAGGAAACTCATGGATATGCTGCTTTAATATATCCCTGTTCTCAAACACAAGTTCTTCCAAGATCTCCACAGTTTTACTCAAGTTTGAGGACAAATTTTCTCTGTCTCTCTCCAACAAGGGAATAAGAGCAGCAAAGACTTGAGATATTACGTGTTTGGTGCTAGACGGTGACACTTCCATTAATTGCTTAATGAAATGATGTAAAACAGAGAGACCCTCACCCTGGAGTGATTCCTTATCAATAGCACGCATAAGAAGAACCATAAGCTTTGGTACGTAAGTGCTAAGATAAGAACCCATCATATTGATCAGCATCTCTATACGTTTCATGGCTTGTTTCTGCAGTGACAGATCCTCCACATGCAGCATCTTTCTGTCAATACTGTTAAGAAGACCAACAAAATGATTCCTCAAAAAGACCGGGAGATCTTCAGTACCAGTAAGAATTCTCGCAACTTCTTTTATCATCTGAGGTACCCTCGCTAACCTGTAATCAGAAAGTAAATAGCAGCAACTAAAAATAAATCCTGTTTTCAAATTTTGTGAGCAGTTACTGACATTAACCCAAGTATATACTATCAGCTAAAGCAAGAAGCCCTAATTAAATTCGCACAACTAAAGATAGAATTTGACAAGGGAATCAAAAACTAAAAAGCAAAAGCTAATTTATTATTAATACATTCTTATATGAAAGATATGAAAAAGGGAAAATTATAAGTCCATTTATATGATCCTGTCGGGAATGTTTCAGCATCAAAAGATCAAGTCATATCCTTAGACAAAGCACACTTAGTTTCAGATGATAATAAATTAGAACAATGTCCAAATCAGTAATACCTATTGTCCGTCTCATCAGAATCACCTATATCAATAAAGCACACGAGTTCATCCAAAAGTGCAGGCAATGCAGCAGAAAAAATTTCATGGTTGTCAGACCCAGTCTGTGCATGGTAAAATTGCAAAGCAGAGACTAACTCTCGGCCATCAGTTCGATAGAGAGCAAAAGCAAGTACTTTAGGCAGCCAAGTAACAATCAGTTGGACCATATCTGTGTTCAACCGGTTAGCCAGCTCGTATAATGTGCCAACTGCTTGATCGTTATCTTGCTGAGCGACCACGAGCTTTGGAAGAACAACCGGAATCATTTTCTTGATAAGTTCTTCCATTTCAACACCAAGAAGAGACTCTGCAACCTCTCTAACCATGTTAGGACGGGATACAAGCCTCAAAGAGAGATAATCATACAGTTCATTCCGAATATTAACAACTCTTGAAAGGATTAGTCCAAATCCTCCTTTAAGATGGAAGTAGCAGGATCTATGTATTAACCTTGACGCAGTCAATCTCACAATCACATGTGGATTATCAAGTTGGTCAACCAACAAAATAAGAGAGAATAAAAAAGGTTGACTGCATATATCAAATGCAATCATAATTTCTGCTGTGGAATCCAAAAGTGTCTCAAAGATTTCAGGATCATCAGCTGCTGCAAGAGCATGTTTTATTTTGTCCAAGAACCTTTGTTCTTTGCTTTTATTTGATACCTCCCCGTCCAGAAATAAACAGTTTAAAACAGGCTCCTCAAGGAAGAAACTGACCTGTGTGCTAAATGCTTCTCTCACAGCCTTGTTGTTGTGAACGAGTAATGCTTCAACACATTTAATCCATCGAGATCTTGTTTGAAACAGAGTATTTGCAGTCACGTGCATAAGGATCCTCCTTATTATGCCAACACAAGCAACTTGAACCTCTTCAGACGACTCATCAGAAAGAAGCTCAAAAAACAGAGACTGTAGATTGATAAAATCATAGTCCGGACCAAATTCTGTTGCACAATTCTCGGGTGGATGCAAAATCATAGAATATAACTCATGATTGTGCACAATTCTTCTGTCACACTTTGAGCACCAGAATCCTCGCAGTAGATTATCTACCGACCAGTTGTCTTTCTCATTTCCCTTCTTTAAGAATAGTTTGCATTCACTTTCTGAAAGATTAGCAACACCATTACAAGATGCATAAAGGCATGCCAAATAACCAAGAGAGAGGGGTATAACTTTTTTCACTTGCTCGTTCTTCTCTTTACCAAGGAATCTGAAATTCAGAAACAGGAAACACTTGGATGAAATAAGTTCTATAAACCCTTCTGAAATCCACAGAGCACCTATCACTTAGTTACATGCAAGATTCTATAAACCCCTCATGCAGTAATAGTATGAAGAAAAGCATAATCAGTATTGGTTAGCTACCTCCACTAGTCCATCCAAAAACCGCAAAACTCAACCAAACAAAAAATAAAAATGTAAAAGTTAACAAATTAATAATGATTAACCAAAATAAATAAATTAGACATAGGAGGGTGTCACTACCCCATTTAGGAAACAAAATTGCCTTTTTATTGAATACTTCCTCTTCCTATTTTTCTCTTCATCTTTCCTTATCTTTATTCTTGTTTGATTTTCTCCTAATTACAAAAATCAGAAGTAACAAAAAGTGCATAGAAAAAAATAAACACCACTAGACATCCCCAAGACCTTTTCAGGTGTATAATTTTGTAAATGAAGTGATCAAATAATATTCAATGTCAAACACAGATAAAAAGAAGATATCTATTGTTCACTTACAGCAATCTTTTGAATACATGTGGCAGTATACCACCACCAGACCACAAGACAATTACTGGCATAGCCGTAACAGCTTCAGTTCGAACTTCTTCTGCTTCATCATGAAGACCCAAATCCAATATTTCGAGACCATTTCCAATTTGAGATATAGGTCCAATCTTGGTCAGAACTTGGATAGAGAGACACTTTGTCTTCCATGGAGGATAGTATTCAGTAAAAACAAAAGAATGAGTCCATGGAAGCTTTAGCACCGATTGCATAACCTCAGCACCACCCTCATTTCTGAAACATTTATTCTCCATAGGAAGGGGAGCTAAATTAAAAGATAAGTCAGTCAGAAAAGAGAGCAGAAAATATAGCAAGATTAAGCTAACAAACTTCCAGAGAACAAATCAGTAATTAGTAATACAAAACATTTAAATGATTCATTTAACACAATTCATGCAACAACAAGAAACTACAGTTAGGAGAATTTTAATGTTGAAATCTTAGTCAATCTATAACCGAAGTAAAATCAAAGAAAGGAGAGTCTATTAGCTGTGAAAACAAAGTTTCAAATTATTACTCATTTGATTAAGACTTATAATTTAACGCAAAACATCATCCAAGTGAAATTTAAAATAAGTCATGTTTCTTCTAGATAAAATATAACTTTGTTGCTATTGACTATTCTAGCATTATCAAAAGCATCTTTCCATAAGCTACTACGCCAAACGAATAAACATTTGATACAGCTTTTGATGAAGACTAGGAGCACGGGCTTACTTTCCATAAGCAGTATGCTGTGAACTGCTTCCAGAAAGATGGATAAATCAAGAGATATGGAATTGCTTTGCTTTGCCTACAAAAACATAATCGTCAATAAGGGACGGGAAATGAAGGTAATGAACAGTTTAAATAAAAACCCACCTGCTCGCATATCCAGTAAACCCATTCTCGCATATGCCGAATGATGCAGACTGAAAGTTTTGACCGTGGATACATACAGAAAATAAGGCTGAGCATGCTGAGGGCTGTCAAAGAAACTTCGGGTTTTACTGAATTAGCTTTGCCACTGAGAGGTTTCAGAAATTCAACACATGAAAAAAGTGATTTACGCATATAAACAACATATTCTTTCTCTCTGTCAGAATCAAATTTACAAGCAAGCTTGTTTACATCCTGAACATTAGCACTAGAAGCTAAACCGTCTTCATCAACTTTCTGGCGTTTTGGCTTACAGGTGACCAGATCCTCAGCTGGTCTTTTCTCTCCAACCGTCGAGCTCTCATATATGTTATCAATCGGATTTGATAAACCCAAATAACAATCATTAGTAGGTCCCTCAGCAATATTAGGACCAAGTATAGATAGAGCAGCTCGAAAGCAATCTATCAATGCGAAACAGGCCTTTGAGGAATAAAGCAAAGGAATAAGAGATTCTGGCCTCCAGACACTAGGAGGGCAACATTTAGCAATTCGAATGTATGCACTGCACAAAGCGGCCTGAAAAAAAGAATGAAGAGTCGTAGGGTTCATAAGGAACTAGCTTCATCAATATTATCAGCTACCAAAATTCTTTAATCAATTCCTTGAAGAATGACCTGATTGTCAACTTGAACAATAGATAGGTAACATAATTAACCTGAAGGTCTGGACTTTTAGTTCTCCGCACCGAGTCAGGAAAAACATATACTAAATCTGCAGCTGTCAACTTGACAATATCATCAGGGCAACTAGAGTGTAGTGCATGAAGGCAACTACCCATAGAAGAATCATAAACCGTATTCCTGCAAATTAAGGTTAATATTAGCATCATAAGAAAAACTAAGTGAGCAACACAGTTTGAGTTTCAATGACTTCCACATTAAGAGGAGAACATTAGGTTACCAATAAAATTATCTGATGATACCACAGACAACAAGATAAGTACCCAGGTGAAATCAAGTGACAAGTTCATTGCAGCCCTGTTTCAAAGGGAAACGGAAACAGAAATGGAAGACCACCTTTTATCATGTAGGCAAGGTGGAATCCTTTTCTCTTTTTTAACAAGTCTGATTATATTAGAAACCGATCAATCATGGAGCACATCTTGCAAAAACTGCCCAAGGACCAAATAGGGCCCTAAACTCTCAATATATTTTTAAAAAGTAACAATCTTCCCCTATGGATTTACAATTTCTCCCAACAACCCAACAAAAATGAGAACCAATAATGTGGGGGGGGGGGGGGGAGGAATCAGCAATCCGGAAAGTGGAAGTTTTAAAAAAATTATTTGACCTAGCACAAAGTAGAAAGAAAAAAGAAAGATCATTCGTTTATGTTTCCATAGTGTAAAAAGAGTAGTTTTAATTCGCAATGGTGTTATTGAAGATCAAAATTCATGATTTTAGAGTGTTAAAGTACAAACCAATTTGCCATGAGTACACTTGATTTGCCAAGGTGCTCTTCAACCTTAAAACCAATTGAAGTCCATAAAATATTGTTGCGCATTTTTTTGAACATTTTGTGATTAAAAAGCACAACAGAAATTTAACATCTGATGTATAAACATTTAATCATCCGTTAGGGCATCCCTTAACTATAAAAGTGAATAGAATTTGAAGCCTCTATTAGACAGCCATAAATGCAAGGGGGTTGATGTCTGAGTTGTTGAAAGAATCAGTCTTCAAACCAAAGTATCTATAACACTACCGAAAGATTAAGTTCGAACAAACTATAAATGAGTTCTCTAGGCACTACCGAGTTCAAGTTTTGATGGTAATAAGAGTCATTACGTTGGTTTTCTTTTTAAATGATATTTTCAATACACTGTATTATTTTGAGGCATCAAAGAGAATAAGTACAAACACTCACCCTTAGTCCAACAGGAGTGGACATTTAACAAATAACTACTCAAAACTTGGTTGTAATGTGTGTCAAATTTCTTAACTCGTTTGTTTACAACCATAAGAAGACGATGGAGATGAACATTAGCAAAGAACACATTTATTTCTCTAAACCAAATAACATATCTAGTTAAGCCAGTTGAGACATTTTGAGACTATAAAACCTGGGGTTTGGACATAAAGTTTTTTAATTAGGTGGAATGAAATTTTGAACAAGAAACGTTTCACAAAACAGAATGTTTGAATTGAATTTCAATCAATCAAAAGTTTCACCAAGTATTAAATGGAGTTCAGTAAGTTGATTAGAATGTTGGTCGCTTGAAACCTGGACAGCGGTGCTCAATTAAAGTCTAGTCAATTAAATCAATACCAGTGGCTTTCAATAGGTATCTTGATCACTCAATCAGCGCAAATATTTTTTGAAAACTCTCTCAAAACAACATAAAGTCTTTACACATTAGAGACAGAACCTATATCATTTGGACAGAGAAACTTCAAAATCCAAAGCTAGGGGTTTTCAACCACTACCATACTCTACCTGTTTAAGAGAACAAAAGAAACAACAAGAACTATCAAATATCGCATTAAAGAAGTTTGTAACTAAATGGCACAGACAAACTTCTAATCATTGGAGAAAAAACTACTAAAAGAAGAGCTACTGCATGGGGAGAAGTCTGTAGACTGACTCCAGAAAGGACCATAAGGGATCGCCTGGAGTGAATCTATATCAAAGATAACCAGGTTATTCTTGGATATACACTATTCCACCTACTGTATGATACCTTTCCCTTAGTGGATTGTTCATGGTTCAGCTATGTCCCATAGCTTTACCCTTCCCAGAGTTTTTCACGAAAAATATCTCATGTCTGTGATTTGTTGTACTTACTAATATATGTGAAATCATTATCAAAATTGAAAACTTGAGTATCCAAAAATTAAAATCCAACATATTCAACTAACCTCTGAGTCAATTTAACCTGTGGATACTCTTAACATATAAGAGCCTTGGGTAACGGATCTTAGGTTTCTCAGAATTTAAGAGAGAGAGAATTACAAACCAAAAGCACCAAATTTCAAACATCTAAAGGTTTACCTGAAAACTGGAAGTCCCTCCTCGGCTTCACTTAATATAGTTGATATCGACAGAATTAATTTCTCAGTAGGAACACTCTCATAATTTATTACTGCTCCAATGACACGTGCAAATTCAAAACATGCCTTCACAAAATTTGATTCGAATCGTCAATACCCCAATATCCAGGATTAATAATACAACTTTCAGTCAAGAGGCCACTCACCATTTGCAAATCAGCGTTTCCATGGCATAACAGAGTGCATGCAGCCGAAACAAATGATGCATTGATTAGTCCTTCAACATATAGAGTTCCTTCAGTTATACATTTACAAATAAGCTTAATGACCCAAGTAGCAAAAGGCTGCCACCTTTCTTTTCCCGTGAGGTAAATCAAAACACCATAGCCATTAGCAGGTTTGCTGCAAGCCGGGAGATCGTTGAGAAGAGCACCCTGAGCAGGTTTATCACATATTCCTTCGAATGACTTACAGAAACATTTCAAATACACTTTGCTTGATTCTGTGATCTTGGCCTTGTCACAGAGTGAAGCTACATACAGGACATCTGCATCAAGACAAAAAAGTTAGTTTTATCCAGTTGATCAAAAGCATGCCTACTAGTTACAGAGTAACAGGAACACATCATCAATATAATCACGGTGCATTTTCTAGGGGTTGTCTGAAATCTTTGTGCCACCCCCTCCACCCGTCCCAAGACATTAAGTAATGCAAATTAAAAGAGAGAACATTTTACATAAATCCAAGAAAATTACTTTTTGGGCACCATGGCTATGTGTCAAAACAACTGAGAGAATCAGTCCATTTTGAGATAGATCTCCTTGATTTTAAGACAAGTACTTTATGCAGTATGTATTTCATACCTTCAACCACCAACATAGTATCCATAAAAAACTGACGATATGCATCTCGATCTCCTGTGCGGAGCAAGGATAAAAGGGATCCAATCGTTTCATATATCACTCCATGTCGAGAACTGAAAAATGACACATCAATTTTTTGTATAGATGAGGACAAACATGCTTGAACATGCATTGTAAGTGAAAAAAAAAAAGAATAAAGTAATAGGATAAACAAGCCAGAAGAATATCTGGAAGTGGTGATACCGTAAGCCATGACTATATGCTGTTTGTGAATCCATGCATGTCAGATTAGAAAGAAATCACTTGGGCAATTTGAAGTCTGTTAGAAGCTAAATATTGATTTAGTTAAGGCATCTTGAATGTGCTACTGAAGTAGCTTATAAAATTCAAACCTAAAACTATTTGAATTGGCAAAGTTGTTGCTTTTGCAGTGTTTTCTATTTGCTGAACTGATAGAGGCAAGGACCGAAATTCGCTTAACATGAAATTCAAGAATGGTTAGAAAATTCAACGTACCGTACACCATATCCTATATAAAAATTACAAAACACATACACACACACATGCAAATTTAGACAAATAAAATAGCAAGAGATCTCCATATGTTGAGCATCAGGAACCAACCTGGTCGTGAAATTATTGCAAAATTTACATTGGCAGGCTCACAAATTTATGGGTATATCCAATACCAAATTGGAACTAAAAATGTACATGTAAATATATTTATTTTTAAATCATCATGGATATAGATTATAATATAGAAACAGAAGTTATATTTAAATTGGGCCACGGTTCTAACCAACCAATCCTTAGTTTGGATTTGTACTTATTGACCAAACAAAAACCGCATCCTTTCATATCAAAAATTAACCGTTGCAATTTTTGGAAATGTTCTTGAATCAAAGGGTATAGTCATTTTTTATTCGAGCCGAAGTCAAAATTGTTTGCATTGTGTCAACGACCCAAAGTGATTTGATTATAACTCAGTTCGTGATGACTACTAAGTAGAATGTTCATATTCTTCACAAACAATTTGTTGGACAATGCTCAACTCGAAAAATATATATAGATATGATCACCTTTCTGCGTGAAAATATGGTAATAGAGAATATGGAATCTGAACGAAAAAGAACGTACAACTCTCTAACTTAAATTACAAACCCAATTACTGTCAAAAGGCACCGAATTTTGTAGCTTCAGTAATAAGGGTAGCATATTCCAAATTGGTACTATACATAGATATATATATATATATATATATATATATGAAGGTTTATTAAATTCCCTCCCCTTCTGGGTACTCTTTTAAATCTTATTTATCAAAAAAGAAAAATAAGGGTAGCATATTCCAAATTGGGGGAAAAATCACACACCAAAATTTTATGTGCCTAGTAATAACTTGAAGCATGAACTTACACAATTCATAGAAGTAGAAAGAAATAGTATTTATTGAGAGACCCACTCACAGAAATGCAGGTTCTGCAAAGAAGGGCAAAATGCGGCCAATAATAGGTAAGATAGCACTGGGGTTGCCATTGTAGAAAACTCCCGGGAAGTTCTTGGCAGTGTGAGTCAAGAGCTTCAATACAGCCACTACCTCCCTCTCCTTTGCTGTAACAAACAAAATACCAACAATCAATTCAAATGCATATATACATATATTTATATGTGTGTGTGTGTATAAATATGTATAAATTAGAGAAAAAGAGAGAGACCTGAGGAAGAGGGAACGACATAAGCGTGAAGGAGATTGGGGAGAACGGCGCGAAATCTGATCTCCAAAGCGTCGTCGTCACCGTGGTGATTGGGAGGTGTGGATGAAGTTGCAGCGATTCGTTCGCGAAGCTCGTGAACTAAGCTTGATAGATTCGCCATCACCTCTCTCTCTCTCACTTCCCTCCTATTTCCATATATAGATATATGTATATGTATAGAGAGAGAGAGTAGTATAAAGAGAGAGTTGGGAGTTCAGACTGAGGATTGTGGGTGTTTGGAAAGTTGGAAAAGGAGGGAAAGGTAATGAAAATTTAAGGGGGCAGGAGACACAGCGTAGTGTCGAATGGACACGAATTTTTAATTTTTAAAACCAATCTAATTCATTTGTCAAACGAAATGAATCCAAAGAGAATTGTAGTGAGCTGGATTGGTTCAAATTAATTTGTTGGATTGAAACATAAAATTAAAGGTAAAATACAATAAACTCTCCTAAATTATTACACTTTTGCAACTAATCCTATTGAACTAAAATAAACCCCCATCAACTATCAATTTGTTGTAATTTATCCCAATTTTATTGCAAAAGATCATCATGCCCTTATTATTATATTTGTTAATTCTTTTAATTATATAAATATCATTTCTCTTAATTAGATTATTAATTATACCATTCACTTTAAATATATTAAAGTAAACACTCTTAAATGCTAAAAAAAAATATTATAAGTTATAATTATTTTATTTTAAAATTAATTAACTTGTTATTAAAATTTAGTTGGACTTAAATAATAAAACTCATGATCCTATTTAATTTTTTTATGCCAAATAAAAACTTATTTTCATAGAAATATATTCATAAATAAATCACAATTTACTTAGATAATCTTCACCTTTTGATTTTCTCATGTTATATATATAAATACTTTTAATTAAATAGCTAAACATTTTAGAATTTTATTTAATTCTTATTTAAACAACCTAAATAAATTATTCAAAACATAAAATTTAAAAAATCATGTGTAATTCTATATTAGTTTGAATGAAGAATATGTCATCAAATTATTCTTAATTATTTCATAATCTAAGTTAATAAGAAAAATATATTAAGTAATATTTATTAAAGAAAGGGCATTTAAGTCATTTATAAAAAAAATTAAGAAAATGGGGCATTTTGCAACAAATGTGATAGTTTAGGGGGGTTTGTTGCACAATTTATAGTTTAGGGGGGGTATTTGCAAATCTAATCATAGTTCAGGGGGGTTTATTGCATTTAACACTTACCTAAATTGAGGAAACAAATTCATACACTGCACACATATGATGTGAACCACAAGAACAAGTTCATAACAGAGTTATTGAATTTTTTTAAAAAAAGGCAAGTAAGCTTAGTATTAATAGAAAATGCTAAAAAGTCATGCAAAGATAGTAAGATATCAGAGAAATTCAAGTTCATATAATACTCTAAGAAACCCCACAACCACCAGTTAATGGCAAAGATACTATGAGAAATTCAAGTTCATACAAAAACTCAAAAGGATAAGCAATGAATTTGACATAGTAAAAGGACCTATGGAAATCCACCAACTTAAAAAAAAAATAGAGAAAATTAAAAATACAACATAAATTGAAATTGTAATTGTAATAGCACCAACTCAAAGAACTCTAGAAATGGATTTGTAAGGCAGAAAGGATTAGGAACCACCAAGCACTCCGATACTACATTCAAAAGTCCTCAAGTAATAGTTATGGCTACAAAAATAAAATTGAATTTAGTTAATTTTTAACAAATAATTATAACTAAATTATAGTGAATAAATAAAACATATTTAATTTATAGTGAAAAAAAATAAAATATACTTGATTCAAAATGAAAAGAATTGAGTGCTTCAATTTGAATCGGTACTCGCAAGACACGTAACCAATCTTATGCACAAATCAAGGCTTCAACAACTTTAGGAGAAAGAGAACTACAAAATTGATCAAGGACACGACCCCCCGTGTTAAAAGCCGACTCAAAAGCAACAATTGAAACAAGAATAGCTAGGATGTCACGAGCAACTTTGGATAGAATTACATACATTGAAGAATTTACTTTCCACCAATTCAAGATGTCAAAAGTTGAGTTTTCATTCTTCTAAGTAATTTCTTCCAAATATCTGTCCACTTTAATTATAATTATTTGCTTGAAGAAGATACATATATTGAAATAATAAATGATTGAATGGCGTAAAACCCCTATATGGTTTGGAAAATGTGCAAAAAAACCCCTCAAGTTTATTTTGTGCAGATAAGACCCACTACTATTCCAAAAATGTGTAGATTGACCCTCTATGACCAGATTTTGTTCATTTTTTGACTTTCACGTGACATTCTTTCTTTCCACATACCAAAAATACCCTTATTTCCTTAACAAAATATCCTTATTGCATATATAATTACTTTTTAAATTAAGTTAATAATAATTAATTATATATATGTATATATTATTTTAATAGTTAGAGACTTTGTTGTATTTTTTGAAAAATTAAATTACTTATATAAATAAAATATAATTTTAAAAGTAACAAAATAAATGAATGGATTATGTCCAAATATATATATTTTTTCGTTTATAGTTCACTTTTTAAATTTAACAACAAATAATATTTCGGACACTATCCGATTTTTTAATGTCCGAAATAAGTCTAAATATATATTTTTTCTTTATAATTAACTTTCAAAATTTAACAAAAAAAATATATTTGAGACATTATCTGAAATTTTAATGTCGGAATATGTCCATTTGTTTTTTTTCGTTTATAATTTACTTTTTAAGTATAATTGTTTAAAGAAGTTTGACAAGATTAAAAAGAACTTACCGCTTTTATAACAAACGAATTTGATAGGATTATTCAAATGACGTGATTCGTATTTTTATTATTTTAATTAAATTTCCCTTATATAATAGTAATAATAATAATAACTTATATATTTAGTAATAAAAAGTAAAAATAAAAGGCAGAGTGGTACAAGCAAGGGATGAGCTAGGAAAATTATATAGGGGGGCAATGTAATTTTTAATAAATTTATTTGTAACATTTATATTTTTCTGGGTTACCAAAGAATTTTTTTTAAACTTTTGGAGGAGGCAATGCAATTTTTTATAAATTTATTGGTAAAATTATATTTTTTAGGCTACCAAAGTTTTTTAAGAAAACCTGGAGGGCCCATATGGAATTGTTATAGACATATTTATAATATATATATATATATATATATATATTGGGGCTAAAAAAGAATTTTTAAAAAAAATTAGGCATAGAGTGGCTCCGCCCCTAGGTACAATATTGAAATGTATTTTGAGGATAAGATGGTAATTTGGCATCTAAAAGGGCTTGAAGAGGGCTATTTGCACTAATTGTAAAGTGTGGGGGGGTTTAGAAACCATGATGGGGTTTTCTGCACATTTTTCAAATCATAGGAGGGTTTTGCGTCATTCACCCAATAACAAATTGTAATAATGCATTTTAATGATACTTATTTGAATGAAGTTCTTAGAATCTTATTTTTTTATTTTTTATTTTTTAGTAGATAAATGTATAGAAATAATAAAAAATATCTGCACATTTTTCAAATCATAGGAAGGTTTTGAGCAATGATACTTATTTGAATGAAGTTCTTAGAATCTTATATTTTAATTATTTTTATTTTTATTTTTTAGTAGATAAATGTATAGAAATAATAAAAAAATATCTTAAATGTTTATAATATTATAGATATAAATAGATAATTATTTAGAGTAAAATAAGATACTATGATTTAGTTTAAAATAGTATATTAGTGATATAAGACATTATAATTTAGTTTAAAATAATCTATTATTTGATATATATAAATATACTAAAATATATATGAACAGTACCAGATTTGATAGATTATTTAAAATAAAATCTAGAACCGATCCATAAAATACCGGATTCAATATTTTTGGATTCATGTCCAATTCAATTCATAATAAAACCGATCCAATATGTCTGGACCGGATTGGACGGATTGAATTTTTGAATTCGCCGAATTTTTGTCCACCCCTAGTAACTAGTAGGCTTTTCTAGGTTTGGGTCGACCCGACCCGAGGCATCACGAAAATCAAGAAGCCAAGTCAAGCCCAATCATCTTTGACATTATGGGTGTTTATTGATCGGATTGCACCGGATTGAAGATTATTTAAAATCGATTCACTACTAGAGGATTCAGAAGTTCTAAAACTAATTCAGACAGTTTATCAAACCAAACTGCACTGAGGCGGATCAATTTGGTTAGGTTTTGTAGATTTAGTCTCGCTTATTAACTCTTTTATTTTTAAACTATATGAAACTAAAATATATCATATTTTAATGTATTAAACTATCATATATATTTTAACATATGTATCATACTATTATACATCTTTTTGTGTTAAAATTCTCATATATATTTTAAACTATCTAGGATTAGTATCTTAGTGTGTAACTTAAAATGTATTATTATTATTATTATTCAGTAAAAGTAATATATTATTGACATATTAAAATATGTATAAAGTAACAGATTGGACTGAATTGAGTTCATTCATGGAAAACCAAAATCGGAATTGGTCCATAATATACTGATTCCGGTATTTTCCAGATTATATTCAATTTGGAGGCCTGTTTGGAAAGTGGTCTGGTCTGATCTGGTTTGGTTTGATCTGGTCTAGTCATTGATCTGAAACTCTGTTTGGTAAGCAGTTTGGTCTGGTTCCAAATTTTATTGAATATATTATTAATGATATTATTATTATTTAAAAGGAAAACATATGGTATTGTTTCTAATTGTAGGCTAGTGGGAGTGTAGGTTGTTGCAGGCCCACTTTCAATTCCAGTTCCGGCTTTGAAGATGACCGCTACATCACCGCCTCTATGCACCCTTCAATTCCATCACCACCACCACCATCATCTTTGCTTCTATTCCCTCCTTGACCTAACCCCCAAATTCATCTACCACCCATTACTAGTATATATATACACATATATACACATACACACACATATATATTTTTATATATAAATCCTATTTGAAAAATAGTTGAGATTTGAGCTCATAATCTTTAGGAAATGCAATGAGTCCTGTGATATATTTGTTGGTGACTCCACGTTTTCGCTACATTTACCCCTAAATTCGGCTATTCTTTCACCAGATCTGATTTTGAAAGGTAGGTGTACTATTTAATTGTTCTTCTTCACTTTACTCTCACTCGTCGAAACTTTGGTGGTGGTGGGTTTGCGATTGGGGTGGTGGTGGGTTGCGATTAGGGGTGGTGGTGGCGCTATTGGCGTCGGTTCTGGCGGTGGCGGGTTATGGTGGTGGTGGTGGTGGTGCCTGATGAAGTTTGAGCACAAAACTCTCAAAAAACATCATTTTGACGGTCTTGGTTTTTTAAGATTTTAGGTATGTTGGTTTTGTTGAAAGTTAGCAAATCAAATGCTACTTTCTTGATCAATAAAAGTTGCCATGAGATAAGATGAATGATTGGTGTAGCTATAATTGAAAGTTGTTGTTTCTAAAGTAGAAAGTTTCAGTTTGTGTTTGTCTAGCCATTTTAGTTGAAAAATCTGCAACAACCTTGTTTGTTTTCAAATTCATAGGGTGACTTTGTGGTTGAAAATTCCCTATAAAAGGGATGTATGATTTTTCGTTTGTAGGATCTCATTCCAAACAATTAGAGTTGTAACTCTTCATTCAATAAAACAGTATTTTTTTCTTAAATATTTTGTTTTTGCTTTCTATAAATTTCTTGATTTAAATATCTTTGAGAGTGTTGGTGAGTGGTGTGATAGAGTTTGAAAACATATCACCCATTTATTTGGTATTAGTTTGTAAACTCAATACCAACAAATTGGTATTAGAACATATATTTTGTTTCTAGTAGTGCTGTTGATATGGCTTCCAACTTGGCACAAATCCAAGTTCCAGTATTGAAAAAAAAAAAAACTATGAAAGAGGGTGCATCCAATTCAAAGCCTTGTTTGGATCACAAGATCTATGGGAAGTTGTTCCTAATGGGTATGATGAGTCCACTACAGAGCAAGAAACAACATATACAATAGAGCTAAAGAGTATTCTTAAAGATCAAAGAAAGAAGGATAAGAAGGCATTGTATCTTCTCTATCAAGGATTGGAAGATTCAACGTTTGAGAAGATCGCCGAAGCGACGACCTGCAAGCAAGTTTGGGACACTCTAAACACAATTTTCAAAGGTGTTGATCGAGTGAAACGAGTACGTCTTCAGTCATTAAGGGCAGATTTTGAATTTGCTCATATGAATGAAGGAAAAAATGTCTCCGACAACTATTCTCGATTACTTGTAATTGTGAATGAAATGAAAAGGAATGGTGAGAAAGTTGATGATGTTCGTGTCATGGAAAATATTATTCGATCTCTCACACCTAAGTTCGAGCATGTGGTGACGACAATTGAAGAATTCAAGGACTTGAACACAATAATGGCGGAGGAGCTGCTAGGATCCCTCCGAGTTCATGAACAACGCATTCAGAAGAATGCAAGTTCCTCATCATTGGAGCATGCTTTGGAGGTAAAAGTAAATATGGGCAAACCAAATGGAGGTCGTGGGAAATGGAATTCACGACGTGGCGGTGCCAACAACTGTGGACGAGGACGAGGTTATGCCAAAAAGTGTGGTCCATCTCAAGAAAGGAGAAAAACTTATGGCCAAGGAAAACAAAATGTCCAATGTTACAACTGTAAGCAATTTGGACATTATGCCTCAGAATGCTCATACAAGAATGATGAAATTGTCAATATTTCTAAAACAAATGACAATGAAGGTAATGACTTTACTGTCTTACTAGCACACAATGATTCTAGTGATGTACATGATGCTTGGTACCTTGACTCTATTGCAAGCAATCATATGTGTGGAAGAAAATAAATATTTGCTGAACTCAAAGAAAAAAGTTATGGAAATATGAGTCTTGGTGATTCTTCAAAACTCCTAGTTGAAGGAAAAAGGAAGATCAAGATCATCCAAAAGGATGGTAAAGAAAACTACATCTTCGATGTTTACTATATACCAAACATGAAAAACAATATTTTAAGCATCGGACAGCTATTCCAGAAGGGATATGATGTACACATGAAGAAGGATTTTCTCTATCTAAGAGATGCAAAAGGAAGGCTCATTGCACTTGTTCAAATGACAACGAATCATATGTTTTCTTTGAACCTGAATATGAAGACCCGGAAATGCCTCATTAGATCCATGGAAAACGACTCATGGAAGTGGCATTTACGCTTTGTCCATCTCTACTTCAATGGCCTAAAGCTATTATCTACTGGTAGAATGGTACATGGTCTACCACAAATTAAATCCCCAAATCATGTATACGAAGGATGTGTACTTGGAAAGCAGGCACGGATCTCCTTTCCCATTGGCGAGGCATGGAGAGCAAAAGCACCACTGCAGTTGGTGCACACAAACATTTGTGGACCAATTGAACCCATGTTTTTTGGAGGTAATAAATATTTTATCACCTTTACTGATGATTTCAGTAGAAAAGTATGGTTATATTTTCTCAAAGAGAAGTCATCGGCCTTAACTGTATTCAAGAACTTTAAGGTACTCACAGAAGTTGAGAGTAAGTGCAAGTTTGTAGCTGTCAGATCTGATTAAGGGGGTGAGTACACCTCAAATGCATTTCAAGCATTTTGTAGAGAGCATGGTATTAGGCATCAGTTTATTACTACCTATACTCCACAACAAAATGGGATAGCAGAAATGAAGAATCGAACTATCCTTGACATGACAAGATCCATGCTAAAAGAGAAAGGTCTACTGAATGAATTTTGGGCAAAAGTTGTAGCATGCTCGGTGTATTTACTAAATCAGTGTCCAACAAAGAGTGTAAAGGGCATGACACCTCAAGAAGGATGGAGTGGGTACAAACCCAATGTTGCACACCTCAGAATTTTTAGATGTGTAACATATGCTCAAGTTCCAGAAGCCAAAAGAAAGAAGCTTGATGATCGTGGTGAGAAATGCATCTTTGTCGGCTACAGTGAAGAGTCGAAGGCATATAAGCTCTACAACCCACTAATAAATAAATTAGTGGTTAGTAGATATGTCATCTTCAACGAAGAAAAAACATGGAAATGGAGCAGTAAAGAGGCGAGAAGTGAATCTCTTGTCTTGGATGAATCTAAAGAGCAATCCACATAAGCTATAACACCTACTGAGCAAGTAATTGCTCAACCAAACACCCCATCTCCAATGCACATAAGTGTTACATCTAGTTATTCATCTTCCAGTGAAGATCAAAATAGAAGGTCTTCAACTCCTGTTAAGATGAGAATTCTCACAGATATCTATCGGCGTGAAGAAGAATAATAAAAAGAAAATAACATTTTTTGCTTGTATGCTGATCACGAGCCTCTAACTTTTCAAGAAACTGTGGAGGAAAAATGTTGGAGATCGGCAATGGAAGAAAAAATCCATGCGATTGAAAAGAATGACACATGGGAGCTAACGAGACTTCTATCAAGCCATAAAGCTATTGGTGTCAAATGGGTATACAAGATCAAGCGCACTGCAAATGGTAGTATTGATCGATATAAGGCAAGGCTTGTAGTGAAAGGCTAGAAACATAAGTACGGAGTTGACTACGAAGAAGTCTTTGTTCCAGTTGCTCGACTTGACACAGTGAGATTGTTGATCTCACTTATAGCCCATCATAGTTGGAAGATATACCAGCTAGATGTCAAGTCAGTTTTCCTCAATGGAATACTTGAAGAAGAAGTGTACGTGGAACAACCAGAAGGTTTCCTTGTACAAGGTGAAGAAGATAAGGTATATCGCTTGAAGAAATCTTTGTATGGCTTAAAGCAAGCACCTCGAGCTTGGAACTCATGCATTGACAACTATCTTAAACAAAATGGATTCATGAAGTGTCTATATGAACACTCCGTCTATATGAAGAATGGTGATAAGGAAGAATTTATCATTCTTTGTTTGTACGTGGATGATTTGTTGTTTACTGGTAACAATGATAAGATGTTTGCAGAATTGAAGAAGTCCATGTTCAGAGAGTTTGAGATGACTGACAATAAACTGATGTCATATTTTCTTGGCATAGAAGTGAAGCAAGAAAATGATGGAATCTTTATCTCTCAGAAGAAATACATGAGAGAGATTTTAGAGAAGTTCAAAATGGATAGTTGTAATGTTGTCAACACTCTTGTTGCAACATGACTCAAGCTGGCAAAAGAAGGAGAAGAAAAGTTTGTAAACTCGACTTTGTACAAGAGTCATGTTGGAAGCCTCAGGTATTTGACAATCACAAGGCTTAATATTGTTTATGACGTTGGACTAGTAAGTCGTTATATGGAGAAACCAAGAGAATCTCACTGGCTAGCTGCTAAGAGGATACTAAGGTATGTTAAAGGAACTCTTAATTTTGGTCTCTTCTATGATTTTGGTGAAGAAGCAAAATTAGTTGACAATTCGGATAGTGATTGGGGAGGTGACCAAGATGAGAGGAAAAACACAACTGGTTATGTGTTTTATCTTGATTCGACAATTTTCTCTTGGACATTAAAGAAAGAAGCAATTATTGCTTTGTCATCATGTGAGGCTGAGTATGTTGTTGTGTCATCTACTGTGTGTAAGGCTATATGGGTAAGAAATCTATTGGGATCACTGAATTACCCACAAGAAGAATCTACAGAGATTCATGTGGACAACAAATCATCAATCATGCTTGCAAAGAATCCAGTACAACATGGAAGGAACAAGCACATTGATACTAGGTTCCATTTTCTGAGGGATCATGTGAAACAAAAGACTATTGAGCTTGTCTACTATTACACGAAGGAACAAGTGGCTAACATCTTTACAAAGCCACTCCCAGTTGAGCCCTTCAAGTTGCTACGTTAAATGCTAGGCATGAAGGCATTTTGATTTGAGGGGGCATGTTGAAAGTTAGCAAATCAAATGCTACTTTCTTGATCAATAAAAGCTGTCAAGAGATAAGATGAATGGTTGGTGCAGCTATAATTGAAAGTTGTTGTTTCTAAAGTAGAAAATTTCAGTTTTTGTTTGTCTAGCCATTTTAGTTGAAAAATCTGCAGCAACCTTGGAAAAATCTGCAGCTGCCTTGTTTGTTTTCAAATTCATAGGGTGACTTTGTGGTTGAAAATTCCCTATAAAAGGGATGTATGGTTTTACGTTTGTAGCATCTCATTCCAAGCAATAAGAGTTGTAACTCTTCATTCAATAAAATAGAGTGTTTTTTTCTTAAATATTTTGTTTTTGCTTTCTATAAATTTCTTGATTTAAATTTCTTTGAGAGTGTTGGTGAGAGGTGTGATAGAGTTTGAAAACATATCACCCATTTATTTGGTATTAGTTTGTAAACTTAATATCAACAGGTTTTGTGTGTTCTGGTTTTAATATTAGAAACCAAGTTCACCAAACATGATCTGGTCTGAAAAACAAAGATAAGACCATACCAAATTGGCCCAAAACCACTAAACAAACAGGCATAATGAAACTGGTATGATCTATCTCGATTCTAATTGATAAAATTTTACGATTCTGCTACAATTCTATACGATTCTACTACATTAAAATAATGGTTGAACAGTTAAGCCTTCCATATGAAATGCTCAAAAGCTTTATGATTTAGTCTTATATCCCAATATATGACCTAAATTTATGAGAAAACATTTAAAAGACCAATGTATTGGAAAATTTTGAAATTCTAATATAATTTAAACTTTTAAATTAAATATTTAATTATTAATATATATTTTTTAAAAATAATACGTTTAAGTAGAATCTCGATTCCGATTCTACGGACCCCAAAACGATTCTACCTAGACTCCCGATTCTGACAATCTTGGTTCAAACAAATAACTGTGATTTAGTTGGTGATAATTGCAACCATCAACTTAAAAATGTCAAGGTGCCTATTTCGTGTGTTATATATTTTTAAAAAATTAATGATTTGTTAAATAAATGGTATTTAGTATGTATACAGATTTTGATATTGGTTTCTTTTTTAAAATTGTGGCTATCACTAAAATATGTCATACAATTATATATTTTACAATGTGGAAATGTTGCAAACCCCCTACCCCCCGCTATTCCAAAAGTGTGCACTTTGATCACCTAAAATACTGTTTCGTTTATTTTTTTTGCCAGAATTTAGTCACATGATTGGCGCAAAACACCCCTATAATTTTAGAAATATGCAGAAAACCCCCCTCAAGCACTGGAAAAGGGCTTGGAGGGGGCTATTTGCATAAATTGTTAAACTGTAGGGGAGTTTAGAAACCAGAAGGGAAGTTTTTCGCACAATTTAAAAATTATAGGGGGATTTTACGTCATTTCCCCATTTTACAATAACAATCATTTTATAGTGCAATTGCAACATATATTATAGGATAAATTATACAAACCATTCCTGAACTTTGACCTAATTACAGACATTACCCTTAACATTTCATTAATATCAGTTACCCCCTGAACTGCATCGGAACAGTGATTCAGTTGTTAGTAGTAGGGAAATGACTGATATACCCTCATATATGTGAAAATATTTCAAGAGTTTTCTAGAGCCACGTGAATTTACATAATTACCCTCAAAAATTTATCTTTTGGATAATACAAAATATAAATTTTATCAAATTTGTTCCCACTACTAATAGCTTTCAAATTTATAATAACAGAAATGCAATTAACATATATAATAAATAGTGAATAAATATATAATTTCTGAAAAATATATAAATTCGGGGAAAAAATATAAAATTATAAAAAGTATTTAATTTCGGAAAATATATAAATTCGAAAAAAAATATAAAATTATAAAAAGAATTTAAAATTCGGAAAATATATAATTTTGGAAAAAATATATAAATTCGAAAAATATATATAAAATTATAAAAAGTATATAAAATTCGGAAAAATATATAAATTCAAAAAATACTTTTATATTTTTTCCGAATTTATATATATTTTTATAATTTTATATTTTTTTCGGAATTTATATATTTTTTCCGAAATTATATATTTTTATATATTCGTAAAAAAATATTTGGAAATTTCCGGAATTTATATATTCGGATATTCCGAATATTTTTTTTCCGAATATATAAAAATACTTTTATATTTTTATATTTTTTTCCGAAATTATATATTTTTATAAAAAGTATTTTTTCCGAATTATAAATATATAATTTTATACATTATTTTTGTTTTATCAAATTAACAAATTAAGTAGGGGTATTCTAGTAATTATCATTACAAAAGTAATGGTTAAAATGTAAATGTATGGGTAAAATAGGGTTTTCAGTTCCAAAAAATAGTACTTTGACCAATATTCCCATTTTCCGGCGTTGACTTCTACCGAAGGGGGGAAAGTGTTACAAAGGAGCAAAAGTTAAGGGTGATAACTGATATTAATGAAACGTTAGGGGTAGCGCCTGAAATTAGGGCAAAGTTGAGGGGTGGTTTGTGTAATTTACCCTATATTATAATTAAGAAATACATCAACTCATAGCAATTGGTTATTGAACTAGGTCGACTTAAACTTCCAATATTTACATATAAGTAAGGCATTTGTGCATAATGTTGCTAACCTAAAAGTGGTCGAGGGTCAGATTCAAGGGACAACTCATTTTCACATTCTAGCTCTTATATATATATATATAGTGCACATATGTCATGTTCAATCTCTGGCGAGTTGAAGCTATAAAAACATTGTGACCTATTTGAACTGTGTTGCATCTTTGAAATTGGCTGAAGCAAAAAAACATAATGCTAAATTTCTATCAAGGGCCTGATAGCCAAAATGGCCAAACCCTCTGTGATCAACCATGTATAAATATTCTTATGCCTCTTAGTATAGTTGCTTGGTCCTCCTGGTGCTAATTAAACAAAACCTAACACAAAAACTAGTCCTTGGAAACTAAAAAAAAAAACAAAAAAAAACTAACAATTGAAGAGCAATAGAGCAGGATCAAGGACACCAAAAATCTCCAATATTTCATCTCCATTTCTCAGTTGTTAGGAGCTGTCCAGTTAGCAGGAACGCGGGTTGAGTTGAAGGGAGGCATGCTACGGATGTTGATGTCGCGAGGCAGCAAACGATACTCAATGTCGAGCTCTCTGAATATTCTTACCATCTCCTCTATCAAAGTGGCTCTCCTTGCCCACCTCTCCCCCATGTCTTGGTGGTTCATTCTGTGTCTCGGCCACAATGCCAATTTCAGGCTGGTCAGTTGCACCACATCCATTAGCACTATCGTCGGAGATGGATACCAGTGGTCCTTCTTGCTTTCAATGTAACTGCATTGACAACATAGTAACATATATTAATCAGTAACAATTTTTTCAATCTCATAGCAAATGTTTAGAAAACAAAATAGAAAACGAAAAATTAAGGCTTGTTTGATTTGTATCTCATAATTCTGAGAACAAATAACAGTTTTCTGAGAATAATAAAAATGAGTTATCTGAAAACAACAATTTTTGTAACTGAATTTTCAGAAAACTAAACCAAGCAAATTTTTTTAATTTTTCAATTTTCAGAAAACAGAAAACTGTTCTCAGAAGTACAAACCAAACATGCCCTAAAGTTCCTATTTTTGCGCCTTATTCATGATAAGATTGAGTAACTATGACACTGATCGCTTGCAAAAATTGGGTATTTTAAAAGAGATTAAAGTTTCAAATTAAAAAGTTTTTGTTCATCGTGCATAAACTATCATCAAGTGCTTATTCGCAATCTCTCTCAGTCTCACTCTCATTCATACATGCATTTGTTTAGAAAAATTGAACTCCTGAAACCAGAAAACTTAAATATACACATAATTCTCATGAAGTCATCTACGAAACAGATCATCTAAGAAAATGGAGTATCGCAGTGAGGTGATATGTTGTGGTTTACACATAATTCCCTCAAATACTTGGAATTGTTCCGAGGGTATTAAAGCCTCAAGGGGCCCTAATGTGCTACATCACCTCCAGAGCCTAGGCGCAAGGCAAGGGGCAAGGGGCAAGGCGCATGCGCCTAAATGAAGTGACGCACAAGATAAAAAATACAATATACATATAGAATTACTACTAAAGCATTCATATTCCATAATCAACACGCTAATGCTCTTGAATGAGCACCAGACGACACACAACATGCATGAGTTTTGCGCCTCTATGAGTCTGGAGCGCGCCTTTAATGACACTAAACTGCCCTTATTCTACCAGATATCATGCATAGCAAAGGAAGAAGAAGAAGAAAATACAAAAGAATGTTTTGGGGTAAAAATGGAATGACTTCCAAATTTCATACCTTGTTATCCTTTGCTTCATGGTAGCAATTTTCTCAGCCGGAGTAGCAATATGGACGCAGAACTCAACCGCATCTCCCATGTCAGGACTTCGATAGTAGTTACCAATGTGCTTAGTTGCCAGAGTACTATTCGGATATATGATCTTCTGGTTGTCGAATCTCAGAAAGACGGTTGTTAAGATATTCATCTCTTCCACTATCATCTGAAACATCAACCAAATATTGAAATTGAAATATATGCAAAAGTACAAAAGATGCAAACATGTGTCTAAAAATGTATGTTTGTATGTATGTATATATGTATGTACCTGGACTGAATCAATCTCACATCGATCGCCCACATCAAACGGATGCATCACGAATAAGAAGATGATAGCTTCGAAAATGGTCTTGCAGGTGTTTCCAAATACGAACGCGACTACAACGATCTGAGAGCTTACTAAGGCTAGCATTTTGCTGGTTGCGATTTCCAGTATAATAAGTGAGACGATCACAATGATGATGCCAACTAGTACATTCACCATATGGTGCAGTGTGTTCACTGCTGTTTTTGTGTCATCGAGTGTCAAGGCAAGCGCTCTTCGTTCTCTAAACGCATTCACCTATACGAATATGGTGTAAGAAGATGATCATTTTTTTTTTCATTTTGTCAAATAAACACATTTGTAATTCACATATTTGAGTCCAAAAGTCAATGACAGATAGACACTGTTATCGGTAGGGCTGCAAACGAGCCGAGCCGAGCTTTGGAATGTTCAAACTCGGTTTATTTATTAAACGAATCTAGAAAATATGTTCAAGCTCGGCTCATTTGCTTAATGAACGAGCCCGAGCCGAATGTCAGATTTAACGAGTCGAACCCAAACTTGCTCAGTAACGACTCGTTTCAGTTGCAACATATATTACTCTTGTCAATAAGAGTCTTGATTGAGTTGTTGTATATCTGTTTTTAACATATTTCCACTAATATAATTTTTTATGAATGATTTTTATGTTATGGTGCATAATTTCTATAATCTTTTCACAACAATCTTCATAATTTGTTCAATTCAAACACTTTCTTTTGTCAAATATGAGATAATTTTATTATTTAAAATAAACGAGTTTGTTCACGAGCTTGACAAGCCGAACTTAGTAATGTTTAAGCTCGACCCATTTACTAAACAAGTCTAAAAATTGTGATCAGGTTCGACGAACGAGCACGAACCGAGCTCTTAACGAGCCGAGTCCGAACTTGCTCACGAACGGCTCGATTCATTTGCAACCCTAGTTATCAGATTGAAATTAAATAGACGACGCCAAAATAATCAAAATTGAATCTTTTTCTTTCTCCGGTTCTTACCACCCAGCTCTTCAGGGCCGACTTGCTGATTCTTTCACTTCTGGTTGATCCTCCCAAGAGATTCATTGTCTTCAAAGCCTCATCTTCTTTCATGAACCGCATCAGATCTTCTAGATATATGTATCTACCACAGACAACATTAAACTTCATTAGAATTTGAAACTAAATACAAGATAAATGGAAACACATTGGAATGCAAATTGCGGAAAATAAATAGAATAAAATTCGATGAACATGTTAAAGAAGCAAGAGCTTAATTACTTGGAACCGCGCCTAGCCAAATTTCGGAAAATCTTCCTTGCTGCAACCTTTGCCTCAGATTCATTGCTAATCTGACTGTTGGACTCAGTCTCATATGAATCCAGTATCTGCTCATCCAGCGTTGCGATCAAACCACCATGCCGAACCATTCTCATCAGCCTCTTCATGTTCCAAGCAGATATGTTCTTGTGATTCCACTTATGCAGATAATCAATGGGTATCCCCTCCTCTTGCATCTTCGACATCCCCGAAAACTTCCTGCTCACCCCTCTAACCGGCTTCGGAACCCCTCCACTCCCCACCACTCCTCTCTTGCTTGGCGCCCGCAACACTGAGTTCCTAAGATCAGAAGGCACGTTCAACCCCACGTTCTGCAGCTTCTGAATCTCCGCCATCACCTTCTCGTCTTCGTCCTTATTGCTCTGCAACTCTACCAAAGGCGGACCCGACAACGTCTCTATCGCATACTGGTTAAACAAAGACTCCTGAATCCTTTCAAAGAAAGTGCTCACATGGAATGAGGATGCAAGGACCTTAACCATTAGGGTTTTCACTAGCCACAACAATGTTCCCGCCAACAAGCACAACAAGAACTTATTCACGAATTGCAAAATCTTGTTACTGTTAGTCTCATCCTCAACTTCTCTATCAAACATGTAATGCCAAGCAATCAAAACAAGCCCTAACCAAATGCAATTCTGAACTGCTTTTCTCACCCCATAAACAAAATACAAAACCCTTTTTCTCAAAAGAAAATTCCTCTCAATGAAAAACACCACAATCCTAATCCCCCAACCTGACACCAACCTCCCACATATCAAAACAAGAACCATAACTTCCCATTTCCACCATTCTAGTCCCCAAATCTTCTCTTTCTTCCAATTCGAAATCGAAACTGTTACCACCAAAAATGTCACAATCAACACTAAACTAATCCATTGAATTAGAGTCAATGCATTTAAATTACTCCTTTTTAATTCCTCGGGAATGTCCTCATCGAACGGGTCATCTTCTTCATCATCTACTACTCCCGACCCCTTCCCCAACATACCTGACGACTTGAGCTGGCCTGATTTTCTGTCAGCTCTGCGGTCAGGTATGTCGGGGGAGTCTATTAATCTAGACTTTGTTTTTGTTATCATTGTACTCTTCTGTCTTTTTTGAAATGAGGTGCACCTTAATACCTCTTCGCGGTCGCTGTCGTGGTCCACTGCTGTGGGCGACGAGCGACGGCGGTGGTTCGGATATTGTTGCGGTTGTGAATGTACGTGCTCTACCTCGACGTCGGACGAATCGGTGTCAGATGATTCTGACGCGATTATGGATCCGTCTGTTTGCTTTTTTCGTCTTTCGAAGGAGGATGCGGTTTCTTGAAACGAGACCTTGACCTCTTTTGAGGTCGAGACTCGGCTTTCGGGGATCGGTATCGGAGCCCGAGACAGAGTATCGGCCACCGGTTCGTACCGGAGCTCGTCCATTTCCAAATCCACGTCCAGGGACATCTCGTTGCCGGCGGCTCTCTGCTTCCGCAGGAACTGGTCGATCAGCTTCGACGGCGGGTCCCCCGACGACGATTCCGACCGAGGTTGCCGGAAATCGTAGCTCGATTCCCGCCACATTTTGTTGCCGCCGGCGCCGGGATTTCCGCCGTCGATTTTGACGATGACTTCCCGGCGGTCGGCGAGGTTGTCGTTGGTGGGGGTGTTCATTTCACGGTCACCGTCGTGGTCGTCGATGTGATCGGAGAGAATGGGGCGTTCTTCGTGATAAATGTCGTCGTCGCCGGCAATACCACTACCACCACCGGCGCCGGAGAATTTTTTGGAGTTTTGCTTTTTGTAAGAGCCATGGGATTTAAATGATTTCTTGAATGAAGTAGAAATGTCCATTAAGTTACTTTAAATCTAATCAAATCCCGAGATTGATTTGATTGATTCTGAGTCGGAAACTTTGACGAACGTTAAATCTTCTCTTTTCTAATATAGCATTTCCATATTTTTAGCTACCATCTCAGTGTGTATTATGTGTTACGTGTTATATATATATATATATATGAAAATATGTTGGTGTGTGTTTTTTCTGTGTGTGTATAAATATATGTTACGTTACGTGTCTGTAATTATCTCATATGTGTGTGTGGACGCGTGTGCTGTGTTGCCAATTAAAAGCGGTTTGGATTGCAGAGGAATATTTTCAATATATGTAATAAATGTATGTAACCTCTACTTACGTTTCTCTTCTCTTTCTCTATTGTATATGTATATTATATATATGTATGGTATGTGTGTGTGTGTTTTTGACGCGTGTAGAGAGATTGATATTAAAAAGGGCTTAAATTTGCTGAGAAAATGGAATGCCAGAGATTGGGAAAGATCTGTAGTTTATGGACATGTTTTGTGTAGCTGTGAAGTTTTTTATATATTGTTTGTATATCTATATATGTATATGTGGGGTATCTAGAATCTTAGATTGCCAATTAAAAAGGTTTATTAATTTTTAGAAAAAATTTGGATCCACGTGGACGCAACAGAATGGATAAGGTGGGCAAAGCAATAGTGTCCAAAAAAGTGGCGTATTGTAATGTAATGTAATAATGCCCTTATTTAATGTTTTGTCCCGGGAAATTAATGATATGTAACTGAAACTGTATTAGGGTTTTTCATTTCTTTAAGATATTAATGAGGTTAGCCGTTTCATATCTCAAGTAAACAAGTAGTAAATTATTCTTATCTTATATGACGTTCGCATTCATTTAAGTCAACCAGAGTAGGAACAAAGCCCATGGACTGTTACAGCCTCTTTTGAGTTTGAACTTATCAGTGATTGAAAATGTGATTTTTTATTTATGTTATGAATGTGAGTATTGTCTGGGTATAGGTAGAAGTTCAAGAGCAAAATTATGCGAACTGTGTCCAAAATAGATAATATCGTACCAAATATTGAATCGGAATGTTACAATTAATATGTGAACGTTCCATTCCCTAATCAAATCAAAAAAATCATTTCATATTGAATCGGAATGTTACAATTAATATGTGAACGTTCCATTCCCTAATCAAATCAAAAAAATCATTTCATTCTCTATTAAGTAATGCTTTAATCAAATAATGGAATGAAAATATTTGTTCCATTCTCATTCTCATTCTCAATCCGATCTTCATTCTATTTCATTTATGCATATGAAACTACAATTAGAGGAATAAAGAAATTAATATATATAAGGAAAAAAAATTACAAAATATCTCTCTGTCGTACTATTTATTATAATGGATATGATCGCCATTCTAAGAACGGGTTACTAAAGTGAGTAGATGTAAGGTCAAAATACGAAGGAAATATGAAGAATTTGGGTCCTCCTCGGGGATAATGAAATTCCAAGATACTATACACATAATAGAGAGGAAACCAATATATATACATATTTATAGAACTATACTTGGATGCCTAGAGAATGAAGTTCGTCATGTCATCCCAACTCAGGGATAATGAAATTCGAAGATATTATACACAATAATAGAGAGGAAACAAATATATATATATATATATATATAGAACTATACTTGATGCCTCGAGGATGAACTTCGTCATCTCAACTGGTGTCACAAAGCCAGCAACAGCAACAAAAAATCCCCAGCCAAACACAAATAAAAGTTCCAATACATATTTCCTCGATTATAAATAAGCTCACCACGAAATTACAGAACCGTTGCATACATCCATAACTTGTCATTGTAAACCACAGAAGAGCTCTTAAGTTGCAACACTCGTCAAGAACGCCTATGAGATGACTGATGGAGGCAATGAAAATAAATTCTTAAAATTGAAAAAGAACAAGGATGATCTGTACAATGGAGATGAAAAAGCATAAAACGGCTCGAAAACTTATGAACAAATGCTATGAACCTTGTGCTTCCTTTTGCTTCAGTTATGTCCCCTTCTAAATACTGAAAGGAACCCGCCCGATGATTTCTCATGCTGCCGATCATCTCCATCTCTGACCTGTCCCGAGTACTTGCAGGTGTTATCAAGATTGCACACAAGTTTGATTATGTGGTATTCACATGTATGATATGGATACAAATACATATGTCAAATGTGGATTTATTGTATCGTTGGATCCAACGATACGAGGACAATTATAAATATTCATAACATTGTCTTTTATATTATAATATGTAAAAGCACTCGACATGGACATTTCATTCACTTTGAAGTAATAGTCTAACACTGAGTCTGGATAGGTGACATGCCATGGGGGCAATATCCTAAATATTGTGCAAGAAACAAATTGCACATCAAGGTGTGGCGAGGGGAGCTGGGGGTCCTCTGTGATACAACATGGTGTCGTACCACATCCCACAAATCCCACCTTTACACGTGTGTGATCTAGGTTCCGTTGGGAGATTACACGTGTGTATTCACATATTCATGACTGAACAACTGAATTATATACAACAAAAGAGAGAAATTCAAATTTAATTACAGCTAGATGTTACCTCCTTGGCTATTTGCTGCAGGATGTCTAATATTTCAGTAAAGTCGGGTCTTAAAGCTGGATCTTGCTGCCAGCATCTCTCAAGCAGCTCAGGGAGCTTTGGATGAGTGTTCTTTGGAATTGTAGGCCTCAGCCCCTGAAAACCGAATAAAACAAGTAATGTGACTAATCTACCTAGCAAAGTTATTTGATTGGCAAGTTCCAGGCTTTGATTGATATCTTGGGAAAATAGTTCTCCTAAATCCCAATACAACAACACAGGTAAGAAGCTGTGGTATCAAGTGACATATCCAAAAATGTAGAGGAATGAGTATTTACCTTTTGAACAACGCCAACAGCTGCTTGTAAAGGAGTTAAATACTCATAGGGTATCTGGAAAGCCAAATATGAAAGAATGTGACTTTCATGACTGATAAGACAAAATATTACTGACTCCAATATTTGCTATAACAAACAATACCTTTCCAGTTAGCAACTCCCATAATACAATACCAAAACTAAAAATGTCAGCCTTGTGATCATAGGGCTTGTGCTCTATAACCTGCAATACAGAAGAACAATCACAAATAAGTGCTTACACGGTCAACCTCCAAACAACCCGTGCAAAATGATTACTTCCATTCACGTTAGAGAAAAAAGAGCAATCAGATGGCAGAAAACTCCAAAGGTTAGTAGACCATTTCTCGATTACTTAGCAATCTCAATTCTTTATCAAACTCGCCTAACTCGAACAACAACAGCATAGCCACCTTATAGTAGCTCTGATAAAGCCTAGAGAAGATCCCATGTGTAGTGTAGAAAACACCACCATTAAATCGCTAAATATTCAGGGTGATCAAAAGATAAAAAGGACCTGCTAAAGTTTCAAGAAGAAACAAGCAAGTCCTACACCTCACAAGCCCATATAAGCAGGGGCGGAGCCAGGAAAAAGAGTTGGGGGGGAGCGGCATATGCAATTTTTTGTGAATTTATTCATAAATATATATTTTTTTATTGGGATGTAATTGGATTTCAGAAGCTGTGCTGGTTGGAGATGTAATTGCACGTTTCCTAGGTTAGAGGATATCAATGCTCTAGCTTGGAGGATATCATGTTGGCTATCTTTGTCTGTCTTGTTCTTCTTACTTCAAATTATTCTAGAAGTGGTTCTTTTCACTTTTATTTGTACGTGCTTAAGCTTAGCTGCAGTATTTTCCCTTGTATATTGGTGTGAGGGTGCTCTCTCTTGTTTTTCACTTTGTTTGTTCATTGATAATATCTGATTTAGGAAAAGTAATCATTAGAGTAGCAAAGGCAATGAAATTTATTGTACAAAGGGCGAACCTCAGGAGCCATCCATCTATAAGTCCCTGTTTCTGCCGTCATAACTCCTGTTGTAGTTGTTACTCTGGCAACTCCAAAATCAGCCACTTTAACACACTGTAATGCAAAACATGACATAGAAAATTTATGCTACATAATGAAGCTGCAGATAAACATCTCCTCAACTGGTAAATCTTAAACAAATTCAATTCACATGCACCAATGATGGAAGGAAAACATGAGCTATGAAGACTTAATAAACATAGGCAAGGTGGATTGATCAAAAGGAAACATCACATGCGGGTTAAGTGTAAAGGAAACAAAGTACTTTGCACTTCATAATACCTATCCATGGGTTTGGTTGTAGTATAGACGAGTTCCACACGATAACAATTGAGCAAAAACAATGTGCAATTTAACAAAACAGATTCAGGCTATTAAGAAACCAGATAGAGGGTTGCAGCTTACATCGTTTTCATCCATCAGAAGATTGGCAGCCTTCAAGTCCCTGTGAATTATATTATTCTGGTGCAGGTAGTTCATTCCCTTTGCTACATCAATCGCTACTTTGAGTAAAGAGGGAAGCTTAAAAGTACCCTTATGTTTGTGCAGATAGTCATACACACTTCCACCAGACATATACTCTGAATTCAATTGCAAACAGAGTACAGAGCTAATAGTAAGTACTGTGAAGAAAAATCCCCAAAGTGAGGAATTCAATTTACAAGAAGCAAAGATTCTTGCTTTATACAGTACTCTGATTTGTCAATGTATTATAGTTTACCTGTCACAATGCACAAGCTTGGAGGTTTGGTACATGCACCTATGAATTGTACAACATTCTTGTGTCGAACCTTCCTGTGCCAAACAGGAGCCAATTAGAGCACATAGAGTCGGAAATTTATAAGAGACTAAGGCAGACATTCCTTTCAAAAAGCAAACATTAGAAGAACCGGAAAACATCACCTGCATTAAGGTCAAAACACATCGATAAATAGAACTGTAAAATCCAAAATATATGGACCCACAACATAGAAATCAGAAGCTTTAGAAGTTGCCTCCAGGTAGAAAAACTCACACACACAAACACAGAGAGGACATGTAATTACCAATTTAGTGTTCCCATTTATCATATGCATACATGAAAACAGAACAATAGCCTGAGCAAATATAGAGAAATAGACAGCTTCTTCAAAAAGGATGCATATAAAAATTACAATGATGATACATTCAGCATTCCCTTTTTTCCCGGTATGCATTAATTATTTAATATTTTAGGCAGACATGACAAAGAGATCCTCGTCTCAAGCTATTGTCTCAGATTCTGAGTTTGACAGAGAGACTCTCCTCTCACCTCCCGCAGATACCTCTTTCAACTTCCCAAGATTGTTCTTTTGCTTCTGCTGCACGACTTAACTTTCAGAATACTCTGAGATCTTATGAAGTCATTGTGTGGTTATCTTGTGGTCAATTCTTGCGCCTTTGATTATCATTTATGTTGTTATTTCCTCTTAGGCAACAAGGCACAATTCCAACCAAGCACCTTTGAATTGATAACTTCATGATTGAGAAAAGGTCGGAATATGATTAAAAAAAGAAAAAAAAAATACTATTTTGGGAAAAAAAATAATAATAAAGTTTTTGGCATGAACAATTATAACAAAAAGATGCATGTATTTTCAAAGTTACTCCTGATGTTGTTGGCAAATATTTTCAAGCGTGACCACACTACTGATACATCCTTGTCATAGGATAGTCAAAGATAGATCCTGATAAGGCCAACAAAAGCAGTTCACAGTTTTAGAGAGAAATTCCGGCAAACCTCATAATAAAAACTTCTTGAGCAAACTCCTTCTGCATTTCTGAATTTACATGTTCAGCCTTGAGGACTTTGATAGCTACTTCCTGAGTATAGTATGTACCTTTGTATCTGAATCAATCAAAAAGGGATGTTAATCGAATCACTAAAGTGACACAAAAACAAGGGAATGACATACGATCAACTTACAGATCACCGTATGACCCAGAAGCAACTTTTTTCTCAAATCTCAGAAGCTGGGAATCAATTTCCCATACATTATCATTTGGAATCTTCAAATGATCAGGTTGATCAGGTTCACATTTGACCCCTGCTTGCTCTGGCTCGCCTATAGGTGAACAAGGATTCGGCCAGGATTGTTTCTGCATAGCAACTCAAAAGGCCTGGTTAAGAATCAATGCAGAAATCATTGAAAGGAAAACTGATAAGATATGGGTAACACATTCCTCAAGACCTAAAGTGAAGGAATATTGAATCTTGAATGAATAGGGAAAATGAAAGAACACAATTTAAAGGAATTTCGGTAAAATGTGGGAGGAACAAAGAATATGGTGGTTATACAATTCCATGGTATTAAGTTATATTTTGGAGTTCAACACAAATTAACAGTCCTTATCTCAACTATTCAGGGTTGGTATAGAAAGCCTTTTTTATCCCTTGTTCAGAACCATAATCTTAGAAGCAAACCAACATCTACGTGACGTTGGGCCTTTATCCTTACAGTAATGCTACCATCAACATAAACCTCGTCTCTCTTCCTCACTGAACAAATTATAAACTTCTACTGAGCGTTACCAAGTTATTTGAAACTTTTCTCTCATTTCATTTCCAAAATAATGCTGGTTCTATCATCTCAGGAATGTCTTTATATCCAATTTTGTACTTTCTTGTCTTGCTAGACATCCATCTCAACATTTGCACTTATGCCATGTTAGTACATATTCATTAGCTACCCAAAAATATATCACATATAGCTTACGGGTCTCCTAACTGCCTAATAGAAATTAGCTTTTTACTTAATAAATTACACAATCCAGTAAAAGCACTCCTCCTCGTAGGCCCTCCTGCTTTAGTTTTATGAGTAGCATCAATTCCAATCTTCCATTCCTGAAGCCAAAATTCAGCCTAAATTTGGTGTCTCTTAGCTCTCAATCTTTATTTACATTTCCGTTTGCAGTCCTAAATTTGCTACACTTTTACTTTGTAAGGAACTCAAACCATCTCAATTCTAGTAATTTCTCCAAAATTCTAATATAATTTTCACCTATACCTTAGTACCAAATAAAAATAAAAAATAAAAAACTATCATCAACAAATTGCACAAACCATGAAACCAACTCTACTGGATCTTTCTATCAATTATCCAAAATTTGGTGTTAATTTTACAAAACCCAGATTATAAGAAAATTAAATGGTAAAATGATGAGCTCAGATGAAGCACAAATATATCTGGCCCCATGGTTCAATTGGAAACCAAACATAAGACAATTGAAGGGTTCTCAATTTAACTTCATCTCACCGACAATTCAGTCTATAATTGCAATGTTGAAGGAGCATGCTTGTGTCAGCTAGCCATTTTGTATCCTTAAATAGTAAGTATTGAAGAAATCCCCCACCCAACAACTTCTTTTAGACAGTATAGGACAACTACACAATAACTGCTTACCTAATAAACAAACAAATTTCAAAATTCAATGTCTTAGACTCCCAGTCAAGCCTAAAGTAGAACAAAACTGAGAGACTTCTCTGAAGTAGGAAGGTCACATTTCAAAAGTCATTCAGTAGATAGACTAAGATTTCAAAATTCATCTTAATTCCCTTATTGAATACATGAAAGCAATAGTCTGACAAGAATCTTAATGTCAACTCTAGGCAATTCACTACACATGTCAAAGGTGAGATCAGTTACTGGTATTGAACCAAGTATCAGTATCTTTTAGAAAAACGTAAACTTGATTCATGCAGTTTTTTCCTTTTAGAGGAACTTGATTTTATGCAGTTACTGATACTATTATAGACATAGCTATGTAGTTTCAACACAACTCGCGAATGCCAAGTCAAAAAATGAAAAGCTTTAAAATCTCTGAACAGAGATGCCTTTTTTTTTAGTAAATTATCACCAAAGTGGTCTGAGAAGCTATTAACGCTTCTGTGGTAAGAAACCATAATGTAGATCAAATTTAATAGATCAATCAAATTTAGCAGATCAAAATTTACAGATTAATAAGATATCATCCTAATCTACAATAATAACAAACCATATTATCAGATCGAAAGTCTAGAACTAACAGATGCGTGGATTAAGAGATACTGGAAAAGTAAAGTGGCACGGATGAGTTCAAGACACAATTGCAGAACCAAATTAAAATGCTATCTTAGGCACCAAATGAGGTCAAACTAGAAAGTAGAATACATTTTGTCTTGCTGTATAACATAATAAAAGTTTAATAATTCGTTATGCAACTAATTTGTATTTAAACCGTAACAACAATAGAAAGTACCTCAATTCTATAAGCTTCCTTCTCTAACACAGTTTGGAGCTGCTCAGTTTCCTAAAGGTTCACAAGAAGTCAGTTACAAAATCACAGTGAACTGAAATGGAAGGAGGAAAAAGTTTGAGTTTCCCATAATAAATTTAACAATATGCATCTTTCAATGTGCTAGAGTTTCCAATATGACACTGAGTGAGACTATAAGAGTATATGTATAAAAAATTGAACAAAAAAATGAATTTCATCAAGAAGAAACCACAAAAGATTTACAGAGAGTTGAGAAAAAGAGAACTTTAACGAGAATGGAATGCAAGAATCAAATTTTAAAGTAGCTTTTCCAATGGATCTTAAGGGTGCATAAACCAAGAGGAAGAATGTGGAACTTGACGATATAGTACACTGCAAACCATCTAAAGTGGTCCTGTTGACAAAAGCAACACAGCATGTTATCTACCCAACTGAAAGCAAAATTGAATAGAAGAATTTACCTCATATGGCCAACCATCAACAACAAAGACATCTAAAGAATAACCATCCACTGTGGAAAAAGCATGTGCTTCCTGGATGTTCAGCCCAATCTCAGCTAGTAATGAAGTCAACTGCAAGTTTTTAACAAGTCAGTGACCATTGAAGTGGAAACACTCCATATAGTTGGTAAATTTATCTTTTCTCCTTAATGAATTATTTTTTTTGGTTTCCTAGTTGATACTCAAACACGCCCCTCAGCCCTAAGGAATTGACTGCACCCAAGAGGAGTCTTGAACACTTCATAAGGCACCAGGGCCAAGGGACTCACTCACTAGACCCAACCCCTTGGGTTCAGCTTAATGTCTTTTGTGCATAACCTTGTCATTCAAAAGGGTTTAAGTGCAGTATTCAATTCTTCTAGTATATAAGATAAATTGACACACAGGATAAACTCATTTAGATCACAGGGCAGGCTTATTTCGATCACAGGGTAGGCTCATTTTGATCACACAACTCCAAATCAAGGTCAGCTTTCTTAGCCTACACGACACAGTGGGACATATTCTTTCTGAATAGAAAAAGGTATAAAAATAGTTGAAAACCATGTTTTCAATCATAGCAAGGGATTGAATAATGTTGAGCCACAGAATTTAGTTGGCTAGTTTCATCCAAAACTGGAGTATGCATTTTATTTTAAAGTTGCATTAGCATTTCAAAAGTTGGTTAGGATAGTTGAGTTATGTTATGTCCAAGGCATATTAGTAAAGTCAAAGCTTCAATGCAACACTAGTGTTGCATTTAGTAAGGGCAAAAGGATAAATGCAACACTAGCCACCAAATTAAAAATTTAAGTGTCAGAATCATGTTTTTTATATTGCATTCCTCATATAAAGCACATTTGGGTTTTCAAAATACTTATTTTGTACCACAAATCCTCTTTTCTAATGCGTATAAGCCTGTTATGAAGTTACTATTTTATAAAAATCCAATAATATCCGGGACACTGCATTTTGTTATCAATCGAGGGACATATTGAAAGCCACTAAAGTAATTGCAATCAATCAAAATCACTTCAGTCAAGTGAAGGCTATTTGTAATTGAATTTTCAAATGGGATAACCTAATCCTACTACAATTCTATACCCTATATAAACACCTTATGATCAAAAAATAAATAGGGATAATTACCTTTACCTCCCCAAAGAAAGGCCAAACAACAGAGGCCTCACATATAGTCTCAATTATAAGACTAACCTCCATGCTGAACCAACTATACCAGTAATTAATGTTCTAAAGGAGGAGCTAATCACATGAGAGCAGACTCATCAACTTGGGTGGAGGGTAGATATTGCAAATCAATAGATGAAAAGATTGAACTTTTGGGTTCGCTTGCTTCGTAGGGCAACCCCTTCTGTTATTCGGGACGCACTCCCCTTTTGAGTGCCTTTTATATAGTTCTTACTTATCAAAAAAAAAAAAAGAGCGGACTCATCAACTGTTTAATCTAGTTGTAACCCTAAAAACCTCTTAATTAAATTTGAGATACACATTCCCAAATTCGAGTGCAAACATAAGTTTTATATATCTCATCATCAACCACCAACTAGAGATAGATGTTAAAGCAGACCAACTATCTCCCTAGTTCATGCAAGTAATATAGAAAAATCAAAATCTTGTGAAGACAGAAGTGGTGTTCTAACACAAGTAAACACATCAACTACCTGACTGAGAAGCTTTGGTTTGTCATCTGTTGAAAAGGTGATCTCATGCATGGGCCTGCATAATCAACAAAAAAAATGAAAACTATAAGTTTCTTAGTACAAATAAAACCTTTTTGTAATAATACTCGTAATAAAAACCAGAACTGTATATTAGTTGTGAGAGGATAAAGCTCTATTTAGATTTGTGAAGAGTATCAGGATGATTAAGTGTACACGAGCTCAAACTGCATATCATTAACCACTTTAATCTGATTGTCAGTGGCCTCTTTAGTACAAATATCTCATTTAGGAAGAAGGCAGAAGAATTGGGTACCTTTCAGTATTTTCACTGAATTTAAATGCTCATTTTATTTCTCTGCAATAACCTTGCGTCAACATCGTCATCATCATCCTTGTCTTAATCCTATATGAATGGAGTTGGCCACGTGAATTCTCCTTCCCCCATCCTTTCTATAAACTGTCATTTTGCCCACTAAATTTAATTTTTTTTTAAATCATTTTCAATAACCGCATCCCATGTTATTTTTGGTTGCCCTCTGTTTCTCTTACCTTCTATGAGTCTATGAGAACTAGTCTTCCTCATATAACCGTTGCATCTCTAGGTCTGAGAGGTATGTGTCCAAACACTAGGTCTCATCTTTACCTTCAAAATTTACATGAGGTTTCATGCACATTTCAGCATTGGCATATAAAAATAATTACCAGTTTGTAACTTAAACTTTGTTACATGGACAAGTACACGTATTGGATTTAGATCTGTGTCCATGTGTCGGATCTCCATGAATCTCATATCCTAAGACACGAGAAAAACATAAAATATGGGTAATGTGGGATAAGTATAATGCTTTTAAATACTCTATATATATGTGCTATCATAAGCTATTGTCTAATGTTCTTGTTCTTTATCAATAAACCTCCAATATGATTTGAACAAAATGCAATGCAGTAAAAAAGGGAGGGAAATGAGGGGGAGTGGAGGGGTTCGTCTATCTTTAAAATAGGATATCCTCTGCTATCACGTTTGAGTTTTAATTCTTCGACGACAATCATTAGATATGAAGGATTGGAGTATCCAATCTGGGTTGGTGACTCGTACCCACGGTGTGTTGCCGGCATGGGTATTGAAACTGAGAATTAATCTAACACCACTTTTCAACAGAAAAAAGATGGATCAGCTAAACGTTTATTTCGTTTAAACCAAATGGAGGACAGGTATAATGATACTTGAGCAGTAGAATGGTTGAGGTCAGGGAATAAGAGATTAAAAAAAGTCATAAGAATGAATTTCACAAGAGCCCAAGAGACAGGAAACGACAGTGATGGACATCTGCACTCCTTGTCACTCGCAATTCAAAACCTGAATTTCATTCACCTTCTTGAAAATACAGTAACAGGCAAACAAGCTATTGAAAATAATAGTAATCAGAATATCAAAAAACAGTGAAACGCTAATACCAAAGCATCTTTGATATTCACCTGCACATGCTTCAACTTCTCTGGGAATATTTTAAATATGTCATGACAATAAGAACAAATAGGGTAAAGTTAAGACCATGATGAAGTCCCAGCACTATTTACCGGAAGAACCATGTATCGGCATGTACAGCGCTGCCCCCATCTTGATCTGGAGATTTGTTTGCTTCAAGTGCAAGGGCTTCGAGGTTAGGAGATGAACCAAAGGCAGGTGGTGGATGGATGCTGACATGTTGAGAAGGGAGGTATTGATGTCAGGGTAAACAGCGTAAATAAATTGTCAAAACTAATAGTGGACTATACAAGAGATAATTTAAAACTATTACGTCAGTACATTCAAAGACAGCTTATATATGCTATGGCAATTACATTCAGCACAACAAAGAAAACTTGTGGTAAATTAATTACTAAAAAATCAGACCTTTGGACAACTTCATTCCTTGAAGAGATTGAATGGACAGAATCAGTTGTATTACCATCATATACAGGAGGAACCTGCAAAAGAAATCAATTGAAAAAGTGCACTTCACCACTGAGCAATGAAGTTTAGACCTACTACGCCAAAAGAAACTCCTTTTTTTTTTTCAAAATTTGGAAACATCAACCCAGGATTTAAATTCAATACTGTAAAGCATAATTTGTTAAAGGCATTCAATTTGGCTCTTTTACAGAACTACCAGGACAATGGTGTTATCAGCTGCCAATGATTTTAGCTACGTAATATATTCGCAAGAAATATTTTTGAAGATGCAATCCATTCGGATAAATTTTGCACTAGTGTATGAAAATCGCCTTGAAATTTCAACCAAGGTATTCCTACTAAGAACTCCAGAATTAGGATCTATACTTTGTCAGATAATTGAGAAATCAAGATATATTATGGGGGACGACTCTTCGAACAAAAAGTGCTGATCTAATCAAATTACCTGAACTAGGCGAACTTCGAATACAGGTCTATTAGTAGGATTATGCGCCAGATGCAGTAATCGCTTATGCATGAGAACATCCTCTGCCCTCTCCGCATTCACATCTAGTGCGTACCTGCATTGCAGAAGATCAGTCATCTCAGCAAAACTATTCAAGCAGTTGCACATTATCATAAGAATAAACATTTCCTCGAGAAAAAACATCAAGAAACTGACAACCGCTCTGTTTGGAATGAAAGCACAAACAATAACTAATAATGAATTTCAATCCATTTCTGTCTCTACACCCCCGAATGCCTCTAGAATATAAATTAAATTCAACATTACTGAACGAAAACTAAAACAAAATGAAGCAAAAAAACAAAAACAGCATTTGCACAATTACCAACGGTACTAATCCACAAGCAACAACCTATTCCATAAGAGAAAGCATAAAAAAAGTACCATGGTTCTGCTCCGATCCCAATGCCTCTAAACTCTAAACTAGATTTAACAGTAATGAACAGAAATAAAAGCAGAATAAAGAAATGTGCAGTTGCAACAAATTACAACTTTTACAACAACATCCAAACCATTTCTCAATTACTTGGGGTCAATTTAGTGAATGCCATTTTCATATTCAGTCGAAACAAAGAAAAAAAAAAAAAAGAGCAAAATATCCAAAACCATAAATCGAAAAACTACTAGGAAGAAAAGGTATTAATTTCATAATTAACAATAACAATTAACAATAACAATCCACAAGATTTCCAAGAGAGAAAAGCATCAATTAAGGGACATGCAGGACTAATGAAATTTGACCCATTGTTCTGTCTCAACCCAAATGCCTGTAAAATCAACACACACACTTCTAGCACAAGAAAATCCAGAAACTACTGAACAAAGAAAAAATTAAAGATCTTAATCGCAAAAAATACAAGAATTATCCCCAATATCGATAATGAAAATGAAATATACAGATTATATATACATATATATGTCTATATATAACAATTTTTAGATATATGTGTGTGCATAGTAGAAATTGATGAGGAAAGGTAAAGTTAGAGGTACCGAGTGGGAAGTCGATTGAAGTGCGCCCAAAGTTCATCTTCAAACCCGGGCTCTTCAGCCTCTTGATTGTTCAATTCCTTGAGCCTCCGAAGAACTTCATTGTACACCTCCAGCTTTTTCCTCTGTTGCCGACCATTCACCGGCGACGACGACGACTCCATCGCTCGGCTACTACAGCTCTCCGTATCTTCCATCGCCATTGACACAGGAAATCCACCGAGAAAGTGAATGAAAATTCTCGAGAAATTTTTTTCTCCAGATCCAAACACCAACGCACTACGATATAGTATACTGTTTCTCTCCACGGCTACTTAATTAGTAATTACTCCCCATTGTAGAAAGTTGAATATTTATACAATACATAGAGACACACACACATATATATATATATATATAAAGATATAGATATAGCCTATAGGTATATACGAACATAAACAAAGCAGCAGCACAGGTTTTCATTCGTCTTCATCTTTCTCTCTCTAAATTTTCTCTCTCTATAAGTCTATATATGTACTATATATGTGTGTGTAGTGTGTACATTTTGTCGCTTTTTTTGTATTTTTTTATTTCGAGAATGTTTAGTGGCGTAGTGCGCACCTCTAGCGGATATGTACCGTTACGTTTTTATTTTAGTATTATTTTTTAAACCATTACTAATTCTGATAAGTTTTGCTTATCTGGCTTTTTACCGCCTTAATTAGATTGATTAAAGTATCAAATTACTTAATGACGTATACGTATATTGGTATAAACACGTAATTATGATTACACCTTTATGTTTGTATTAATTGTATTTCCTTAATTAAGTGATTTGTAATTATTGTATATAAACGGAGACTTTAGACCACCTCCAGTTCATAGTGTAGTGATTGGGTTTTACTTCTTTGGATAAGTTTGTGTCTAAAAGAGAACTATGATCGGATAAGTTCATATCCAAATGACAATGGTGCCCTCATAGTGTTGATGATTATAGATATCAAGATTATCTTATTTAATTTTAGAAAAAGAATAATTAATTGAGTGTAGGCCCATTTTCTACATTAGGCCCATCAGACAAAGCAACACTGGATCAACGTATATTAGTAAGCCCAATAGAAAACAAGGCCCAAAAATAGAAGCTCATCTCAGGATGAAATCTCCTAAAAACCGATCGTTTCATTATACACAATAAAAGCTGATATGAGTTTTAATATGACAGTTTTACAAAACAGTCAATTTGTATTTAATGTAGAGATATTGCTTTAAATATGTTTTAATACCCATTTATGAGGGTAAATACCAAGTTCATGTATAAAAAGACTGAAAAAGAAAAAGGATCCTAAAATTTTCCCCATTCTTGCTGATTCTTCAAATTTACATTGTAATCTTGTCATTTATCTAATACGTTGCTTCTGTTTAAATTACAAAAGTTGCAGTTCGTTCGGCAACTTTGAACAGGTTTACACTTTTTGGCGCCGTCTGTGGGAACACTCTAAGGTTCTAGTCAGGAGCTATTAGATCAATGACAGGAGAAACTACCATATAACTAGGAGACACAGCTTTTATCCTTCAACGCCTGGAGGCACTTGAAAAAGAAAATCAAGAATTAAGGCAAAGGTTGGACCAGTCAGAACATCCAGAACTGCCAACAGCAAGGTGACGGAATGGCCCTGATGTTGAAGAGGAGGACAATCATCATGAGGCAAACTCAGCATATCGTACTCGTACCCAGCAAATTGGAGATGAGACAAATGTCAATAATCGAGCAGTTCCGCTCGATATGGTGACCAGGCTTCAGAGGATCGTGGACGAGCAAGTAAAAGATCTCAGAACACAATCACCAGCTGATCTAGCCATCGAGATGACAGCGAAAATGATTAAGTCACCATTCAGCACTGAAATACAACAAGCTAGAAGGCCAAACAAGTTCCGGATGCCAAAGTTCATTATGTTTGATGGGACACAAGACCCAATTGAACACCTATTTCATGTGGAGCAGATGATGACTCTCGACATGGCTGATGATGCGTTAATGTGCAAAGCTTTTTCTACGAGTTTAAGGGGCCCATCCCTGTTATGGTTTAGACAGTTACCCGATGGTTCGATCGATTCTTTCCAAACTCTAATGGAAAAGTTCCTAGCTCAGTATTTTGGCAACCGAAAGCAGAAGATGACCATTTCTAATCTGTTCACGATGAGGCAGGCGAAAGGTGAAACTTTGAAGAATTTCCTATCCAGATTTAATTTGGAAATGGGAATGATACCCAGTTGCGATCAACCAGCAGCAGTGGAAGCTTTCAAGGTGGCAATCGAACAAGGGACTAGCTTTCATAGATCCTTGGTGAAATCAATACCCCTCAACATGGGCCAGTTGAATTCACGGGCACAAGGGTATTTGAGATTGGAAAAAGATGAGCAAGAAAGGGGTCATCGTTCGACGTTGGTCAGTGTGGAAAGAAAGTCAAAAGAAAGGATAATCAATAAGTCGGATAGTACGAGCAGCCTATGATCATCTTCATACAGGCAGCAGGAGAGGATGCCAAGGTATGACATACCTGAAACTCCACTTCGAACAACGTTGGCGAAATTGTACAACGAGAATAAAGCAAAAGGTATCTTTCGTCCACCATTTCCGCTAAGAACGCCACCAGAGCAGCAGGACCGTTCGAAACACTATGCATTCCACAATGACTTCGGTCATTTAACTAATGAATGCAGACATTTAAGGAGGCAAGTTGAGACATTAATAGCCAAAGGAGATCTGAAGGAGTACGTAGAGAATGGAACGAAAAATTTTGATTGTCCGAAGACTAATAAGATTATGGGTAGACATCCGGTGAAAATCATTGACACGATCCATGAAAAACCAGAAGAGGATGAGGAAATTCGTTTGGTTCAACGTTCACGAATGCGCAATGCCAACAAAATCCGAAGGGTTGGAGAGGTGAACGTAATTCGTAACTACCCAATACCAACAATATCATTTACCCAGGAGGACTTGAGACGTGTACAGCTACCACATGAAGATCCACTGGTAATTTCGATCATAGTTTCAAATTGTTTAGTTAAAAGTGTGTTAGTTGATCCAGGTAGTAGCACGAACATCCTGACCAAATCAGCCTTCGAAAAGATTGGCATCAGCACGGAGTTGATCAAGCCGACCGCCAGTCCGCTAGCGGTTTTTGATGGAAAGAGGATCTGTCCGATCGTTGTCTTGAATTTACCTGTGACAGCCGCAAAACGAACCTTGACAGAAAATTTCATGCTGGTGGACGTGCAGCCTTCTTACAATCTGATCATGGGAGGAGGTTGGATTCACCGAATGCAAAGAGTTCCTTCAACTCTACATCAGGTGATGCGGTGTGTTGATCCTTCAAGGAAAGGATTTGTTGATATCCAGGGAGATCAAATGGTGGTGAAAGAGTGTTATGCCATTGTCTCCAAAGGTTTAAAAGGCGAAAGTTCCGAACGGAACTTATAGCAATTACCGAACATTCATGATCAGACTGACGATGATGAGAAGACCGAAGAAGACACCATCACAGTAGATCTGATCCTCGGGAGCAAAGGAAAGACCACCCGAATTGGAAGAAGCCTAAATTCTGATGAAATGAGCAAATTGATTTTTATGCTAAGATCAAATGCAGATGTTTTCGCTTGGGAACACAGCGACATGCCCGGGGTTGACCCAGGAACCATGATGCACACATTAAATATTTATCCCGGCGCACAACCCGTACGGCAACGACCCAGAAGTATCGGAACCGAACGAGGAACGTTTGTAGCTGAAGAGGTTAACCGATTATTAGAAACTGGTTTTATCAGAGAGGTTCATTATCCCGATTGGCTGTCAAATGTTGTCGTCGTGCAAAAGAAGAATGGGAAGTTCCGGATGTGTGTGGACTTCACCAACTTAAATAAAGCTTGCCCGAAGGACAGTTTTCCTTTACCAAAGATTGATCGAATGATCGACGCAACTACCGGGTTCGAACGGCTCACTTTCCTCGATGCTTATTCAGGATACAATCAAATCCCAATGAACCCAAAAGATGAAGACAAAACGGCATTCATCACCGAAAGAGGGACCTATTGCTACAAGGTCATGTCGTTCGGTCTAAAAAATGCAAGTGCAACCTATCAGCGATTGATCGAGAAGATTTTTAAGACCCAGATTGGAGACACGGTGGAGGCTTACATTTATGACATGGATGTCAAAAGCCAACGCAAGGATGATCACCTGAAGCACTTGGAGGATGTGTTCGCATCCCTGCAATCGTATAAAATGAAGCTGAACCCGGAGAAATGCACTTTTGGTGTGTCTTCTGGACAATTCTTGGGACACATAGTTAACCAAGATAGAATCAAAGCGAGTCCCGCACAAGTTCAGGCACTGATCGAGATGAAGGCACCTGAGTCACCAAAAGAAATCTAGGTCCTTACAGGGAGATTAGTAGCTCTAAGCTGGTTTATCTCCAAATTATCATATAGATGCAAGCCGTTCTTCGATGTGCTGAAATCTAAGAAAACGATGGCTTGGGGAGAGAAATAACAAGAAGCGTTCGATCAACTGAAGCACTATATGGCGAAACCACCAATCCTGATGGCACCTAAAGATCATGAGTCCTTAATTCTATATCTAGCAGTTTCACCGAACGCTGTCAGTTCAGCGTTAGTGAGAGACGATGGGAGCAGGCAACACCTAATTTATTATGCAAGCAAAACATTACTTGATGCTGAGAAAAGGTATTCAAAAACAGAGAAATTAATCTTAGCTTTGGTTCAGGCTAAACGAAAGCTACGACATTATTTCGAATCCCATCCGATCAGGATTCCTACAACATTTCTGATCAAAAAGATTTTGTCAAAGCCTGATTTTTCTGGACGAACGACTAAGTGGTCAATAGAGTTGAGCATGTTCGACATCACCTATGAACCACGAACGTCCATAAAAGGTCAAGCGGTGGCATATTTTCTCCTTGAATATGAAGCAACTGAAGATGAGGTCTATAGTGAAAATCCAAGGTGGGCGCTTTATGTTGATGGATCAGTGAATAGCCTGGGGTCAGGTGTGGGGATCGAGCTAGTATCTCCAGAATGCACCAAGTTGCAGCAATCAATTAAACTGTGTTTTCAAAGTTCAAATAATGAGGCTGAGTACGAAGCCGTTTTAGCAGGATTAAGATTGGCAAAGGAGCTCTAGATCAAAGACTTAATCGTGTTCAGTGACTCGCAGTTAGTCGTAAATCAAATTGCAGGAAGTCATAATACAAATGAGGAAAGGATGTTGGAGTACAAAAAGGTTGTTCAGAAGGAAGCACAAAACTTTCAGTCATAACTTTCAAATAAATTCCAAAGGCAGATAATCATGGGGCTGATCATGTAGCAAATCAGGCATCATCAGCCGGGGATGATATGGTCAAGATAATTCCCGTGCACGAATTGTTCGCTCCATCGATCGGAAAAAAGAAGGAAGTGTGCGTGATTTCGTACGAGCCAAGTTGGATCGACCCAATCCTACAATATTTGTTGATCGGCGTTTTACCCGAAGATCGACTGGAAGCAAAGAAAGTCAGATCAGCTTCTACCAAATACTCAGTAATCAACGGTAGTTTATACCGACGATAGATGACAGTGCCTTACCTGCGATGTTTGACTTCATCTGAAGCACAAGAGGTACGATGGAATTTGTGGAGGCAACGTTGGGGGAAGATCATTATCTCACAGAGCAATAACACAAGGCTATTTTTGGCCGTACATGATCCAAGATGCGGAAGAGTATGCGAGAAGATGCGACAAATGTTAAAGGCATTCGCATATAATCCATCAGCCAGCAGAGCTACTCACAACAATGGCTTCCCCTATTCCGTTCGCACGATGGGGGATGGATGCGGTCGGACCATTAACAAGGGCAACATCAAATCAAAGCATGTGCTTTTGGCCACAGATTATTTCATTAAATGGGTGGAGGCAAAAGCTTATGTAAGAATCACGCACACTCAAGTGATTGATTTTATTTTAAATCATATAATCTACAGGTTCAGAGTGTCAAAGTACATAATGATAGACAACGGCAAAAATTTGGACAATTAGTACGTTCGAGAATTGCTGGATGAGTACGGTATCAATCAAAACTTATCATCAGTCAGCTATCCGCAAGCAAATGGACAGGCCGAGACATCAAATAGAACAATTTTCACCGGAATAAAAAGAAAATTAGAAGGAATTGAAGAAAAAGGGCGATGGTTAGAAGAATTGCCAAGAGTCCTCTGGAGCTACCGAATGACTCCCCGAAAGCCGACAGAGTTGACACCATTCGCTATGGTGTATGGTGTCGAAGCAGTAATCCCAATCGAATTGGAAGTTCCCATAACAAGAACCCAGTTCTTCGATCCTGAATAGAACGAAGAGATTCTAAGAATCGAAGGCAATTTCATGGATGAGAAAAGAGAAATGGCCTCAATAAGGCTGGCAGAGTATCAGCAAAGGTTGATGAGGAGTTACAACAAAAAGATGAAGCCAAGATCGTTTCAAGTGGGTGATCGAGTACTAAGGGTGTTGGCCAAAAGATCAAATAAAGTGGATCCTACATGGGATGGGCCGTACACAATTACAGAGGTGATCGGTAAAGGAGCATACAGATTGGCTGATCAAAATGGAAAACAGATCGAACGAGCTTGGAATGCAATACACCTAAAAAGGTATTTTCAATAAAAATTTTGTTGATCTTAAAATTTCGCTCAAAGTTTGTATGATAAGATCCGTATCAAATCAATAAAGATATTATTCATATCTTCCAATATTCCTGTTCAAACTGTCACAAAAAAGAAGGTACATGAAAAGCCCAAGTAAAATAACTTGGCCAAAATATATAAGCCATTTAGGCAAAAATAAGACCATCACAAAAGATGGCACCAAGTTCATGCTTTAACAAAGACGCATGAAGATGCGCTTAAAAAAAAGTTGTGTTCTAAAAACACATTACCCTGTTCAAAAATACTAAGCACATCGGTGCCATCTTAAAACATGTTCAAAAATATTTAGCACGACAAGTGCCGTCTCAAAACATGTTCAAAAAATGCTCACCACAAGAGCACCAAAAATATGTATCGTTTTACAGACCATAAAAAGTTCAAAGATAAAACTTCTAATCAAGAAGTCGAAGTTAAAATTTCATCGATGGGTGGCTGTTGATTATCTGAAGAAGGCTCAGCTGACACTTCATTTGCAGCAGAAGGGACTGCAGAAATAGGCTCCGGTCGTTCAGCCGGAATGATCCCATGCAAGAGAAATTGAGCGAAGTTCTTCTCATCTCTGCAAGGCTCAGGCTCGGTATAAGAATGAACGACAGCACAAGCAGTGTCATGAGTTGCCGGGTCTTCGTATGTTCGAGCTGATGAGTCCATTGACATTTGATCATGACCGAATCTAAACCCATCGCAGAATTTTATATAAAAAATACTCACATACCTCCGATGCATTTCCATACCTTCTCTTCGGCAAACCTCCAAGCCGGATTTCAGAACGGCAATCGAAGTCTCAAGGTTGTGGACCTGCTTCTTCAGTTCAGCATTCTAATCGACTTCCTTATTATGGAGTTTCTTTAAGCTTTCCAGCTCAGTTTCCAGGATCTTCTTTTGTTTCTCAGCCAATATGGCGCATTTTTCAGCCCTTAGGTATGCAGCATCCATGTTTTTTCTCTTGTACTCTCCCATCTCAACAGCTTTGCAGAGAGCTAAGACATCAAATACAGACTAAAGAAAGAAGAAACGTTATTATTATAAAATAAAATAAAAAACTTTGTACCTCCAAAATAGAAACAGGAGCCCTAGCCAAAAGCTCGTTCTGATCGACATGCTGCTAAAAAATTTCATCTTTGGGTGGCCACATACCACGAGCAAGTGCCATCAGGGAATCAGGATCCGACATGGCCAGCGAACGGCAATCCAAAACACTTCCATCAATTTTTTCGAACTTGGGGATCCAATCACCTTCAGGATCAAATGATAGAGGGAAACAGCAGTCTAGAATAGTATAGCCGCTCACAGATTTGGCCTTCTTCACTAAATTTTCATGTTTCTCAAAGTCATTTCTTTTTGCATGCTCTGAAGGGGGGCCAAGCTACAACTTTTTATAAACATTACCGCTGTCATCAGTGTTCGTCCTCTTCAGAAGCCCTTTCGTCTTCTTCGGATCTTCAGTCAGATCGATCATTTTATTATTTCCTTTATCAGTAGACGAGCTGATGGGGGAAGTAGATTTTTGTGCTGCAGCGCGTTTAGAGGTTGTTACCGGAATTTCCATTATGGTATCTTCTGAAGCACTAGCAGCGATGAATTTCAGATTCTGAGAAGTCAAAAGAGTTTTACTGGAAGGTAGACTGGCAAAGACTTTTTCGTTCAGATATTCCAGACGTTCGTCTGTATACAAAACACAGTCATATGATAAAAAACAAATACATACGCAGTTCAAGACAAACAAGCAAAATTTGAGAAGTACAAAAGTACACTTACCAGGATTTTTGAATCCACACTTCAATTTCTTACAAATACCGAGGGTCCTTGGCAGAGGATATGGGCTGGACGCATCCACCCTCCAATTTCTCCCAATTTTCACCATCTTATCTTTCCATTCCTTCTCAGAAGAAGGATTCCCATCACAAAGTTTCAAGGTTGAATGGGGGTGCAGAAGGTAGCAACCAGGGTTTTTTCTTATCTGATCAACTTTGTAACAAAGCAAAAAGTCGCCCAAACCTAAGTTCAAATCTCGTTCGCGATTCAGAACGAGCATTACAGATAGAACCCTGAAGAAATTAGGGTTCACTTGTAAAGGTGTAAGCCCTAAAGAAAAAAAAACGTAGTGATAGAAGGGATGAAGGGGAAATCTGAGTACGGCTAAATGGTGCGCAGAGAACAGAGCTTCATTCGGTTCAACTTCTTCATACGATTTGAAATCCAAATCGGAGGAGTACTCAGAAACCGAAACATCATTGGGTATTTCAAACTCTATTTTACACCTATCGGCTAAAGACAATTTTCGCAAATATTTACGAGAGAGTTTTTTGGGTTTCAAATTACTGGAACCGGGGGCAATTTCAGAAGAAGAAACAATGGGAGCATCATCCACAACCACTTCCAGAGAAGGGGTTCGGCTACTATCGCAACTCCTGATACTTTGATTTATGAAAGAAAGATGAAGGATGAAAGAAGTAAAGATTAACCTCAAGAGCTTCTTGCTGGAAATCGCCTTCAAAGAATGGGAGTCTGCTCTTGTAAATGAAGAAGTAATGTTGGAGAAGACGAATGAGGTATAAGGAAAGTGGCAGTTACACATGGCTCTTCGAATTCCCACCCTATTTCAAAAATGCGAAATGGGCTTGGGAATTGGGGGCAAAGTGTAGGCCCATTTTCTACATTAGGCCCATCAGGCAAAGCAACGTTGGATCAACGTATATTAGCAAGCCCAATAGAAAACAAGGCCCAAAAATAGAAGTCCATCTCAGGATGAAATCTCCTAAAAACCGACCGTTTCATTATACACAATAAAAGCTGATATGGGTTTTAATATGGCAGTTTTACAAAAGAGTCAATTTGTATTTTTTTTTGGTAGTTCAATACACACTCACACACCCCACAAGAGTCCCCTTAGAGGACTCGAACCCCAAACCTCACCCTTTGGGAAGAATGGTTATACCATTAGGCTACAATGCTATTGGTGTCAATTTGTATTTAATGTAGAGATATTGCTTTAAATATGTTTTAATACCCATTTATGAGGGTAAAGACCAAGTTCATGTATAAAAAGACTGAAAAAGAAAAAGAAAAATGATCCGAATTTTTTTCCCATTCTTGCTGATTCTTCAAATTTACATTGTAATCTAGTCATTTATCTAATACGTTGCTTCTGTTTAAATTACAAAAGTTGCAATTCGTTCGACAACTTCGAACGGGTTTACATTGAGTAATACAAGTAAAAAAAGGATAATCAACACTATTTAATTTTAAAATATTTCTTCATTGTTATACAAGTTAAAAAGTGTAATAAAAAAAGATTTTTCCCTATCACGAAAGCCAGAGTTAAAATATCGGTAAGCGGTAAGCGTCCCTTGAGGTTTAGACAAAATTTACACAAGTGAAGCATTTAAGGTATTTGATAATCTCTCCTAATAACTTTATAAGATATGTTACATATTCTTTACCATTCATATTTGGGTGATCCCACCTAGACCCTGAGGTTTGCGCATTTCCTATCTAAACCCCCTCCCTTTTACATATTTTCACCCAGACCTCTTGAGGATTAGCCCGTTATATCATTTAGACTCTCTCCGTGAGTTGACTGTCAAATTTTGCTGAAAAATATATATTTTGGATCATTTTGCCTTTATATATATGTATGTATATATCATTGTATATATATATATATATGTACATATATTTTTTTAAAAAAAATTCAAAAAATTATATTTTACTATAAACAAAAAATATATATTTGATGTAATGGTTGGGGAAAAATAAATTATTATTTTTTTCGTTTAGTGTAAAATATAAAAAACATTAAGTTTGAAATAGAAAAAAATATTTCGAATTACCGATTAGATTGTTTTGTCATTTTTTAAATATTTTTTTATATATTTTACTATAAACAAAAAATAATTATTTTATACTAAAATGAAAAATTAATGCTGAATATTTTTTCCAAACTACCAATTAGGGTCAAATATATAAAAAATTAAGTCTCAAATATACAAAAAATATTTTGAACTACCAATTAGATATATTTTTTGTTTCAAAAAATATTTGTTTTATATTATACTATAAACAAAAAATATATATTTGATGCATTGATTGGGAAAAAATAAATTATTTAATTATTTTTCATTTTGGGTAAAATATAAAAATAATTAAGTTTGAAATATAAAAGAATATATTTTGAAAAAAAGTGTTAGGGGGTCTAGGTGTTATTTATTGCTAGGGGCAGAAATGTCATTTCAATGTAAATCTAACGGAAGTTAGCCTCAAGGGGTCTGGGTGGGAATATGAAAAAAGAGGGGGTTTAGGTAGAAAATGCATAAAAACCTCATATTTTTGTACTTGCTTTCATTCAATTCAATTCATACTTGTTTGGCAACTGTTGTGGTTTTGGTTTTTGATTTTGGTTTGGTTTTGGTGGGTTGAGTTGGGTTTAGTGTGGTTTTATTCTAAATTGAAACCATGTTTGGTGCAGATGATTTTGGTGTAAGAAAAAGTAAAACTGAAAAACCAAATCATGTTTGGTAGAATTGGTATGAGCTGAAATTCTAAAACCAAACCATGTTTGGTAACTTGGAATGGTTTGACATTTTATTTATTTATAATAACATTTTGTAAATATATATGTTTTAAAAATAAAATATATAAATAAAAATACATTAAGGATTAAATTTTTTAACAAAAATTATTAATATTAGATAATAATATTTCACCATATTGCAAGAATTATCAATTGGTTCGTATATGTAGTTTGAAATTTTATAATATTTTTCCATTTGAAATCTCAATGTTTTTTTAATCATTTAAAAAAAAATTAACATCACCTCCCTATAAATTATTCAGTATTTTGATGTTATACATGTCACATATAATAAAACTAATAAATTAAATACGTATTTAAATATTTTTACAAGAATTGAGATTAATCTCTCTTTAAACACTATTAATATTGTTTAAATAGAAGAATTGAGATTAATCTTTCTTTTCCTGAATTTTATGTTCATTTATTGATTTTTTTTCTCAGGTGTCTAAATATTATTGGGCCAAAATAAAGAGGGACCCAAGTATTTTCTTTTTAAAAAAAAAAAATTTGACCAATGAGTATCCAAGAATTATTAATGAGGTTTTTGTGGTTACTATATATATTATGTACACGTGTCGGTTTTTGGATTGGGATGGTGTGAGTTTTGTTTTTGGTGTTACATATCAATGCATGGAGTGGATTTTCTTTGTTTTGGGTTGGAATTACTGTACACGCACCAAGAGAAATCATGTCTTCATATGGCTTGAGAATTACCCTATTTGATACACCATCTTACAACACTGTTGACCCAAAACCAAGATATCTACTGTTTTCAGCCCAAAACCAACAAACATGACACCAAAATCATCTACCTAACAACACCATGAAGTTCATATGGCCTTTTCAAATAAGGGAGTATGTTTATTTTGTCTTTTTTTATTTTACTTTTATTCAGGGAGATTATTAAGCTCGCGGGTTTTGGTTTAGCAAGGTAATTGTGATAAATCTTAAACACTCCACTTAGGTGAGACTCATCCAAATCTTAGACGAGGTCAATACAATTTATCCTTAAAATTAACCCATAAATTTTAAAAAAAAATTAAGAGAAAAACCTACATTATCTTGCATAATATATAGTTTTAACCTAAAAAATTACCCTAAATAACAGTCATGAATTATAATTTTTATTTGAAATCATAGATGTGAACACAACAATGTGGGTCAAAACTTTTACTTTTTTTACGACTACTTGAGTTAAGAGTATCAATCATTTTTCCTACAAAGAAGTTTTTCGATTTTTTATTTTCCTTTTTTATAACTTACTCAGTTATAAAGTGATGTAACAGACTACTTGCATTCATTTTGAAGATAAAGATAACAGGTCACAGTAAAGGAGATCCTAGGATATTGGTCCCTATTAGACCTTCTCTGAGAAAAAGTAAATACAGTATATATTGATTTTTGTCGTCGATTTAATAAATTCCGAGAATATCAATCTTAACAATGAACATATGAGTTCCTCCCAAACACATTACGATTCGAGAAATATGTAACATGTAGAATGATACAACATAATTATGATATCACCTTAATTTATGTCTTCTCTTACGCAAAATTTTCTGTATTAACATAAGATTTTAGAGTTTTCCAAATTCTCTCGTTGCCTTGAATTAAAAGTTCCAAGTTTCAACCACATTGATTAGTGCAACACATGAACTCTTTAAGTCATTACTAAAAGTGCATGTCCTCATTTTGCAACCAATCGTAAAAAATGGTGCGTGATGGTCTTCAACTTTGTCGATGTGGTGGTTGTACATCGTGTATCTTGCACGTTTGCTCATGAAAGTTGTGTGAAATACAGGTATGTGTGTGTGTGATACAGGACTGTGTGTGTGAAATGCAGGTGTGTATGAGAGACATGTTATATTTTTGGGTGTTGATGCACATGTTAGATAAGAGCATGACATTTCGTAATTTGCATTTGTGGGAAATAAATTGATTATTTACTTGACTTGGTATATAGCAACCGCATCGCATCGGTGTCATAACTCATTACCCAATTCCACATTAGCAAATTAATGTCATCACTTGCTTATTACTCAATTTAGTACTATCTGGATTTGAATCATTCTCAGCATTAAATCCTAGCTTTTTTTTCCTTTCTTGAAAAAAAAAGAAAGGATAGGATCATTATCTTTTGTTGATGACCCTGTTGGAGTTTTCCAAAAAAAAGGCAAATAAAAAAACAAAAGAAAAAAGAGACAGAGAAAAAAACACAGTTTATTAAACTCAACTTTTGATTGATTAAAAATAAGAAATTAAAAGGATTGAAAGTTCCAAAAATTGAACAAAATCGCTTTTACCAACTCTTACTACACACAAAAAAAAATTTGAATTTGTCCAACTACTACATATATTAATTAATTATTACGCCAAACATATTATATATATATATATATATATATATATGATATTACAAGTAGAAAAGAAATTTCATTTATCTTGAAGGCATATTCGAGGTTCCAAAATTACCACCATGCCAACACAACATTAATCTAACTCATTGGTGTATAATAGCTTATCAACGATTATTATATATGTTCTGCAATGAAAGAGATAATAAAAAGAAATTCAATTTCTTGAAGGCATATTCGAGGTTCCAAAATTACCACTATGCCAACACAACAATCTAACTCATTGGTGTCTAATAGCTCATCAACGATTATTATATATGTTTAGGAATGACGGAGATAATAAAAAAAAATCAATTTCTTGAAGGCATAGGTTCCAAAATTACTACTATGCCAACACAACAATTTAACTTATTGGTGTCTAATAGCTCATCAATGATTATTATATATGTTTTGTAATGACAAAGATAATAAAAAAAAAATTAATTTTTTGAAGGCATATTCGAGATTCCAAAATTACCACTATGCCAACACATCAATCTAATTCATTAATGTCTAGTAGCTCATCAAAAAGATAATAAAGGATCACAGTGGAAATTAACTTGCAATTCAAGTCTTATAATCTCGTAATGACTGACGAGAAGCGACTGCATTAATCTATAAGACATGTTTGAATTATATTAAAATAAGATATAAGTGACATCATGATGGATAATAATATATGCCATCCACTATTAATTGGATGTCCTCTTTCACGGGGTATGAAAATAATTCAAAATATTAGGGTGCGTTTGGATAGGGGTGTTTCCATTTTTGTTCTTATTTTTTCTACTGTTCACGAGAACAAAAACACGTTTGGGAGCCTTTGATGGCTTTTATTTTTGTGAATAGTAAAAAACGTTTTCTCACCCTTAGTTCAAAATTTGAGAACACCAAAATGGTATTTTTTTGTTTTCGGCACTGTTTGTTCTCAGCCAAAAAAAAAAAAAAGAATTGTTGCAGATTCTCTAACCTCCATCTTCAACCTCCAAACCCTAACCTCCATCTTTAACTTCCAAATCCTATCCTCAAAAAAAAAAAATTTATTTTTTTGTTCCCGAAAATTTTTTAGACAAAATTTCTAACCAAACATATTTTTGTTTCCGGATTACCCTTATCATTCCAAAATCAAGCTAAAATAGGTTTCCATCACGTGGCAACGAGTGGTCTAAGATAAGATCATAAGAGTAGTCGAGTTGATTGAGAAGAGCATGCGAAGTTGATTCGCATCGCAAGGGAATAAACCATGATTAAAAAATTAATCTAAAACTCAAGGACATGCAATATATTTAGGACAATACTTAGGTCATTATGATCAATTTCGTTCTTTCTGTTGATGTGATTCAATATAAATCGAACATCTGATCAAAAATAAATTTTTAAAAGGAAATGACATTGATTTGTATATTTATGAATTTTTATACCCAACTTTTTTAAAAAAATATTTTAGCCACGTGTCCAAATTATATTGAATCACATCATCGGGAAAAACGAATTTGATCCTTATGAGAAAAGACCCAAGTATTGTGGATATATTCATCATTATTATACAATATATGCAATTGCAAATGAATCATGGTTGTTAATTACTATGCAAGTTAGAGGATTGGGATTGAAATATTTTTTTTTCAAGAAATTCATTGTCGTTTTCATTAATTTATTGGTTTTGCAACTATCTCGTCATATTAATTTATTGGTTTTGCAATTATCTCGTAGTGTATTATGGAGTCATTCGTATTGTTAGATTTGTATGTGAAAGTTTATTTTTTGGGTAAATAAATAATATTGTATGTGACAGTTATACTATTGTAGTGGGTAAAAAAATCTTGAGAGAGGAAATAGAAAGAAGGTGGAACCCATGAATTATTACTTATCAAGCATTGCAATAAACCCGTGAATTATTTTATATTTTGATTTCTAAACTAATAAACTCTTTTGGTTATCGGGAAAAAGGAAAAAATAAATAAAAGAGAGAGAAAAAACACTTGACATTATTAATTTAGAGATTTCAATAGGATTAGTGACCGATCCACTAAGGACTAGTGGAGCCCATGAACCTTATAGATTTTTTATATATATATATTTTTTATTCTAAAATTTTGTATATTTAGCATTTTGTCCCTATTGGATTTATTTTTACATTAGATATCATATAATTTAGATTTCTTTATAATTAAGCCCTCATTGAAAATTTATTTTAAATCATACTAAAATAAATATATGTCATTTATATCCCAAAAATTTACTATAATTTTTTTTAGCCCCCACTGAATTGGATCTCTAGATCCGTCACTAAACATGACTCATTCATGATGGAGCACTTCTTTATCAAATTCATTTTACCAATTAACATCTTTTGCCAAAGTATGATTCTATTTAGGGTGATGTGATATGCGGATATTCTTAATAAAAAGTATTCAAACTTAGACCAAGTTTTAAACAAATTTATGTAATTTTTTTTAGTATGATTCTATATTTAATATTCATAAAAAGGAAAGAATTCAATAAAATCTAAAACCATTATAAGAAAAAAAAAATTGAAAAAAATTGTAACTATTAATAAGAGATATATATATATATATATATATATTTATATTAATTAGTAATCTAAACCTCCAATTTAGGGATGTCAAAATGGTCTGATCCGGGCCGATTCCGACCCGTCCTAACCCGATTGGGGCGGGTTTAGTAAACTTATAAACGGGTTTGGGTTTTTTGAAAAACCCGTTGGTAACCCGACCCCGATCCGTTTACGATTTTAATTTTAAATATATATATATATATATGTGTGTGTGTGTGTGTGTCTTTGTCTATATATAACTCATTAATCTAATTATTCGTGCTGACATCTATCTATATATATTTTTTGGGAGAATTTTAGTCAAAATGGTATATATACATTTGTTTGTCTAAATATGTGGGATATTTGATTTATAACGTAAAACATAATATATGACTAAAATAAGAGAGAGATATTTGATTTATAACTTAATTTGTCATCAAACGCATTATAACTTAATTTGTCATCAAATAATTTAATAAATCAAATGTGCTTCTAATTTATTAGAAATAATTTAGTACAATCGATAGTAACCCGATGAAATCCGTTTATACCGACGAGATGATAATGGTATTACGGATTACAACCGGTCATAAATTTGGAACGAATTTGATATTAGTAATTTTTAAATGAGATAATAATGACATTAGCCAAATCTGTCTCAAACCCGACCCGTTGTCATCCGACTCCAATTGGCATCCTAATAATGATCACGTAGAAGGATTGAGATTGTGGACGTGGCAAAAGTGGCCCTTTGTAGTTCACCAAACCCAAATCATGAAGTGTGACGTGGAAGGATTGAGGTGAGACTGTCGACGTGGCAAAAGTGGCCGTTGGAGTTCAGCAACTCAGAACATAGTTATTAAAGCATATGCCAGCCTCTGTAGGCGGCTAGTTGTCGCCGTTAGAATATGCGACTTCGAGTCCATATTCCCATAACAATCTACGTGCTTGTTTGGCAAACAGTATAGCGTTGGTTTTTTGTTTTGGTTTGGTTGGAGTTGGTGTGGTTTTATTCTGAAGTGAAATCATATTTGGTGCAGATGGTTTTGGTGTGAGAAAAAATGAAATTGAAAAATCAAATCATATTTGGTAGAGTTGGTATGAGCTGAAATTCTGAAACCAATCATATTTAATAACTTAGAATAGTTTGACATTTTATTTATTTAAAATATTTAATTTTTCATAAATATTTAATTTTTTCGAAATATTTATAGATAAAATATTTTATATAAGATATTTCAAAAAAATAAAATATTTTGAAAAAATAAAAGATTTCAGTAAAAATACATATAATTTGTATATTTTTTTTAAAATAATAAATATATTTTATTATATTTAATTTTTTCTAGAAATATTTGTTTTCCCGAAATATTTTATTTTTTATGAAATATATTTTTTCGTTTGATTTTTTTGAAATATTTGATTTTTTCATAAATATTTGATTTCTTGAATTTATATATATATAATATTATAAATGAATTGGTTTGAGTTAAACAATGGTACACCAAATTGAATTGGTTTGGGTTAAATAATAATTTTGGTGTGAGAAAACCAACCTAACTCCAACCAAACCATCTATTGAGATGCTGTGAAAATTGATGAATTTGGTACCAATGGTGTAACATTATTACTCCAACACCAAACTTGTCAAACATGGGGTGGTGCACAGTTTTCAACCCAAACCCAAAAAAAGGGCACAACTCCCTCTACTAAACAAGCACATAGTGTTAATTTCTATAAACCCCGATTTCAAATGCCCCTCTTTTTATACAAAATTTTTTATATAGTTATCAAAATGTATTAATTTATCCCTCTTTCTATAATTTTAAACCAAAACATCCCTCTAATTTAATTAAATAAAGAAAAACATATAAAATTCAAAAAAATATATATACATAATTTGAAAAATATATCAAAATTCAAAAATACATATAAAATTCAAAAATATATACATAAAATTCGTAAAAATATATATAAAATTCGTCAAAAACATATAAAATTAAAAAAAAACATATAGAAAATTATTAAAAAATATATAAATTTTAAAAAATATATATACATAATTAGTAAAAAATATATAAAAATTAAAAATATATATATAAAATTCAAACAAAATATAAAATTCGTAAAAATATATATATAATTCGTAAAAAATAAATAAAATTCAAAAAAATATATAAAATTCGAAAACAAACATATAAAATTCGTAAAAAATATATAAAATTCGTAAAAAAATAAATAAACTAAAATAAAAAGATATAAATTTCGTAAAAAATATATATAATTCATAAAAAAACATATAAATTTCGATATAAATATATATAAAATAAAAAAAAAATCATATAAATTTTGAAAAAAACATATAAAATTCGAAAAAAACAAATAAAATTCATAAAAAATATATAAAATTCAATATATATATAATCCTTTGTCAAACTGCAATAGTATATTCAAATAAGATTATAAAAAAAAAAAAAGGGGTAAGAAAATCATAATATTTGATTTTTGGGACAATCCAAGAAAGTGCTCTTCCACTATATTTGATTTTTTTTCAAAAACATTTAGATGTCAGAATAGAGTATAGTCATAGTTTAAAATAATTTGTAGTGTTAAAAATGGTTTTTTTAGAAGTCAATTGTTTTGTTCCATTTCTATGCAATAAACAAAGTGCGGATTGAACTAACCCTTTTTTAATATGGAGGGTTTCACATAATTTACCCATTCATGTGATTTAATAATAAAGTCATATGATTTTATTCCTAATTAAAATTAAAATGATATTTAGGTTTTCGAGATGTTTTATTTGATTGGTAATATGATTTTTTCGAATTTTATAAGCTTTTTAAATTTTATATATTTTTTACGAATTTTATATATTTTTTATAAATTTATATGTTTTCTTTCGAATTTTAGATGTTTTTTTTACTAATTTTATATATATTTTTACGAATTTTAAATATTGTTTTGAAATTTTATATGTTTTTTAATTTAATTTAATTTTTTTCAAATTTAATATATTTATTACAAATTTTATATATTTGTTTACGAATTATATATATATATTTTAATTTTATATGTTTTTTTACGAATTTTATATATGTTTTCAAATTTTATATGCTTTTTTTTACGAATTTTATATATATGTTTTCGAATTTTATATATATTTTTACGAATTGTATATATATTTTTGAATTTTATATGTTTTTTTGAATTTTTTTATTTTTTTTACGAATTATGTAAATATATGTTTTTAATTTTATATGATTTTTTTTAATTAAATTAAATTTCAGGGATATTTTGATCCAAAATTATAAAGAGGGGGACAAGTTGATATATTTTGGTAATCATAGAGAGATTTTCTATATAGAAGGAGGATAAAATGATATTTTTTAAAATCACAGATGATTTACTGAAATTAACTCATGGTTATATTATCCATACACTGCTGTATCCACTCCATCTCACTGTCTGCTTTTTATATATTTATAAATATATATATATTCTTTCGTTTGACGTTTTATATATTTAAAAAGAGGCAACATTAAAATAAGACTTCAACAAGACTGATGAGAGCTGTGGGATGTTTGGAACCGATTGTTGATCTTTGTGTTCACTGGTGTACTACTAAACCTCGAATATATCGAATCAATACTTGGCCTTTGTTGTTATAACTTTATATATAACATGTTATCGTGATATATTACGTGCTCCTTTGTTGATGATGTTATTCGAGTTTTTCAAAAAAAAGGCAAATAAAAAAACAAAAGAAAAAGGAGATAGGGAAAAAAAATAGTTTATTAAACTTAGCTTTTGGTCAATTAAAAATAAAAAATTGAAAGGATTGAAAGTTCCAAAAATTGAACAGAATTGCTTCTACCAACCCTTACTACACAAAAAATAAATTGAATGTGTCCAACTACTACATATATTAATTAGTTTATTGGTTATTACGCCAAATATATTATATATATATATATATATATATATATATAATATTACAAGTAGAAAATAAATTCCACTTATCTTGAAGGCATATTCGAGGTTCCAAAATTACCATCATGCCAACATAACAATCAACTCATTGATGTCTAATAACTCATCAACGATTATTGTATATGTTTTGTAGTTACAGGGATAATAAAATATCACAATGCAAATTAAATTAATTATTTACTTGACGCAATGATGTCGTGACTCATTAGCCAATTCCACATTAGCAAATTAATGTCCTCACTTACTTATTACTCCATTTAATACTCTCTTGAATTTTAATCATTCTTAGCATTAAACCCTTGGATCATTATCCTTTGTTGATGATCCTATTCGAGTTTTCCAAACAAAGGCAAATAAAAGAACAAAAGAAAAAAGAGGCAGAGAAAAAACACATTTTATTAAATTCAGCTTTTGGTTGATTAAAAATAAGAAATTAAAAGGATTGAAAGTTCCAAAAATTGAACAAAATCGCTTCTACCAACTCTTACTACACAAAAAATAAATTGAATTTGTCCAACTACGACATATATTAATTAGTTTATTAGTTATTACGCCAAACATATTATATATATATATATATATATATATATATATATATAATATTACAAGTAGAAAAGAAATCCAACTTATCTTGAAGGCATATTCGAGGTTCCAAAATTAATACCATGCCAACACAACAATCAACTCATTGGTGTCTAATAGCTCATCAATAATTATTGTATATGTTTTATAGTCACATAGATAATAAAGGATCACAATGCAAATTAAATTGATTATTTACTTGACATGGTATGTAGCAACCGCAACGGTGTCGTGATTCATTAGCCAATTCCACATTAGCAAATTAAAGTCATCACTTATTTATTACTCCATTTAATACTCTATTGGATTTGAATCATTTTCAGCATTAAATCCTAGCTTTTTTCTTTTCTTTTCTTAAAAAAAAAAGGATAGGATCATTTTCCTTTGTTGATGATTCTATTCGAGTTTTCCATAAAAAGACAAATAAAAAATTAAAATCAAAAGAGGCAGAGAAAAAACACAGTTTATTAAACTCAACTTTTGGTTGATTAAAAATAAGAAATTAAAAGGATTGAAAGTTCCAAAAATTGAACAAAATCACTTCTACCAACTTTTACTACACAAAAAATAAATTGAATTTGTCCAACTACTACATATATTAATTAGTTTATTAGTTATTACACCGAACACATTATATATAATATTACAAGTAGAAAAGAAATTCCACTTATCTTGAAGGCATATTCGAGGTTCCAAAATTAACACCATGCCAACACAACAATCAACTCATTGGTGTCTAATATTTCATCAACGATTATTGTATATGTTCTGTAGTGACAGAGATAATAAATGATCAGAATGCAAAATTAACTTGCAACAAGTCTTATAATTAATCTCGTAATTATCTAGATGAACATGGTTAAATGCAATAAACCCCCTATACTATGATCAAATTTGCAAATAACTCCCCTGAACTATAAATTGTGCAACAAACCCCCCCAAACATTTTTGCAAAATGCCCCATTTTCTTAAAAAAGTTTCATAAATGACCTAAATGCCTTATTTTTTTATAAGAAATGTTATTTAATATATTTTTCTTATTGACTTAGATTATGAAATAATTGAGAGTAATTTGAGGAGATATTCTTCATTCGAACTTATATAGAATTACAAATGATTTTTAAAATTTTATGTTTTGAATCATTCTTTTAGGTTGTTTACATAAGAATTAAATAAAATTCTAAAATTCTTAGCTAATTAATTAAAATTATTTATATATATAACATGAGAAATTTAAAAGGTGATAATTATCTAAGTAATTTGTGATTTAGTTTTGAATATATTTCTATGGAAAGAAGTTTTCATTTGGCATAAAAAAAAATGGGATCATGAGTTTTTATTATTTAAATCAAACTAAATTTTAATAACAAGTTAATTAATTTTAAAATAAAATAATTACAACTTACAACTTTAGTTTTTTAGTATTTAAGAGTATATTTACTCTAATACATTTAAGGTGAATGGTATAATTAATATTCTAACTAAGAGAAATGATATTTATATAATTTAAAAAATTAACAAATATAATAATAAGGGTAAGATAGTCTTTTGAAATAGAATTTGGGCAAATTGCAACAAATTGATAATTGAAGGGGGTTTCTTTTAGTTCAGGGGGTTAGTTGCAAAAGTGAAATAATTCAGGAGGATTTATTGCACTTTACCCTAAAAACTTGGGCATGAATGATAAAGATTGACGAACAACTATATTAATTTATAAGATATGTTTGAATTCTATTAAAATATATAAGATAAAAATGACATCATGATGGAAAATAATACTTCCTCCGTCCCAAAATAAGTGTTCACATTTGACTTTTCAATATATTTTTTTGTATTTTGGGTTTTTAAATTTGTCATTTGAAAATATAATATAGTTTTAGTTTATAGTGGAACCCATTATTTTATAAAGTTAATGAAGAAAGATAAGTTGGGAAAGTATAAGATTATATTGTATTGAGATTCGAAATTGGACACTTATTTTGAGACGGATAAAATTATGAAAGTGAACACTTATTTTGGGACTTGGGAGTATATCCCATCTATTATTAATTGGATGTCCTCATTCATGGGATACGAAGATAATTCAAAATATTACTTACCTAATAAGCATGATTTAATTAAGGATTAAGTTTCCAAAATCAAGCTAAAATGGGTTTATCCCTCACGTGGTCAACGAGTAGTCTAAGGTAAGAAGAGTAGTTTGATTAAGAGCATGGGAAGTGGATTCGCATCGCAAGGGAATAAACCAATTGCAAATGTGTTAAAAAAGAAAAAATCAATTGCAAATGAATCATGTTTGTTAATTACTATGCAAAAGTTAATTAATTGGGAGTGATTTTTTTCCCCCAAATAAATTCATTTTCATTCATTGGTTTTGAGGTGAGATGTCCAGCGTGGCTAAAGTGGCCTTTGGAGGCCAGCAAAAGGCGGACTCAAGCATAGTTATTAAAGCTTCGTATGGTATGCGAGATTTGATAGGATTTGGGGGGAAAAAGAAAGAAGAAATAATAATGTTATAGTGTTTGAGTTGATTTTTTGAAGAGAAAATAAATGATTTGGAGGGATAAATCTATAATTAGTGTTATTCTTCAAAAAATGAGAAGATTTGAAAAGAAAATAAAAGATAACTTTAATAAAACTAACCTCTATAATTAAAATAACAATTTTATTAACTAAATGATATACTAGTAATTTAATATTTTTTATTTTTTTATTTTTTTTCATTTAACTTATCCAAAAAAAAATAATATCATATTTTTTTCTTTCATAATCTATGCAAACATAAATTTAAAATATTATTATTATTATTTTTCCTTCCTAACTAATGTCATCCTTTTTTTTCTTTTTTTTCATTTAACTAATGTCTAGACAAACCCTAAACCATATGCCAGCCCATGTATGCCGTATGCGGCGAGTTGTCGCCGTTTGAATATGCGACTTCGAGTCCATATTCCCATAACACCTCCTCTATATATTTATATTATCCATACACTGCTGTATCTACTCCATCGCCCTGCTTTATGTCTGAATAATATATATATATATATATATATATACACATACATGTTCTTTCTTTTGAGGTATTTAAAAAGAGGCAACATTAAAATAAGACTTCAAGTCGAACACTGACCACTTCACAACGAAATGGCCTCATGCATGGTTTTTTTTTTTTTTTTTTTTGTGTGTTCGTTGTGTCCAAAACCTTGAATATATCGAATCAATACTAGAATTTTGTGTGTGTTCATTGTGTTTATGTATAAAATCGTGATATAATAAAATTGTTTAAGTATATCTTGATGTCGTGTTTTATTTTCATAAAATTTAAATATAATTTTATTTAGGTTTTGCGTGTGATTGCTCATTTTAAGTTTATAAATTATAGGATAGAGCAAAATAATTAGCAGTGGAGTTGATTATTTCTTATTACAACAAAAAAATAATAATAATAACAATAAATAGTTCAGACTGTCATACATATCATATAGTACAAAAAATTCAGGTTGTGCAAAGTACTGTTGGAATAAGAAAAAAAAAGGGTTTGTTCCCTAATCCATATCCTTTTATCCTATATAATCTCTCTGTCCTGTCCTAAAATACACAGTTGTTCATTTATTTTATTTTATTTTTCAATCTCAAAAATACTTGGAACAACATATATCACATTAAGGTCATGTTTGACATATCTTTTATTTTTAGCTTTTCGAAAAAGAAAAAAAGAAATAGAAGTTGTTTTGAGAATTTGGTACCCTTAGTTTCTTTAAAACATTTTTCCAGGTCTCATAAGCTTTTTAAAAATTTCTGTCAAACAACGTTCAAAACAACTTTTTCTTTCAGGAAACCCAAAAAAATATTTGAAAAGTCAATTTAAACATAGCCTAAATAACAAATGCGTTTGAAAATTTATTTTTCTGAGTACATGCATAGACAAACTTGAAAGAATAACTTATATTACTTTAAAAAAAAAAGGACAATGCACTAATTGCATTTGCAGGTCCTCTTATAATTCAACCTTTTCTACAATGAACACTTAGGCGCTTGAAAAAGGGAAATGTTATAATGTATGAAAAAATCACGAGACATATTTCTATTTGTTTTTGGAGAATTAACTCGCCTAATAAGAGTTCTACCTAAGACTGCTATTTATAGAGGTACTGATTTGTAAGACCAAAATTTTAATTTGCTCAATTTCAAGTGGAAATGGTAATTGTAAAACAAACTTTTCTTTCTTCTAATATTCTGTTTTTATCATTTTTTCAATCATCAACCTTCAATTTCAAGTCTTGAACATTCCCTAATAAAGATAATCATTGTAATTTAAGATTTTATTTTATTTAATTCTTTATTTATTTTTAAAGGATATCACTCATCGTTTTGAAACACACTTAATCAATTAGACCAAAATAAATGAATAAATTTTTTCTTTGAGGGAAGCTTTGACGCTATATTTGGTACGCATGAATAGAATATTCATTTAAATTCATACGTTAGTTTGATATGTATTTTAAAGTGCGAATGGTTGTTCTTGTAGAAATAAAAATTCATTCTAAAGAATTAACGTCAATTGCATAAATAAAACCTATGAAGTAAGCCTTTCACTCCCTTCCAAAACTAATATATATAATATTTAATTTTTTATTTAGTAATAATCTATTTAATAAAATATAGTAATTTCGTTTTCATTCTTATTATATTCCATTTTTTCCGCTCCCACCTTCTTTCCATTCCAACATACCAAGCGCAAAAGTGAGAACTTTGAACAGGCATATATAATTTTTTAGTCACGTGCAATCTAACTTAATATTATTTTTTTAATTAACAAAAAAAAAACTATGTACAAACAGGTCTGGTTACCAACGGATTTTGCAGGAAACCCGAACTCGTATCGGGTTTTGATTTTCGAATCCAAACCCGCCCCATTCGGGTTGGACCGAGTCAGACCATTTTGCCATCTCTAGTGAAAATGGTTTAGATATGGTCCAGATTCAATGAACATTTGCTAAATTAGATGATTAAACAATTAATTTTGAAAAATGATAAAGATCTTTCTTACCAGCCTCATTGAGATAAAAAAAGAATACTTAAAATACTATTATATTTTTTTATTTTTACAAGAGAATTTATCTAGTAGAATACAATATATTGTAAAGAAGTTAGACACATTACATTGCAGTTTTAATATATTCCATTTCTTATTTTAACACAATTATTTTATATTTTATACACATTTATTTTAAACTTTAACATATACTTAATGTGTCAAAATTATGAACAAATATATTATATATTATCGTAATGTGTTGGAAATATCTTTTCAACACGATGTTTTTAGCTTTAAAACACTAGAATTCTATTTCTACTTATATACATGTATTTAGATTTTATTTTAAAATATTGAACAAAAATTTTAAAACTGATTGTATGCCTTTTTGGTTTTGTTTTTTTGTTTTTCTTCTTCATGCTAAACTACACCAGAAGATACATGGATTATTGATCCAAGAACGATTATCTATATGTTTGAGATAGTTTCTGCTTATGCTTTTATACAGAAAAAAAAGAAACACAAGTCATTTTGAAAAGCTGGTGCCCCCTAACAACTTCAAAATGTTATTCCAAAGTTCAGAAAGTCTTCTAAATTTTTTGCCAAACACTATTTAATAAATAAGTTTCCTCCAAAAAACCAAAAATAATTTTTGAAAATCCAATCCAAACAAGGCACACGTCTAGATCCATTCACTGTATATTATTAGATCTTATCAACCATATATAATACTTGTTTAATATTGTTTTATAGTTTAATTTACAACATGGATTATCTAATAATAAAGTTTATCTTAATCTTCATACTAACTTTAGGTTATGTTCTTTGGTGAACATACCCCTTATTCCATCTCCCTTCATGCACGACCACACTTTCCCCAAGAATGCAGAGATCAACCTTTCAATGGGCGTGACTCGATGAGATCGAAGACAATGTCTGGGTGAATCGATAAGATGAGAATGAATTGTGTCTTAATCAGAGTAGGATGAGTAAGTGGTTGAGATTGAAGGCTTGGAGTAAGTCCATGAAACCACGTAGTACAAAAAGAATATTGGTCTTAAAGGTTTTTTAATTTATACTTTGTTGTTGCCAAACAAGTCCCTATTAATTTGTTAATGAATTTTTTTTTTTCATTTTGGCATTTTTTTTTAAAAAAAATAGACTTTTTGGCACATTATGATATAAATGTGGTTAAAAATACACCCCTTTAGTGAGAGTCTTGTAGACCGTTAGTAATGAAACGCCTTTTAGTAAATGTTTTATTAGACCGTCACTAATAGTATGTTCTTTGGTGACATATTTTTAGACCGTAACTAAAGAAATGTCACTAAACACATTTTCTTGTAATGCAAAATCATACTTTCACAAATTCATTTTATTTTTATTCTTCATCCGTATATATGCATGCATTCAACCCTTATATTTGTATTGTATACAAAAGTCAAATAATTATTCAATTAACATAATTAACTTATTAAATTAATTAATTTAATATTTTTTTGTGTATCTTGCACGTTTGCTCATGAAAGTAGTGTGAAATGCAGGTGTGTGAATGTGTGAAATGCAGGTGTGTATGAGAGAGACATGTAATATTTTTGGATGTTGATGCGCATGTTAGATAAGAAAATGACATTTCGTAATTTGCATTTGTGGGAAATAAATTGATTATTTACTTGACATGTATGTGGCAACCGAAACGGTGTCGTGACTCATTAGTCAATTCCAGATTAACAAATTAATGTCATCACTTGCTTATTACTCCACTCTCTTGGATTTGAATCATTCTCAGCATTAAATCCTAATTTTTTCTTCCTTTCTTGAAAAAAAAGAAAAAAGGATAGGATCATTATCCTTTGTTGATGACCCTATTCGAGTTTTCCAAAAAAAGGCAAATAAAAAAACAAAAGAAAAAAGAGACAAAGAAAAAAACACAGTTTATTAAACTCAATTTTTGATTGATTAAAAATAAGAAATTAAAAGGATTGAAAGTTCCAAAAATTGAACAAGATCGCTTGTACCAACTCTTACTACACAAAAAAATAAATTGAATTTGTCCAACTACTACATATATTAATTAGTTTATTAGTTATTACGCCAAACATATTATATATATATATATATATATATATATATATATATATATATATTACAAGTAGAAAAGAAATTCCATTTATCTTGAAAACATATTTGAGGTTCCAAAATTACCACCATGCCAACACAACATTAATATAACTTACTGATGTCTAATAGCTCATCAACGATTATTATATATGTTCTGTAATGATAGAGATAATAATAAAAAAATCAATTTCTTGAAGGCATATTCGAGGTTCTAAAATTACCACTATGCCAACACAACAATCTAACTCATTGGTATCTAATAGCTCATCAACGATTATTATATATGTTCTGTAATGACAGAGATAATAAAAAGAAATTCAATTTCTTGAAGGCATATTCGAGGTTCCAAAATTACTACTATGCCAACGCAACAATCTAACTCATTGATGTCTAATAGCTCATCAACGATTATTATATATGTTTTGTAATAACAGAGATAATAAAAAGAAATTCAATTTCTTGAAGGCATATTCGAAATTCCAAAAATTACCACTATGCCAACACAACAATCTAATTAATTGATGTCAAATAATTCATCAATGATTATTATATATGTTGTGCAATGACATAGATAATAAGGGATCAAAATGGAAATTAACTTGCAATTCAAGTCTTATAATCTCGTAATGACTGACGAGTAGCGACTACATTAATCTATAAGACATGTTTGAATTCTATTAAAATAAGATATAAGTGATATCATGATGGATAATAATATATGCCATCCACTATTAATTGGATGTCCTCATTCATGGGGTATGAAAATAATTCAAAATATTACTTACCTAATAACGCATGATTCAATTAAGGATTAGCATTCCAAAATCAACCTAAAATAGGTTTATCCATCACGTGGCCAACGAGTGGTCTAAGATAAGATCATAAGAGTAGTCGAGTTGATTGAGAAGAGCATGCGAAGTTGATTCGCATCGCAAGGGGATAAACCATAATTAAAAAATTAATCTAAAACCTAAGGACATGCAATATATATAGGACAATACTTAGGTCTTCATGATCAAGGACGACTTTTTGCTGATGTGGTGTAATACAAATCGGATATGTAGTCTCAAATTTTTTTTAAAAGAAAATGACTTTGATTTGTATATTTATGAATTTTTTATATCCAACTTTCTTTTTAAAAATATTTTAGCCACGTATCCAAATTATATTGATCTTCATGGGACAAGATCCAAGTATTGACGATATATTCATCATTATTATATAGTATATGCAATTGCAAATGAATCATGTTGTTAATTACTATGGAAGTTAGAGGATTGGGATTGAAATATTTTTTTTTCAAGAAATTCATTGTCGTTTTCATTAATTTATTGGTTTTGCAACTATCTCGTCATATTAATTTATTGGTTTTGCAATTATCTCATAGTGTATTATGGAGTCATTCGTATTGTTAGATTTGTATGTGAAAGTTTTGTTTTTGGGTAAATAAATAATATTGTATGTGACAGTTATACTATTGTAGTGGGTAAAAAAATCTTGAGAGAGGAAATAGAAAGAAGGTGGAACCCATGAATTATTACTTATCAAGCATTGCAAATAAATAATATCCCAAGTGAATTATTACTTATCAAGCATTGCAATAAACCCATGAATTATTTTATATCCTAATTTCTAAACTAATAAACTCTTTTGATTATCGGAAAAAAAGGAAAAATAAAATAAAAGAGAGAGAGAAAACACTTGACATTATTAACTTAGAGTTCTCGACAGGACTAGTGACTGATCCATCTAAGAACTAGTAGGGGCCATGACCCCTACCGATATATATATATATATATATATATATATTTTACTCTAAAATTTTGGATATTTAGCATTTTGTCCCCATTAGATTTTTTTTTTTCATTAGATACCACATAATTTAGATTTCTTTATAACTAAACTCCCATTGAAAATTTATTTTAAACTCCACTGAAATAAATATATGTCATTTATACCCTAAAAATTCACTGTAATTTTTTTTAGCCCCCACTGAATTAGATCTCTAAATTCGTCATTGAACATGACCCATTCATGATAGAGCACTTCTTTATCAAATTCATTTTACCAATTAAGATCTTTTGCCAAAGTATGATTCTATTTAGGGTGCTGTGATATGCGGATATTCTTAACAAAAAGTAATCAAACTTAGACCAAGTTTTAAACAAATTTATGTAATTTGTTTTAGTATGATTCTATATTTAATATTCATAAAAAGGAAAGAATTCAATAAAATCTAAAACCATTATAAGAAAAAAAAAATCGAAAAATATTGTAACTATTAATAAGAGATATATATCAATTTTTATATTAATTAGCAATCTGAACCTCCAATTGGCATCCTAATAATGATCCCGTAGAAGGATTGAGATTGTGGACGTGGCAAAAGTGGCCCTTTGTAGTTAAGGTTGTTCAGGACCGGTTCCGGTTTCGGTTCTGTCTGGAACCTAAGCCGAACCAATTTTTTCGGTTCTTGAAAAATCGGAACGGGAACGGAACCGGAACCGAATCGAAAAATCGGTTCGGTTCCGGCTCCTTCTATATTTATTTATTTTTTTTAAAACTCTCAATTTTATAAAATAATATAATTATAAAGTAGAGTATTTGAATTAAAGTAAACTCAAAACCAAATATATAATTGGTGGAATAAAAAAAATAGTTTGGATTTGTATTGTTATTGAAATTAGTGGAGGTTTATTGCTAGTTTTTTTGGCTAATAATAAAAAATATATATTAAAAAAAAAAAACCGGTTCCGATTTGATTTCGCAGAGCCGGAACTGGAACCGAACCAAAATTTTCGATTCTTGAAATTTTAGAATCGGAACCAGAACCGAACCCCTATGAACCAAACCGAACCGCCGGTTCCTGAACACCACTATTTATAGTTCACCAAACCCAAATCATGAAGTGTGACGTGGAAGGATTGAGGTGAGACTGTCGACGTGGCAAAAGTGGCCTTTGGAGTTCAGCAAAAGCCAGTCTCAGAACATAGTTATTAAAGCATATGCCAGCCCATGTAGGCGGCGAGTTGTCGCCGTTAGAATTTGCGACTTCGAGTCCATATTCTCATAAGTCAAAAGTTTAGCCTTTGATGGCTTGGTTTTTGAGCCAAAATATAAAATTATGGTGTACCAAATTATTGATTTTTTTATCTCTTGACATGATTTGGAGCCAAAATATTAAATCATGGTGTGTGTGAGTGTGTTATGTTATATATATATATATATATATATATATACAAACACACACATAACTATATTACATATATATTTATTTAATTAAAAATATCATTTAATTAAATTAAATAACTAAATAAAAGTTATCAAATAATAAAAATTAATTATTAATTAATAGTAAATAAATAAATATTGAGTAATAAATATTTAAAAATAATAAATCAAGTAAAACCAAATAAATAACAAACAAAAATATTATAATTATTAATTAATAATAAATAAATAAATATTGAGTAATAAATATTTAAAAATAATAAATAAAGTAAAACCAAATAAATAATAAACAAAAATATTATAATAAATAATTAATAATAAATTAATAAATATTGAGTAATAAATATTTAAAAATAATAAATAAATTATTACCAAATAAATAATAAACAAAAATATTATAATTAATTAATTAATAATAAATAAAATAAAATCAAGTAAATAATAAACAAAAATATTATAAATAAATAATTAATAAAAATAATACCAATTCTACAAAATTTCATTTCATACTTGTAAGTGTCAAATTTCACTCACATCAAAGATCTCCCCTTATTCAGGCTCAAATGGCCATATTTATACATTTGTGTTTGTGGATCATGGCCTAAGTTCATGGGGTCATGATCCACTCTCTTAATAACTATCCACTTTCCTTGTGTAGTGGGTTGTTACTCCCTTTTTAAGGGAGTGGCTTAATGTTGATGGTCCCACTTATATCTGGTGGGCTCAAATACATGGGCTGCTCTCTATCTACATTTTACATGGGCTCAATATACCTTGGGCCTAATAAATGGGCATGGGCCTATAATTTTCACTATTTACAATACTAATTCTACCAAATATGATTTGATTTTTCAGCTTTAATTTTTTTCACACCAAAATCATCTGCACCAAACATGATTTCAGTTCAAAATAAAATTACACTAAACCCAACTCAACACAATCCAAACCAACCAAAAAACAACATTGTCCGCATCGGTTGCCAAAGATGCAGTATATGTTTATATTATCCATACACTGCTGTATCTACTCCATCTCACTGTCTGCTTTTTATATATATATATATATATATATATATATATATTCTTTCGTTTGAGGTTTTATATATTTAAAAAGAGGCAACATTAAAATAAGACTTCAACAAGACTGATGAGAACTGTGGGATGTTTGGAACCGATTGTTGATCTTTGTGTTCACTGGTGAACTACTAAACCTCGAATATGTCGAATCAATACTTGGCCTTTGTTGTTATAACTTTATATATAACATGTTATCGTGATATATTACGTGCTCCTTTGTTGATGATCCTATTCGAGTTTTTCAAACAAAGGCAAATAAAAAAACAAAAGAAAAAGGAGATAGAGAAAAAACACAGTTGATTAAACTCAGCTTTTGATTGATTAAAAATAAGAAATTAAAAGGATTGAAAGTTCCAAAAATTGAACAAAATTGCTTCTACCAACTCTTACTACATAAAAAATAAATTGAATTTGTCCAACTACTATATATATTAATTAGTTTATTGGTTATTACGCCAAACATATTATATATATATAGTATTACAAGTAGAAAATAAATTCCAATTATCTTGAAGGCATATTCGAGGTTCCAAAATTACCATCATGTCAACATAACAATTAACTCATTGGTGTCTAATAACTCATCAACGATTATTGTATATGTTTTGTAGTCACAGAGATAATAAAATATCACAATGCAAATTAAATTGATTATTTACTTGACTTGGTATGTAGCAACCGCAACGGTGTCGTGACTCATTAGCCAATTCCACATTATAAAATTAATGTCTTCACTTACTTATTACTTGTAAATGCCTAAAAATGCACAACACAATAGCAATAATCCTTTATTTAATTTTTGTTTTCCTTATATACATTTCCCTTTTGGGCTTTAGGCACATTAGGGCAATACCACTTTAATTACATCACCATGACATCATTATCATTATTTCTAAAGAAGTTTGGACTGTAATGGGCTTAGCTTTCAGGCTTGTGAGCACCTTCTTGGGCCAACGACCTGATGGACCAATGATTGATGGGCTTGGGAATTTCCACATTTACAGAGGCCCTCTTCTTGGTGACGGGCCTTCGAGCAGTCAGACCCATTACCAATGAGATAAAGTGGAAATTGAGGTGCATTCATCTTGTCGGGGTGACGTGGTAGGTCTCTTTAATCATGATAGCCGTCCCAGCATTCAACCACTTGAAGTTCATGTATCAGGTCACCTCGATTTGTGGAATGGGGGCTAAGGAGGCGCACGTAAAACAATATGACACTTCGCTTCTCGAGCACACGACTTTTCGAACATTTCAAAAACCTCTATAAATATCCATTGCATTTGCTGAAAAATCATTGTATTTCAAAGCCACTTGCTCTCAGAAAACTCTCTGCAACTTGAGTTCTTTGCTTATCATTGCCAGAATACGCTCATTCTTCCGGGAGAACTCACGAACTCTCATCGGGATTCATCCTAGAGTAAGTTCTCTTCCTTCAACTTTCCTACCTTTCTGTTGGTATGTTTGATAGTGATGACACCCGGTCGCGTAGAGACCGTCTCCCCTCTTCTGTGGACCCAGATGTTTCCCTTAGCTCTCCATCGGTAGAGGTGGTTAGAACGGTTGAATCTAGTCCCCCTGAGGTTAACCAAAACGCTGCAGCGAGTGAGGATCCGACTGTAGGGAAACCGGGAGATCAATTTTATGCCGATCCCCTCCCTCCTGCACATAGGGTAGAAACGGTATTGAAAAGGCTGAGGGTTAAATGCGGGATACCCGATGGGGTAATCATTAAAAATTATCCCAAAAAATATGATTTCAGGAAAGGTGAGGGGGTCATGGATCATCAGATTCTACTGTCAGCCTTCCACCTTCAGGTTCTTAGATTCCCGATCCACCATTTCTTCCTTTATACCCTAGCTACCTTGGGTCTGGCTCCGCTTCAAGTGGGGCAGAACTTTTTCAGGATCGTGGCTATGCTCCTGATAATTAATTGGGAGCTAGGTCTTGATCTTGGTCTGGCTGAGCTCCTGTTCTGTTATAAGATACATGACCAAAAGGACTGTAGGGGTCGGTACAATCTTTTTCCTTTGAGTGGGAGAAAGATTTGTGATGGCACTGAGAAGTCCAACAAGGGGTGGAAAGAAAGAATGATTCTGGTAAGCGGGAATTGGAGGTTTCCTGGCTCATCGTGATTTAAAGCCCCCGGTGAATTTGACAAACCCTTACTCCCTTCCTTCAAACCATTTCATAGGGGGTCGTGCTATTGCGAGCAGTGCAATGATAAGTTGGGCCTTCATGTGCTTGAGTTTCTGGGAGCACCCGACCACTTTAAAACTCCAACTTACATCAGATCCCGGTTTGACCTCCTTAAATCTAAAATTTGGGGACAGCCCCTGAGGATGTGTAGTAATTATCTGACGGGTTCTAATTTGCAGGCCTTGTCAACAGAAGGAAATAATACGATGCTGAGGATCCCGATGCCCGTCCTTAAGAGGAAGGCTAAACGAGCAACGAGCCCTTAAACGAACCCTCAAGCACCGGAAAAGGTCCAAGACGATCAACAGGCTCAGAGTACTCCAGCTTCTTCCTCTGGGGCAGTCGCTCCGGCATTGATGGGAAACGTTCAAGTTGCTCCACCTCCTCCTTCGAGAGTAAGTACTGCCGGATCGCCCATCGTCATTTCTTCGGGAGAAATACCCGTTCCCAGGTCACGATAAATCGAGGGGGGGAGTCAAATCTGATGGGAACACCTCATCCCCGATCTGAGGACCTGACCATAATCCCTGATCGATCAGTTAGGCCCCGCCTGACTACAGTGTCTTCACCGAGCATAGTGGCGGAGACTGAGGCTGTAACTAATGATGAGTGACGAGTCCCATGGGCACCGAAGATAATACTTCCTGGTGGCGAATTATTGGTCAGGGGATCTGAAACCATCGACAATGATGTTGTTCTTCGGGCAATGGGCTTTCATATCTGGACCCCTGCAGACCGAAAAAAGCTGAAGTAGGTTGATCGGATGGATTTGGCTATGGTTGGTCCGAAGATTGCAATTAAGATACGTTTTTGACACTATGTTCCTTCAGTCATCTTTGTAATTCTTCACATTATTTATTGATTTTTCTAACACTTGCGTTTTGGCAGATGCTCTACTTGACCCAAGCCTACAACGCCAAGATGGAAGAGGACACAAGGCTGCTCAGCAAATCTAATGAGCTCCTGAAGGTGAGGGAATATGCCAGACAAAAGGCTACCTCCTTGTTGTTAATATCCAATGAAAAATTGGAGGTTCAGACAATGAGGGCAATCACTGCAGAGTAATAGTTTCGGGCTACCGGTGATCAGGAAATGGAAGTGGTACAGCGGGCCCTATTCGCTGAAACAAAGGCTCTGAAGATTGAGAACGAGGGTCTGGAGGTTGATAATGAGGGCCTGAGGACCTCCAAAGCAAAACTTCTGGAGGAGAAAGTGGAAACTGAGCATCTCCTGGCAGTAGAGAGGTCAACGGTGCAGATGTGCCATCGAGGTGACAACTAGATGTACAAGCGCCTCTGTGACACTGCCCAACATAGGATCGGGTAAGGATGGATGACATGCTTCAAGGACATTCAGAAACCTGTTGAGAAGAGGGAATTCGCCTCGGTGGAGGAGCTGGATGAATCTCTAGGCATTGCTCCACCGTATGATGATCCGGTTGGAGGTCCCGATGACATTCGCTTATGTGAATTCCTCACCAAGCCTCTTCCGGGGTCCACGTCCGACTTTGCTCCTCCTGTCCTCGTTGGGGCTATTGTTCCTGTTAGCTCATATGCAGGGGGCGCTGATGCTGGCACTTAGGATAGGATTCCTCATATGGTAACACATTTTGTAAGCCTCGGCCATCGGGGCCCATTTTTAAATGAAAGATCATTTTAGATTATTTTGCCCTTGTCCGATTTACCTTTTCAATACTTAGATTATTTTATCCAAAATAGTATTATCTTTCGGGCATTTCAAGCCATGCGGTGGGGAAGAAAATACTCTATTCTGTTTTGCAATTTGCGTTCTCTTCAGGATCTGTGTTGTGTCTTTTGGGCGCTCCAGGCCATGCGATAGACAAAACAACACTTAGTTTATTTTTGCCAACTTTGATCTCTTCAGGATCTGTGCAAATTTGATCTCTTCATGATATATGTTGTGTCTTTCGGGCTCTTCAGGCCATACGATAGACAAAGCAACACTTAGTTTATTTTTGCCAACTTTGATCTCTTCAGGATCTGTGCAAATTTAATCTCTTCAGGATCTGTGTTGTGTCTTTCGGGCACTTCAAGCCATGCAATAGACAAAGCAACACTTAGTTTATTTTTGCCAACTTTGATCTCTTCAGGATCTATGCAAATTTGATTTCTTTAGGATATGTGTTGTGTGTTTCGGGCACTTCAGGCCATGCGATAGACAATGCAACACTTGGTTTATTTTTTTGCAGACTTTGATCTCTTCAGGATCTGTGTTGTGTCTTTCGGGCACTTCAGGCCATGTGATAGACAATGCAACACTTGGTTTATTTTTTTGAAAACTTTGATCTCTTCAGGATCTGTGTTGTGTCTTTCGGGCACTTCAGGCCATACGATAGATAATGCAACACTTGGTTTATTTTTTTGCAAACTTTGATCTCTTCAGGATCTGTGTTGTGTCTTTCGGTCACTTCAGGCCATGCGATAGACAATGCAACACTTGGTTTATTTTTGTATTAGTAGATATTTATAAGCTATTTTGCCATAGAAATGATTTTTTTATTGATCGGGTGCTATAGCCTTTTTTACAAAAAGATCAAAATAAAAGCAAAACTTGGTACTTTACGGGTAGTACCTCTTCAGGCGAGAGGCGTTCTGGGAGTTTGGTTCCATTCCGCCATCAATATTCCTTCGGACGCGGTATACCCCGCGACCGATGACTTCGGTAATGGTGTACGGGCCCTCCCAAGGCTCCCTGAGCTTGCCTACGAGCCTGTTTTTTTGCCTAAGGACCATGTCTCTGACCTAGAACTCTCTTATTTTGACTTTTTGGTTGAAGTGGTTCCGAACGCGCTGTTGGTAGGCGGCCAGCCTGATCCCGGCGGCCTCCCTTCTTTCATCTAGTAGATCAAGGTTTTGAGTCAAGCGCTGGTTATTTGGTCTTTCAACTCAGGCCTGGCCCCAGAGGGTTGGAACCCTGACCTCCATTGGGATCACAACCTCAGCGTCGTATGCCATGGCAAAGGGGGTCTCCCCAGTGGGTTGTCTGGGAGTCGTTCTGTATGACCATAGCACTTCAGGTAGTTTCTCGAGCCAAGCCCCTTTGGCTTCCTCAAGCTTTTTGGCCAAGGTGCTGAATATGGTTCGATTTGTCCTTTCCGCCTGTCCGTTCCCTTGTGGGTACCCGATGGAAGACGTACTCTGGTTGATACCATGCTCGGAAAATAACACTCTCACTTATTTGTTGTCGAGATTTGTCCCATTATCCATTAAGATTGTCTTTGGTAGCCCGAATCTGCATATTATGTGGGTCCATATGAATTTGATGACGTGGCCCCTCTTGATGGTGGGATAAGCCTCAGCTTCTACCCATTTGGTGAAGTAATCAGTGGCTAGAAGGATATAGGCATTTGACCGAATTACCTTTGGGAGAGGTCCCACGATATCCATTCCCCACCGGGCGAATGGGTGCGGTTCTATGGTGGGATATAAGAACTCAGGCGGTCGATGGATAACATCTCCGTGCATCTGGCATGGCTTGCACCTTCGGACGTACTTTTCGGCATCCTGTGACAGATATGGCCAAAAGTATCCTTGAGAGAGTATCTTATGGGCAAGGGATCTACCTCCGGAGTGGTTCCCGCAAGATCCACTATGAATATCCTGCATCACCGCTCTTGATTCTGATGGCGTAATACATTTCAAGTAAGGACCTGAGAAGGATTTTTGGTAAAGTTACCCGTTTATAACTAAATATCGGGCCGAATTCCTCTTGATCCTGTGAGCTTCAGCTTTGGTCTCTGGGAGTGTTCCATTTCTTAGGTAATCCATCAGGGGATCCATCCAGCTGGGCTCCCATGGGATAAGCATCCATTTTTGGATCTATTGTCTCGTATTCGCCTCTAATTTGTTGAACGACTAGCTGAGAGTCGTTGTGCACCACCATGGCCTGGATCTAGAGGCTTCGGGCTACCCTCAAGCTAGATATGACTGCTTCATACTCTGCCTCATTGTTGGTGGCTGGGAACTGCAGATGCATCGACATGTGGAGGTGCGTATCGTCGGGTGTCAGGATTTCCAAACCGATTCCTGATCTGGCAGGGTCGACCGAGCCATCCGCAAAAAGCTTCCAAGTTTCTGGCTCAGTCATTTTGTCCGATTCTTCTGTTTCATCTTCAAGCAGGAAATCTGCCACTGCCTGACCTTTGATGGGAACCCGAGGTATATAAGTCAAGTCATATATGCCCAATTCAATGGCCCATTTGGAAATTCTCCCCGAAAGATCAGGTTTTGACATAATGACCAGGAGAGGCGTGGCAGTCGGGACAATGATTAGATGAGCTTCGAAGTAATGCCTTAGTCGTCTTTTCGCGTTCACTAATGATATAACCAACTTTTCATGTCTGCTGTACCGGGTTTCTGCTTCATCCAAGGATTTGATGGTGTAGAAGACTGGCATCTGAAGGTTCCTATGTTCTCTGATGAGGGTTGCGCTGGTCGACACAGAGGATACTGCTAAGTACATATACAAGACTTCATCGGGACCCGGTGTGGATAAGATCGGGGGTATGGTCATGTACTCTTTTAATCTCGCTAGAGCTTCAGACTGCTCAAGACCCCAGACCTCCCTCTTTTTTGCCTTGATTGCATAAAAGAATGGTCTGCACCGATCAGTGAGCCGTGAAATGAATATGCTAAGTGCCACCACTCTTCCCGTCAAGACTTGAACATCTTTATGTGTCCGGGGCTCCCTCATCTCCATCAGGGCCCTGACTTGTGTCGGGCTGGCTTGGATCCCGGTTCTGTCCACGATGTGTCCCAGGAACTGTCCGGACGATACACCAAATGAGCACTTCTCTGGGTTAAGCTTCATGCCATGCATCCTGAGGGTGTCAAACACTTGTTGCAAGTGGGTAAGATGGTCTTCCTTTTTCCTGCTCTTGACCATAGTGTCATCAATATAAACCTCTATTATTATACCCATCATCCCCTTAAAGATCATATTGACCAACCTTTGGAAAGTGGCACCTGCATTTTTTAGTCCGAATGACATAACTTTAAAGCAATAAGTATCTGTTTCAGTAATGAAGGAGGTATTTTCTTCATCAATCGGGTTCATTTTTATCTGGTTGTATCCCGAATAAGCATCCAGAAAAGTTAGACGATCGTAACCAGCGGTAGCGTCAACCATCTGGTTGATCTTTGGCAGTGGAAAACTGTCCTTCGGGCATGCCCTGTTCAGGTCAGTAAAATCAACACAAACCCTCCATTTACCATTCTTCTTCTCGACGACCACTACATTGGCGAGCCATTCAGGATATTTGAGTTCCCTAATAAAACCAGTCTGAATCAATCTGGATACTTCGTCTGCTATGATCTGGTTTCAATGCGCTCCCATGCGCCTCTATTTTTGCCTGATCGGTCTCACATTCGGGTCGAAAATTAATGAGTGCTGGGCAACGGGAGGGTCGATTCCAGGCATGTCTGTATGTTCCCATGCGAATACATCAATGTTATCCTGTAATAACTGTGTCAGTTCTCTTAATTCAGAGTTGGTAAGGTTTGTACCTGCAAAAGTAACTTTTTCCGGGCTATCAAGTACAACAGATACTGGCTGTAATGGCTCGATCACGATCGGGGTACCCGGATCCCCTTCCTTTAATTGCTATTTGGGGCCTGGATTATGTTCCTTGGAATGGGGCACCGCTGGACCTTTTCCTTTCCGTATCTCCTTCAGTGTGACCGCATAACACTCCTTGGCGGCCACCTAGTCACCTCTGATGTCAATGGTGCCAAAACCATTCGGGCTTATGCATCTCATCACTTGATGAAGGGTTGAAGGCACACCCCGCACCCGATGAATCCATCCCCTTCCCATGAGCAGATTGAATGAAAGCTTCACATCCACAATAACAAACGTCTCGATCAGGGTTCTTTAAGCAACATATACAGGCAGATGGACCTCTCCGATTGGCTCGACTTGCTTTCCATCGAATCCTGCAATGGGACATCGGAAGGCCACAATTTCATTCGGGTCAATTTCAAGCTTCCTAAAAGCCCACTTGGTGATGATGTTTGCGCTGATCCCGGGGTCAATCATGACTCTCTTCACATGGCAGTTGGCTACCATCAGGGTCACAACCAGAGGGTCATCGTGCGGGGTCTAGATACTCCGGAGGTTCGATGTAGAGAAAAAAATCTATGTTTCTCCTGTCCTGTGGTGGACATCATTGATTTCATTGATTTTTCTTATCTTGCGGGCCTTTCGCAGCTGGCTCCGGCTGGCTCATTCGATATCCTTAGAGGTGGGTCCGCCAAGAATCATATTGATGATCCGGACCGGCTGTGTGGCTGCGGGATTCCCGGGGGCGCTAGGAACACGTTGGTCGGCCCTTGGTCTGTCCTGTTGGACGTAATCCCGGAGTTCTCCACGAAGCAACAATGCCTCGACCTGCTGTCTGAGATTACGACATTCATTTGTGATATGCCCGAAATCCCCGTGGAAAGCACAATGCTTTGACTTATCCCTTTGGTCAAGTGGTTGTTTCATGGTTGGGGGTTGCTGGAAGATTCCTTTGGTTTTGTTTTCTTGGTAGAGTTTGGCAAGGATGGCCCTCAGGGGGGTCGTTTTCTCTTCGAACTTGGAGCGTTTAAACGGTTTCGGGGCTGACGATCCCGAAGGAGCCGGCGATCCTGATAAAGTTAGACGTTTTTGATCCTTTGATGGGTATTTGATGGTGACCAAGGTTGCCCTCCTTTGCCTGACGGTTTCCTCTTCTTCAATCCTCAAATATCCCTGGGCTCTGGAGTTTAACTCCCCAATGCCCGATGGTGGGCACTTCACCAGAGATTGGTGGAACTTAGTCCTTGGAATGAGGGCCATCTTGAAGGCCTCAACAGTAGAGTGTTGGTCACAGTTGTCGACGGAAGAAGACTCGATGTTGAATTGGGACAGGAAGCTCTTCAGTGACTCCTTATTTTCCTGAATCATAGTGAAGAGGCAGGATATGGTCTTCTTCTGTCTCTTGTTCCCATTGTATTGGGCAACGAAGAGCCTGGTCAACTGCTGCTAGCTGCCGATGGACTGAGGTAGTTGTTTCCTGAACCATAATAGGGCCGCATCAACAAGACTTGTGGAAAACATCTTGCAGAGCAAGGACTCATTCTATGCATACATGGTCATCTTCTGATAGATCTAATAAATGTGCTCCTCGGGATCCTTGGTGCCATCGTAGGGGGTGAACTGAGGCATAATGAACTTCTTTGGAAAGGGCTCGTAGGTAATCTCGGGGATGAAGGGTGATTATACCAACTCGACTGACGCCTGGATGGCTAGGTCGTCGGTGGATCGGGATCTCAAATCCCCGAGGATTTTCCTCTGGAACTCGGCCATCATTGCCTGGAGCGTCTGGGGGGTCAGGGATTCATCGGTGGCAGAAGCCTTTTCTGAGCGCTGGGAAGACTCGGCGTGCTCCTGCAACCTATGGACATCTTGCTGGTGCACGGAGGGGTCAAGCGTTGCTACCGGAGGGGCAGGTGGTGGTGGAGCTAATCTCGCCATGAGCTCTGCATTCTGCCTCTCGAGAGCCAGACTACTTTCTTCAGCAGCTATCAGGCATTGCATGATTCACTCGATGGATTGGGAAGCTCATTCATGGCTGTCAGCGGTGGTCGGAACGTCCGCCTGCTAACGGGTGACCGATATATTTGTGTGAACGGAGATTTTTTTAGAAAGAGGTGAAGAACGGAGACAACTCTCAGATCTTCGGATTGAAAAAGTAAACTCAGCTTAACGAGGTGGGAAAAAGGAGATGGTTTTCGAATCCCGAAGGACATATAGAAAACTTTAAGAACTCCTTGGTCAAGTTCCCACTGACGGCGCCAAAGTGTAAATGCCTAAAAATGCACAACACAATAACAATAATCCTTTATTTAATTTTTGTTTTCCTTATATACATTTCCATTTTGGGCTTTAGGCCCATTAGGGCAATACCACTTTAATTACATCACTATGACATCATTATCATTATTTCTAAAGAAGTATGGACTGTAATGGGCTTAGCTTTCAGGCTTGTGAGCACCTTCTTGGACCAACGACCTGATGGGCCAATGATTGATGGGCTTGGGAATTTCCACATTTACATTACTCCATTTAATACTCTCTTGGATTTGAATCATTCTCAGCATTAAACCCTAGGATCATTATCCTTTGTTGATGATCCTATTCGAGTTTTCCAAACAAAGGCAATGAAAAAAGCAAAAGAAAAAAGAGACAGAGAAAAAACACAGTTTATTAAACTCAAATTTTGGTTGATTAAAAATAACAAATTAAAGGGATTAAAAGTTCCAAAAATTGAACAAAATCGCTTATACCAACTCTTACTACACAAAAAATAAATTGAATTTGTCCAACTACTACATATATTAATTAGTTTATTGGTTATTACGCCAAACATATTATATATATATATATATATATATATATATATATATATAATATTACAAGTAAAAAAGAAATTCCACTTATCTTGAAGGCATATTCGAGGTTCCAAAATTACCATCATGCCAACATAATAATCAACTCATTGGTGTCTAATAGCTCATCAATGATTATTGTATATGTTTTGTAGTTATAGAGATAATAAAATATCACAATGCAAATTAAATTGATTATTTACTTGACCTGGTATGTAGCAATCGCAATGATGTCGTGACTCATTAGCCAATTCCACATTAGCAAATTAATGTCCTCACTCACTTATTACTCCATTTAATACTCTCTTGGATTTGAATCATTCTCAGCATTAAAACCTAGCTTTTTTCTTTTCCTTTCCTAAAAAAAAAAGGATAGGATCATTATCCTTTGTTGATGATCCTATTTGAGTTTTCCAGAAAAAGGCAAATAAAAAAACAAAAGAAAAAAGAGACGGAGAAAAAACACAGTTTATTAAACTCAGCTTTTGGTAGATTAAAAATAAGAAATTAAAAGGATTGAAAGTTCCAAAAATTGAACAAAATCGTTTATACCAACTCTTACTACACAAAAAATAAATTGAATTTGTCCAACTACTACATATATTAATTAGTTTATTAGTTATTATGCCAAACATATTATATATATATATATATATATATATATAATATTACAAGTAGAAAAGAAATTCCACTTATCTTGAAGGCATATTCGAGGTTCCAAAATTACCACCATGCCAACACAACAATCAACCCATTGATGTCTAATAGCTCATCAACGATTATTGTATATGTTTTGTAGTCACAAAAATAATAAAGGATCACAATGCAAATTAAATTGATTATTTACTTGACCTGGTATCTGGCAACCGCAACGCTGTCGTGACTCATTAGCCAATTCCACATTAGCAAATTAAAGTCATCACTTATTTTTTACTCCATTTAATACTCTCTTGGATTTGAATCATTCTCAGCATTAAACCCTAGCTTTTTTTTTTCCTTTCTTAAAAAAAAAAAGGATAGGATCATTATCCTTTGTTGATGATCCTATTCGAGTTTTCCAAAAAAAGGCAAATAAAAAAAGAAAAGAAAAAAGTGACAGAAAAAACCACAGTTTATTAAACTCAACTTTTGGTTGATTAAAAATAAGAAATTAAAAGGATTGAAAGTTCCAAAAATTGAACAAAATCACTTCAACCAACTCTTACTACACAAAAAATAAATTGAATTTGTCCAACTACTACATATATTAATTAGTTTATTAGTTATTACGCCAAACATATATATATATATATATATATATATATATAATATTACAAGTAGAAAAGAATTAAATTCCACTTATCTTGAAGGCATATTCGAGGTTCCAAAATTAACACCATACCAACACAACAATCAACTCATTGATGTCTAATAGCTCATCAACGATTATTGTATATGTTTTGTAGTGGCAGAGATAATAAAGAATCAGAATGCAAAATTAACTTGCAACAAGTCTTATAATTAATCTCGTAATTATCAAGATGAACATGGTTAAATGCAATAAACCCCCCTATACTATGATCAGATTTGCAAATAACTCCCCTGAACTATAAATTATGCAACAAACCCTCCAAACTATTACATTTGTTGCAAAATACCCCATTTTCTTAAAAATGTTTCATAAATGACCTAATTGCCTTTTTTTAATAAATGTTATTTAATATATTTTTCTTATTGACTTAGATTATGAAATAATTGAGAGTAATTTGAGGACATATTATACATTCGAACTTATATAGAATTACAAATGATTTTTTAAATTTTATGTTTTGAATCATTCTTTTAGGTTGTTTACATAAGAATTAAATAAAATTCTAAAATTCTTAGCTAATTAATTAAAATTATTTATATATATAACATGAGAAATTTAAAAGGTGATAATTATCTGAGTAATTTGTGATTTATTTTTAAATATATTTCTATGGAAAAAAGTTTTCATTTGGCATAAAAAAACTTTAAATGGGATCATGAGTTTTTATTATTTAAATCAAACTAAAATTTAATAACAAGTTAATTAATTTTAAAATAAAATAATTACAACTTACAACTTAACTTTTTTAGTATTTGAGAGTATATGTACTCTAATACATTTAAAGTGAATGATATAATTAATATTCTAACAAAGAGAAATGATATTTATATAATTTAATGAATTAACAAATATAATAGTAAGGGTAAAATAGTCTTTTGCTATAGAATTTGGGCAAATTGCAACAAATTAATAATTGAGGGGGATTTCTTTTAGTTCAGGGGGGTTAGTTGCAAAAGTGAAATAATATAGGAGGATTTATTACAATTTATCCTAAAAACTTGGGCATGAATGATAATGACTCACGAACAACTATATTAATTTATAAGATATGTTTGAATTCTATTAAAATATATAAGATAAAAATGACATCATGATGGAAAATAATACTTCCTCTGT